>KZ061621.1:0-30569 GCA_002091835.1 Anopheles maculatus | reverse complement strand
GCCCCTCTGGCCTACGCCCACGGATACTACCACTAAGCGGTGGTACGTGACCGGGAACGCTCCGGGAAATGGATGTGCTCCCGGGAACGGAACCGTCCGGTACATGCAGCTTGCACCACCACCTTTGATCCAGCAGTGATTTTCCGCGGTCGGTGTGTTCGCTACGGTGCTAGACGGTGCCCATACCTGAGACCATTCTCCTCCTTGCCATTAGGTTAAACGAAAAACATTCCGTTCCGGCGAGCATCTATCAAGAGCAATAGCTGAAAGTTGCCACCACGTCATCCTCATTCCCGGCAATGTCCTAAAACAACAGCAACAGCAAAAAAAACTCCCCCATACCAGAACCAGAACAAACTGAGTCGATCCACTGTGTACATACGATGTAAATTCACTGTATTTATTACGGAATAAAACTCTACAAAAAACATAACGTCCACCACGTCTTGCTTTGTGCGCATTAAGTCCGCCTCCTTCAGCATCTTCCCATCGGGGTACCATTCTTGTTCTACACCACCCCTAACAAACCCTAACAATTGCATCACTTTGTGCCTGTTCGCATCTCACGCCACGATTCTGTTCTCGTAACCTTTTGCCTGTGTGCGGCTGTGGTCCGCGCAAATGTCAACCACGGTGCTCGGTACAAAATCAAAGAAGCAAATCAACACATCAACACCAGAACGGCCCTTTTCACAGGAGGCCCCCGGAGGCTTCTCACCCAAGGGCAGGCGATACATTTTCAGCATCCATTATGCAATGAACGTTGCAGCCACGTTCGGCACCACGCGAACACCATAAACTCTGCGGGGCCACAGCTCCGTTTGCGGGGGTTGTGTACATTTTTTTGATGTTGTGTGACCGATATTTTTGTTTCCCCTACTAGCATATCACCACCTGCCCTTTACCCTTCTCCCCAAACCCCAGACTCGAAACGGTGAGTTGAGAAAAATTCTAAGAAAAGCATTGAAACCGTCAAGACATCGGAGCGGATGGTGTGCCAATGCCAGGTTTCGATCTTTTCGCCAAACCGACCCAGCCCTTTTACGTTGAAGGTGGCTCTAATTATCGTTCACCGGTTTGGCGCTGGTGGCAACGAAACGACCGAGAACGGTTTGCGCTACGATGCATCCGGCGCAACGTGGATCTCCTCCAGGGCACTAAGAGACCTCGCTTGATACACACCGAGAGACACACACACACGGTGGCTCTAATTTAATTGATTCTCCCCTCCCCAGTCGTACGCATGGGGCCTGGTACATTTCCTAATACAACGTTTCATGCCGTGTGCGTTTGACAACTTCTTCGATTGCTAGTGGGCCGCTTGATTCTAATGCTACGTTTGCAGAAGCAGCAGCAGCAGCTGCCAGTGTGGGTCAAAGCTCCATTTGTGTGCACAGTTGGTTGGGCTTTGGCAGGTAGGACCAATCAACATTGCGGGAGGGTGGTTTCGCGGTCGGTGCAACCTGGTGCAACTCGTGCTGATCGGTCGAATGGATTTGACATGCGATACTGCCGATCATCATCCACTGGTTGATGGAGTGATTATGATCGACGCATGCAGAGGTGGTGATTCACCGAGTTTTGTTCAATAAACCGAAACGCTTACAGCCACACATGGTTTGATTGCAAAGGGGAAAATGAGAGACGTTCTACGAAAATGTTGTTTTTTTTTATTTAATTTATATTTACGTATCACGACTTATATTCGTACTGCTATTAAGCTGCTCTCGCCTGAATTGGAACATCATTAGCCGATTAGTGCTTCATTCGTACATTTGGTCATTCATTTGTCGTCTAATTTTAAAGCCTTTTACAGCATTTTCTTAGGTAAATTAGATGAGATGCCAAGGAACTGAAATGGAGTATTTCTAATCTCAAACGTAACAAGCGTCAGGATATTTAAATAAGCGTCAACGATTATGAGATCTTTCCAAATTTCCATCTTTTTCCATTAAAAAAATAATCTATCCCAAGAGACCTGAGACAAGTTGTATCAAAAACGCACAAAATCATGTTAAAACAAATACATTAATTACATTTATAAAATAAAATCTTGATGAGTTTTTGAAGATTTGTTAATTAAGAGTTCTTAACATATTAACATATTAACCCTTATTTTCTTCTTCGGCACTAAAACCTGGAGAGGCCTTGAGCTGCTCTGGCTGCCTTGACTTAAGATTCCAACCATATCTGGATCGTCCATCCTGCGTATAAAGGGATGATCCGATTGGGACGTGATACACCGGCGCCATTATCGTCACTTCCATCAAGCAACGTCTAAATTTCAAACTGTCTCGCTTTAGATGAGACCAACTGTAAAACAGGCATTCAATTTACACAACCTGGTGCTTACACAACAATAACAAAATGAATAAAGCAGCTCCTTGCTACACGCACAATGATTTCAAATGTATCCCTACCCTCGTTTGACTCGGTAGATGAACGTTTATTAATCTACCGACCAATCAATGCATCCACACGCACAGTTAGCTGTCGTCAACGTATTTTTAGGTCAGGCAGGAAAATCCTAAACCTGCTCTGGCACTCCACTTACAACATCGTGATTGACATCGTTTTCATTATTGAAACACAATTTTCTTTAACACTCCACTCACAAAGCACCAAGTCCACCCAAAAATCTTAACTGCTGTCGGTTGGTTGTCTATCTAAATTTTACTCATTAAGTAGAAACCACGAATGACCAGCCAGTTTGGAGCCCTGTAAAAGGCCCTATAAAAGGTCTGCTGCACTAACGCAACATTGTCTTTAACACTCCACTCACAAAGCACCAAGTCCACCCAAAAATCTTAACTGCTGTCGGTTGGTTGTCTATCTAAATTTTACTCATTAAGTAGAAACCACGAATGACCAGCCAGTTTGGAGCCCTGTAAAAGGCCCTATAAAAGGTCTGCTGCACTAACGCAACATTGTAAACTGCTGTTAATTGAGCAAATCACTTCAATTCAATCTGGCTGCTCGGTGCTTGCTCACGTGTTGATTCAATTTTCATAAACCACCCAGCCCGGTATATGGCCATAAAAGTACTGCCACTCGTTATCGACGATCGCTAGAATTGGTTCGTTTAATAATTTCCTGCCTCTTAGAAGTTTGGTTTGCCAAGCGTGCTGTGTGAAGTAAAGGCTTTCCAACGCAAGAGGGTGCAAGCATTAAGAGATCTTATTTCGAAGGCAATAAATTCGTGTCTAAAGCTAGCTGTCGGAGCAGAATTTTAACTGATTGGATTTATGTGTGAGAAAGAAAACTCCTAACCAGTCGCTTATTCTGATTCTTCTTGTTAATTCCTCTAATGCTGCCTTCAATCCTTTAGCTTGTGTCCAATTTTCTTAACCGTTCCATTCATAAGATACCCTCACGCATATGTTTGTCCGGTAGCTTTGCGATTGAATCACCGCCAAAACTCGGAATATCACTGTGGTCGGAAATGCACTACACCTCCAGGACAAATGCTCGATCTCGTAAGTTTTCCGAATCGCAACGAAATGCATAAATCAACCTCCCTCTATTCTCGATTAACGAGTTGCAGCCCCTTTCTGTTTTCTTCATGCGTGCACTATTTTGAGGATATTTTCCACAAACACACACTGTTTGTAGCACGATGCCGTGACACGATTATGCCTGCGCGGTGTTACGCGAACGAAAGCGAAAGTGAGACGACGACCACAACGGCGACGACAGTGAAGTTTATTTTTCCTGTTCGTATTGATTCATCGATCGCTTTTTGCCGGTGTCCCGTCACCGATTCCCCACCGAGTAAGCGATCGGTTGCAATCGATGAAGAGGATCCTCGGTGCAAACTAATTCGCCTGCCATTAAAAATGCACTACTTGTGGACGTGTTGTGAATGAGTAGCTCCGCGTACCTTACGTATGTTCGCAGGTTTAACGGCATGGTGTTATAAATATTCAGCTACCATTGAATAGTGTAAGTCGTGCCGGTTTTTGTTTTTGGTTCTCTACACTATTTCCCTTTTCAGTTCGCCAGTTGTCTGGTTCCAGCTATAGCTACAGTAGCACAATCAGCTCAAGACGGCGGCATCCCTATGCCTCGGAATATGTGCCACTTGAATGGCTCTATCCACACCGCCAACTTCATAACGCTTCTACTCAACAGTCGCTCCCTCAAGCAATCGTTCCTCCGTGAAGACCAAAACAATGTCATACGTACCGTGACGTAGCGTCCTTGAAAAGGTGTCCGATTTTAAGGTATGCATGCAAGAGAGACTCCAACCCTAACATTGTTCCCGGTACAAAACAAACTCACCAAACACTATGCTGCCGCATGGCGCAAGGTGATCATAAGCGATCGGTATCACCGCTGCATTTGCTATCAAACAACAACAACCAAAACAGCCCGTGGTGGTAGGGCGTGTGAATGTCTGCATGAGAACAGCGTGTTGCAGCGTGAAAACGAGGCGCAACAATAAAGTTGTTGACGAGCTAGCTACGACAAACAAAAAAACGAAACTATTTGTTGATTAATCACTTCTTAACATAGTCATTTGCATAGTTTAGGGGGCCCGGTCAACCTATCGCCGGTGGTTGATCTTGTCTGTTGTGCGGGTGCCTTTTTGTCTGTGTTGTCTTTTACAAATGATTAACGAGAAGTGAGTTTTGGTACGTGAAGTATGAACTGACGCGATAGCTCTAATGACAGCTTATGGGTTCCGTTGTGCGTTAATTGTTGACGTAGTATCATTTACTTATATGAGTTTTGTCCAAAAGATTAAACATCATGCGTAATGGATACCTGTAATAGATTAGACAAATCATCAAACTATGTTTAAATGAATCAATTTTAGCATAATTGGACAACTTGATTATCTGTGCTAATGTGTCCATGAACTAAGCAATTTTCCTACTTACTCCAATCCACCACACTACTCCTTCATAACCCAACTCACGTCTAGAACAACCCTAACGCTCAAACAAACGCCAACCAATTGCCAATGTGTTAATTTTCCCGCTTGTCCTTCGTTCGGAATGCAATCAAACGATCAGTGAGGCACCATGATGCAGCAAAAAAGTTATAATAAAATAACATAATCAACCACGACCTGCGCCAACAGCTACTTCAAGCCCGTAGCCCGGCTTCCTCGACCTAATGCTTGCCATTCTCGAACACGGCAAAATGTCACACACTCAGACACCTGGTTGGTGCGGGAAAAATATTATCATCCGCCTGTCGGTTTAATGGATTTCCGTTCCGACTTTCCGGTGGGAATTGAATGCTCGCATTGGTTGCAAATTGAATATTAACTGTTGCAAGGAACTGTAAGCCCACGTCTAGCCTGAGAATGTTTCCGAATAGATGATTTTAATTGCTTCATTCACTATCGCGAAAAGGCCATCAAAGGTTTCACTATTTTTCCAACCGTTAGGATACAAATTTTGCTCAATCATTTCCTATTTGAGTTGTAGTGTTTGTCAAAAATTTAGATCTCATAATTATGTAAATGTTACATTGTTTCATAACTGCTAGGAGAAGAAACAAAACTAGTTATTGTACACGCACTGTGACAACTGAATTGGTGGAAACTGTCCGCTTTTACATCGTGATCCCTACTCAGCTGTCATATGTTTGATTAGCTTGTCCACTTTAACCGATTACCGGTGGCAATGCGTGTGCTGCTACATAATTGTGGGCACTCGAACAAAAAGGCTGAACAAGTCTTAACGATGTTTGCTTCAAGCGATTAAACATGGATTTAAAAACATCACCATTTGAGTCCGAAAATTTAATACTCAAATTTTAAGCTTATTCGTTATTTTTCAACCAGTGTTTACATCACACAAATTCAAATTTACACACACCAAAAGGGTTATTTAACCCCGAAAACGTAACCCTCTTCCGTACTGTTAGTGTAAAGCACACCGATCGCTTTGCTACTCTCTTTACCCTTTGCATACATGCAGGCGTTTATACATTTCTCACCAGATGGAGCCACCACGCAACGCTGCATCAAATCGAAAGCAAACCGGTACGAATGCATCAAGCTTAAGATTGCAATATGATGGAAGGGAGCCACCCCATTCGAGAACTGGTTCACTCCGTCCCAAACTTCCTCTCCCTGTTCGAAGTTCATCCCTCAAGAAGGCGTATGATACAATCCGGTTCGATATACGTGCATAATTCAATCAACCGGATCGCGTTCCCTCTCTCTGTCTTTGCTGCTGCCCAGTGACTCAACGACGGTACGCAACAAAGCGAGCCCTTGCACATACCGCGCACAGTATTGAACTTGACCCTGGCGTCTTGAACTGTCCTCCGGCCTCAGCTTTGCTCTCTTTTCGCGCACGTTCATTGCCTCACGGAGATTCGAGCTCACGGACCGGATTGAAGTTGGATGCCGTGGAACGCGCGCGTCGTGACTTTCCGTTTCGTTCAAGTGAGCTTTATGCGCTTCACCATTGGTGATGACGTTTATGGCGTTTGTGTGTGACGTTAATTGCCGATGCCCAACCCCTAATGACAACCCCCAATGAATAGGCGTTATTTTGGGGCGTAAGATTTTCCGTACCGCGTACCATTAGACTCTATATGATTGAAGCAGTGATTTTCTCGGCCGCCTTGGGTAGGAAAATAAACACACACGAAGGAATCTTACATTGTAGGGTGAAAAAAAAACACATTTCTCTTGGCTCTTTGACTTCAATGTCGCTAGGATAGGAGTACGGCTTTCAGCTTGATTGCGGGTACGTTCTGCCGGTGTATATAAAACGATTCGGCCTGGTCATTGGTGTGGTTCTAGGGTGACGCCGTCTAGATGAAAATGACACGTTACGATAAGGAAATTGACTGCAGACCGTTTGGCTGCAATTTAATCTTGTCTGATTGAGTATAAACATCTTAATTTTATGAGCTATTTGCACGTAGTGCCTTAGTTACTCTGTATGGGGATGTGATTAATCGAAGGCAGTTACACGACTGGGCTGATACATAAGGTATCAATAACATTGCCTTTTTGTCTACTTTTATGACTTAGTTATCTGAGCTCCTCTTACAGAAACTTTAATATTATAAATATAAAACCTTTAATGTCCTTCGTTTCCAGTACGTACGTCAAGCAATCCGTACCTTTCTGACATTCCGCCACAAGTTTTGTGGTGAAATATGATCAAATTTTCGCACTCATTGCCGTGTAATTGAGCCAACATTCGAAAGGATTACTTTCATGTTCGGCTTCATCCATTTTTTAACACGACATGGTTTTCAATCCGACCAAGATACCCCCAACAAAAGTCCCTTGCGTTTGCTATCCTTAGGACAAACAACATGCACCTAACTCTACAATCCCTTTGTACGACCGACATTGCGCCGGGCGATCTATACCCTTCATCGTCTGCTAACATAATCCTCGCACCGCACCGTCTTTACCTTCACGGACAGCCCTTGTACAACGCCGAATCAAGCGTACTAGTATTTTGATAATTGCCCATTACATCACACCCCGTACGTACGATATTAATTGGAAAAACATTACCCCAAACAAACGTAGGACGAACCCGGGCTCAATAAAACATTAAACCTTGGTAAACGCTGCAGGGCCTTCAATAAAAAGTAAACAATTTTTCTCGATTTATCTCCAACTGCGCTTTCTACCAACGATCTGGCTGGGGCGACCGTTGTAGGAGTAAACAATAAACTGATCCTTTCTAAACCGTTTCCTAATTCGAACGATTTCGTACGCGAAGGTGTTTCGGGTGAGCCCCGAGAACGGGGCGGTCCTCGGCTCGTGTGTCCATGCCGCTAACTGTTATGTAACTGTGACTCCTAAGATTTGCGCCCTCATGTTTTCGCCGACCTTACTACATGCTCCAGGGGCTTTGTTTATGGTGCGAAAAGAACTCATAAACTCGGTACGAGCGAGGGTTGCTGAGTTTGCTGCAAATGAAAACCTGAACGAGCAGTTGGCCACGGATAGTGCCAATAGGTCACCTAACACCCGGCCCGGGCAAAAAAATAATAACAATTTCAAGTGGACCGAGCGTCGGATCCGAAATTGATTATGATTTATGCCGGGACGTGGAGGAATGTAATTTCGCTGTCATCTCGGAGGACGTCTTTTCGACGTCGGGTTCGACTAAAACGTTAAGCGAGTGTTTTTAAGCGACCGTGCAACCGTTTATTTACGTGCTACCGGTAGTTAACCCGATCGCCATGGCTTCATAATCCCCGTATCCGCACGTCGTTCGCGATCGATCCGGCGTAGAGTCGGATAGTGTGTAGCCCATGATCTTGTAATTGCTCTCGGTAAACTTATAAACTGCGCTTAGAAACCAGCGCAAGAAGCAGTGCCAAACAGCAACAAAAAAAACTCCACAAACCATACGGACACATACTTCAAACCGTGTAGCCCGGCGCAGTTCTTTTGCAATCCTTCGTATGAGAAGAAAATACGATGCAAGCAAAAGCATCGTACCAGTTTTACCGTCTATAATCAAAACAGCTCGAGAACGTAGGAAGCCCGACAGTCGTCAGTCGTCGGTGTGCGTATGTGCTCCCCGGTGCGGTTACGGTTCGATCGATCCGATGGTAATATAAATTAACTTAATCGTCAAGCTCTTTAGCCGCTCTCGATCGTTGGACATTAATTATGGAGTATGGAAGGTATTGCCTGGCGTCAAATCTGATTCTAACGGCTGGTCCGGTTCTATGCAACGGTTCGCCGAGCTCAATGGTGTACACCTCATCAGAAGCTTTATTCTGCACTATTTGGACTGATCCGCATCGGTTGCCATTCACGCATACACACGATCAGGTAGAAGTTGGTAGAAGCAACGGTTTCTGTTGTAGCGATTGCCAAATGTCAACCGGAAGTCCCAACAACTTCGAGCGGTTCGGTTGTTTTATTTTCTTTTTGTAACTAACCGCAATAAAGGCGCAACTTCAACTTGGGTTGAGAAGAAGAATTCGACTTCTTTTAACGATTACCAATTCTGTTGGGTTCAATAGTTTGAAGAATTTTACATCCGGGTGTTGTTTTGGACTGAGCTTCGATGCACGAAGAACACAACACAGTAAAGGTTTTTTTATCTACCAGAAGTTCAGTACGCATGATTGGACATTTAGACGACAAGTCTAGAATTCCGCCAAGATGCACAGGAATAAATCACCCGTTGAAAAATAGAGCCACCAACGCAGATCATATCACGTACCCCTCTCGACAATAATTGATGTCCACAGGGTTATTGTGTTCCTTTCACTAGATCATGCACTTAACAACATTAAAGCAGAGATTTTGAAACGTCTGCTGGTACTTAAGTGGCGCGCATGTCTGGTCCTATCACTTGCACCCCAAAATGCATCGAGCGACGGCATATTATGTTCACGGCTTTTGTCACATACCTCGCTCGCAACGATCGTGGTTGCAGTTTTGCAGAACAAACAGCCACACATCGGGTCTCGATTTAACGAGAACACCTCCTCCACCAGATCATATAATCATCTATCTTCCAGCCGGGTGCTTTTGCAATCGCCATCACCGATTGTCATCGTGGGCATACAACAAGTGCTTTCGGACCTTAGCGCAAGAGATCCATTAGCGATGAACTGGTGTGGACGTGACATCTGTCATGCGCCGTTACGCCAGCCAAGGGACAATACCGCTGCAGGCTTATTTTGTGTGGTTTCACGCCATCGGAAGAATGAAACCATAAAGCGTACACACCAGCGCAGATTCACGCCTAATCGTACCCTTCTTGCTCAGGGACATCGCAATTTTTACTACTCCGAGTCGTCGTCCGGCTATCGTCGATGGCGACAAAACTGCAGCACCGTAACAAATGGCGTTGCTTTGTATTCAAACACACACACACCCTCGATGATTGAGCTTCCGAAATCAGCCTCCGGTTAAAAATCGATTGGAAACACATTTCAACGCGCGGGATGACCTTCAGAGCCGGACGGCAGCACCTTCGACGGCTTGTTCTCTGTTCTGTTCGTGCGATATATTTCATTCATTTGTGCAATCGCGTGCCGGTATTTAATCCGCTTCATTCACAACTTGTCGCCGGGATGCCGGTTAGGACTTGGCGTTAGAAGGAAGGAAGGTGTCGATTGTAGCTGTTTGTTTGGGGTTTGTGGATTGGAATCGAGCTAAAGCCAACACACCAAACATACATAAAGATAAGATAGTTTAGCACGCGACGGAAACAATTTGTGGGGAATTATTAAGAGCTTGTGTCCTGAGGCGTATTCTTGGGATCACAAGTCGTTTCCTGCTAAAAACGAAAGCGAAATTCAAAGTTCAAGACCTTCCAACGAAAACTTTGAAGCGTTGGAAGTATTTTATGGAGCAACTGGGTTATCTTATGACACTCTTGGAATTTAAATTGACATTTCCTATAACTCTATTATCAACACAAAATAAATAAGCATTAATAGAGAGCTTCAAACTAGAATGAACTCGTAAAAAGCAGAGAAATATCCCTCTTGGACCTAGAGACTATCAAATAGTACGTATTTCTTTGTTCTTTGTCTTGAGACATCCTAAGGGACGAGTTCTTAACAGAATGTAACGAGCCTCCCGATCCTGCCGGAGCCGGTTAAACAGGATTTATGTTCTGATCCGTGAGAAACGTTGCAGAATTGTTCTTTGCTTGCCACAAAATGCAGCAACTAAACCTCGTCTTCGCAACAAGAGCACCCGGACTAGCTCTACTTGTGCTTGCCGATCAACCGCAGCCTACTCTTGTTTTGCCTTAATGCAGCAGCAGCAGCAGCAGCAACATGTACAAAATGAAAGCAAAAGCACACAGTCTTCCACTAGAAGGAACTACATAGAAGACGCTCGGCAGACAGAAACCACCAACCGAACCAAGATTCGATCAGAAGCAGAGCAGCAAAAGCACTTCCATACCTGCAGGAGAGCAGAAAAACTCGTACCGATCTCACCACCGAAACGATTACAGCTCCTTGTGCAGCTTTTGCAACGCTTTCTTGTCTTTTTGTGGCAATACGCAACACACCGAGCGCGTCCGGTAACGTGAATTGTGAAACTAGATAAACATATTCAATACCCTCGCCTGGCCTGGAACAATCCAATGCAGCTGGTGCACAATCCAGTGCAAAACCCCCCGGAGTAGCATAATTATAAACGAAAAATTGACACTAAAAATAAAAAGCCTCCGTTGAGCAGCCGGTTTTTGGACCGATTGTCGGGATCGTGACCGGTTCGCCGGTTTCGGGTGACGAAAGCTGAGTCAGTGCATTGTGCTGCGGTTGGCCGGCGTGATGTTTGTGAGCCGATTTTTCGAGCAATGCAGTCGTGCAACGCTCGTGAGTGGGTGTCTGTAACAGCTGTGTGTGACATTGCCTCAAGCCGAACTATTACCGAACCGAGCTTCGAAACTACCAGCTCCTCGACCGCTTGCAACGCTTCCTGGCTGGGTACTACTGTTTGCTTTTGGCCAAGAACAAGCGAACGAATGAATATGACCGACAGGCGTCTCGGTAAAGGGCGGCTCTAATGTAAATGAGTTCTATGTATCGCATATGCATATAGGTGCACGATCGCGGATAATGTACGCGCCAACATATATAGATCGATTGAGATTGCACGCTTCCCTACGACCCTACCTACGCCTTGTTGTACTTCACCACGGCAAATAATGCACCGCTCGAAAAGGAGAGTTCGTTTGCTTCCCACCACAAGATGGTCATCGGCCAGCTTGTGTTCATGATGGACATTACTTAGACATACAGAGAGACACAAAAAAAACCGACAGCTCACATACACTCACTCATACGTTCGCTTCTACCGGGAAACTTGTCCGCAAACGGCCGGTGTGGCCGGTTCTCGGCCGGTCGAGGGCTCGTCACTTGTTGCCGCATTGAAGCTGTGCGATATTTTCCCTCCTTTCCACATATCTCTCGGTGGTGGTTAAGACGTTTTTCCTGGTTCGTTTGGCCGCGCTGGTCCGGACTAGCCAGAATAGCCGGGTCGAGCTATAAAAGCTACGGTGAGCGGATGGGAAAAGCATAGTCAGAATCTAGCCGATCAGCAGCACAGACCTTCTTCTCCATTTTTTTTTCTCCCACACAACAATCTACAAACCGTAATCATCAAAATGCTGAAGTTGGTAAGTTCTAACAACCCTGTTCTTGAGATAGAAGAAGCTTTTCTGACTGTCTCAATTTTTCTTTTTGTCAGGTGGTGCTGTCCGCTGTCCTGGCCGTCGTTGCCGCCCGTCCTGGTGCGCTCAGTTACGCCCCGTTGGCGTACGCACCGGCCACCTATATCGCTAAGCCCGAGATCTACTACCAGAAGAGCATTATCGAGGAACCGACCGTGGCGCACGTTGGCAGTCTGGTAAAGACCATCCCGACCGCTGTCTCGCACCAGAGCTCCACCATTGTGCACAACTCGGCCAAGATCACCGAGCCGATCTATGCTCCGGCCGTGAAGCAGACGCTCGTGTCGACCCCGATCGCCAAGACGACCTATATTGCTGCTCCGGCGGCCTATGCTTACGCTGCCCCCGCGTTGGCCTATCACGATGCGTACGCTTACCATCATCTGTAATCCGGCCCGGTGACCACGAGAACGAGAAGCTTTAAGGATTTCGAAAGAGAGAGAGAGAGATATATAAGAGGTGCGTGTGCAACTAAAACGTTGGCGAGTGATACACCAGTGAGATTCCTTCCGGAATGGCCATAGGAAGAAGCGGCATAAGGCATCTAGTTGAAGGTTTCAGTGTTGGGTGTTGGGAGTAGTTTTTCATTGTTCATTTGGATTGTTGGTGAAAGATTGAAAGACCAGGAACATACCTAGCGCCTTCGGTGGAATAAAACAGATGTCTTACAAAATGTTACTGAACGAAGTTGTTTGTGATCGTACGAAGGAAAACAAAAGATTCTGCAATTCAATTTCTGTATGTAATAGGCTCCACAATGTATGCAATCGGCATACCCATACGCCTATAGTTATGCAATTTTCAAGCCTTTTAATCCTGTTATGGCCTTGTAAATTCTTATTTGTTCCTTTCTTAACGCCTCCAGCCAACTTGAAAACGAGTTTCTCACTAACTGTGGTCGCAATACGCATTCTTCTAGTATTTCCCGTCAAGATCGTCTTTATTCCGCTCACTCTTAACCATCTGTACGAATATAAAATGATGGCATTTAATGATCATTCATCATTCACCTGCCAAAAAGAACAGGTGTTTAACGTAAGGATAAACGACTGCTAACAGCAAGTGGCATACCATAAATTTGAATACGTCTTTGTGTGGCTCCTACTGTATTTCCTCATTCCTCAACTAGAACCGCTTCATGTTTGATGCATGCTGGGGCAGCTACTTGCTACACCTTCGCCATTAGAACTGGTGCACTGGTTTTCTCCCATACGCCCCATAAGAGCAGGTTTCGATTCAGAACTAGCGCGACAGTTTTCTCTAGCTCACCAAGCCTCCCCTCAGGCTAGGCGGCTTACGCATCTAATCAACATTATAATTTTAACCCATTCGTCAACGGCCGATCCCCGTTGCACCGACACTTTCAACAACTCAAAATGTCAACCAGAAACGACCATCAAAACCAGATTTATGTCCAGCTTGTCCCCACATTTATGGTTGATCTTCAACGCGTCCAGGCACTCCATTTTCAGCTTCGTCGACTGCCGGTGCTGCAGGATGTTTTAGTACGATTTGGTCGCACTTCCACGACAACTGCCACTCCGGACGGACTCAGTTTCGGTGCAACGTTTTTATTTGCCGCGATCTTCCAAGAAGTTGCTGGAACCAAGGCCGGGTAACGGTGGTTCTCGGTAATCCAATCAACAAAATACGGTGCTCTTTACGTAAGACACTAATTAGTTTTCATATTTTACATACACCTTCGTGATGATGCTGCCACTTTTGTCCAGCTTCGTGAGCTCTCCCGGGGAAGAATCCGCTCTCGGATATTTCGACGATCGGTTTGTTGCCGGCCAGAGTTGACAAGGGTCTACGAAATGTCGTAGCGATTTTGTGAAACCATGAACTTTAAGCGGTACACTGTTCGTAGCTGAAAAACCGGTAAGCAATCCCCGCCGTAAAGTAATGTAGGTCGGGTAAGTTGCTCGCGTTCCTTTACCATAGTTCGTGGTCAAAACGTCAAAAGCGGCAGAGGGTAGAATTTGCACCACTCCAAGGGAATCGACCAAAAGTGCGCTTCCTCGTTAAATGCCATCCCCGTGGTAGAACTACTTTCACACATCACGCCCCAGAGGGATGGCGAAGGATTCTGTGCGCCAAGGACACGGAAACCCCCGTTCGGCCGCGGTACAACGAGGAAGATCGTGCGCGGTGTCCTCCATCCCGGACGCTGGAAAGCTGTAGACCGTGAGGTGGATGATCATGTCAGTGAACCATTTTTTGTTCTTTTCTTCGCAGTGTGCATGATTCGGAAACAGATCTTCAACTGACAGAAGCCGGACGAGCACGGGCATCAGTGAGCCTCAACCCTCGGGACAGTGAAGACCTGTTGTTTTATTGCGAAATCGATATAAATTCGAGTGATCGCAGGAAGTGATCCACAGTTTCCACAGGGAATAGTGCCGCAAGAGCCGTGTAATCAGATCATCGTCGAGTGCAACCTGTTCGGGTGTAATGTCGCGGTTCGTGCAAGTGGTATGTCTCGTTTCAAATGTCAGCGAACGGGTTTTGTGCGTGTGTGTTTGAAGCTAGTTCTAGGTTCCTTAGTTCTCCGTTCGTAATTTTTTCATTGGTTTCGAATTCTTGAATGCGTTCTAGCTTGTTGCGGTGACCTTGGTGGCGGGTGTTTTCGGACAGGACACATCCAACGACGCCAGCACGGTTTCTCCGCAAGATATCTACGATCTCTCGGACGATGATTTCAAACTCTGGCTCTCGGGAAGACAACCAAAGGCATGGGAGGGAGGATCTTCGAGTTCCAGTTCGTCAATTACCACTACCACTAGCTCCTCCACCGCTCCCCAAACGACCACTGCCCCAACTGTGTTCCGAACAACCACCACAACTACGACACCGCCCAATACGCCCAGCTTCCTGACCACCAGCACCACCATTAGACCGTTTGAACCGTCGTCGGATGGAAAATCTTGGTTCGAGGAGGAAGAAGCAGTGACGTCACGGCCCGATGTGCTCGGTGAACAGTTTAAACCAGCCGGTGAAGATTTTGCCCAATGGCTCAAACGTCAGATGAACCGTGTGCAGGAGGTAACGTTCGTACCGCAGACGACCTTGACGGGAGATCAGCTGGCGGGAGCGGGACTCGTCACTCGGCTGACAACCATTCGTAACCGGATTCCCGCGACTACCTTCCCCCCACTACCAGTGACGGATTTCGCTCCAGTTACCACCCCTGCTCCGGCTCCGTCCACTGCTCCTGCCTATCTGCCGGTCGAACAGGGTACCACTGCTCCCGCTGCTGCCCCGGGACCACTTGACTTACAGCAATGGCTTCGAGACCAGCTGCAAACATCTCAACGGCTCACAGATAATCTCCTAGCTCAGTGGACACCCAGCGGTTCCATTATCCGTTCGGATGGGCACCATTACACACCAAACGCTGTGTCCTACCAAACGTCGGCCCTTGTCCATGGTCTCCAGGGAGTGTCCCATAGCGGACATGTTCGCAACCAACCGATTCCGGTCGCCGTACATCATAGCCCTCCATCAGTTCGTCGCGTCTTCTATCCAGCCGGTAGCTTCATTTACTCACACCCACAAGTACCTCAGTACGGTTCGTTTGTGGGCAACTACAAAACGCCACTCGTCATCAAGTACCACTAACGAAGCCGAACGAGACCCACCTGAACAATGCTCACAAATGCTCAAATTACTAAACGATTGGTTGTTGGTTCTCATTTTCAACAAGTATTTTTTCTGTAATAATATAATGTTGTACTGATTTCAAATAAATCTAGCGAAATAAATCATTTAAAATGGACTTGTTTTGAGTGTAATGGAGACAGTAGAACTTGAAACAATAAAACCATAACGCATGACCGAAGGAGAAATAATAGATCCACAACGGATGCAGTGTTAAATAAAATGAAGAGATTCCCAAAAGCAATCAAGTAAAGCCTCTGTGACCAGTAGAGCTTGACGAATCTATTTTTGGTGATGTGCTGCATCAAAATTCATAGTTTTTCAAGAGGTCATAGAAATTTAAGCGTGTCGGGCTTACTCAATGTGTGATGTTTTCGATAAGAAACTTGTCACGCGTCATTAAAACTGTTTAAAGTGCTTCCTTGCTTACCTAATGGCTCGATGTATAAGATTCTAAATGACTTCCTACGTCCTTTTCATTTTCATTCTCAACCAACACAAAAAAAGAAATCAAAACCCACCAAGAATTAAAACATTCGAATCTCATTCATTTATTCTTCTCGCTCGTAGTTGCTTCTCTCATCTTTCACCGAAAACAATCAACAGTGAACAAAAGAAAAACAACTGTCACCGTAGGTCGCTAGTAATCAGGAAGGGACAGTCATTGGTTTAGTGCCATTCGTTAGCATACACAGCTGGGGCAGCGTACACCGACGGGTAGCTGCTGACGTAGGCGGTCTTGGCCAGAGGAGCCGACACGTACGACAGCGGGGCGGCTTCGTACGAGATGGCAGCTGGGGCAGCCTGCACGTAGGTCTTGGCAACTGGGGCAGCGTACGAGTAAGTCTTGGCAACTGGAGCAGCGGCGTAGACAGTCTGGACCGGAGCGGCATAGACGGCCGGGGCGGCATGGACGACTGGAGCAGCAGCCTGGACGTAAGTCGTCTTCTCAACCGGAGTCGACACAACGGTCTTCTTCACGGCCGGGGCATACACATTCTCGTGCACCTTGGTGTCGTGCACCACGGCTGAGCTGGTGTGCGTCACTCCGGTCGGGATGGTCTTCAGGACGGTTCCAACGTGCTCCACGGTCGGTTCCTCCACGATGCTCTTCTGGTACGAGATCTCCTTCTGGGCGACGAGGGCCGGTGCAGCAGCAACCACCGTCGAGTAGGCGAGCGGGCTCGAGTGCACCAAATGTCCTGGAGCAGCAATGGCAACGGCAAGAAGAACGGACAACACCACCTTCAAGGGAAAACATTGGAAAAACAAACAAACGGTTACACACCATTTTTCACACCTGGCCAACGCCATCGCACACGTTAGATATTTACCAATCGGAACATTTTGATTGATTGTTTGTGAGGGGGGATGGTTTTGTGAGAGGTCTGTGTTGATCACTGGAAAGAGCTTCGCGTTGACTGTACCATTTCCAGCATCGTCAACGGCTTTTATAAGCCGAACACGATTTGAGCGTGGTGTCCGCTACCGCTACACATTCGGATCTTGTTCGGAGGTTCTCGTTTCGGTTGCGCGAGTGAATATTTTTTTGCGTCCGGAGGATCTCTTCACGGACATATGGCCGCATCGCACTACGACGCGTACACACACACACACAATCACTTGCGGAACGTTTTGGGACCGCTGTTTCCGTGTCGTGCGTTTATTACTTTACCGGGCTCCACCCTTCGCTTCTCGAGGGGCACGGCATCCAAAAGTCCGCCGAAGTGTACGCCATTAAGATTACTTTTTCGTTGGGAGAAACAACGCCAAGTTCTGAGCAGAATCTACAAGAAATACGCATCGAACCGACGCTTTGGGTCTCAAAGAGAACAAAGCTTGTAGTCTCTCCTGGTCGGCCATTTATCGCACACGCCCTAGAAGGACACACGCGTACATTGCTCTGCTTCTGGAGCGATCACTTCCCCCGAAGGAAGCAGCTAAAAAGAATCCACCAGCATCCACAGGTTCACATAGTGTCTCCCGGATACTCCCGGCCAGTGTAAATGTATACTGCGTGACAGCTCACTATGGTAAGCTTCCTTTTCCAGGGGCTCGACACGATAAGCGAACACGGCAATACATACGAAAGGCCAAGAGCAGCCACATATATCCGGACCGTACGCCATACGGTAACACTCGGGAACGTGTGGGCCGATGTTTCCCTTAGCGCAAGAAATGTCAACGTCTTCTGGTGCCGTTTCGCGTTCTGGCCATTCGCCCGCTAGGAATTATCTCATCGTAAATGTCAATCGTACCCGTAGGAATGGTGGAGCACAAAATTGGCAGCGTTCCCTCAGTTTGATTTTCGGTCGAATCGTCTGGATAATCTGTTGTTGTCCGGAAGGTTAGCGTACGGGTGGGGTTTGGGTTCAAACTATCTTTACAATATATGTATCTTTTAACCATCTGAGAATGTTTAATTAATGGTTAGGGTCTCGTGGCTATAAATTAAATTTTAACTTATGTCCTATAAACATGAGCAATAAAATACCATAAATTCTTGCCTATAAACAACAGCTTTCAATAAATCAAAGGCAAATAAAGAGTGTTCGAAAAGTCATCAGGAATAAAATAAGCCTAAAGAACACCACAGTTTCTGTACGAAAACAACATGATTGTACCGTTCCCTCGTAAAACATGACTAGCTACAAACTCATGACATTTCGCAAAAACGTCCCTCAACTTGCACAAAGCTTCAGCGTTATGAATGATTTGTATCTTCAATATATTATTCTCACTATGAAATACTACCAGCCCGAGTTCGAGTTCAATTTCAACGTCATTACCATGCCGTACCTGTGTTAATGGATCAGGGTGCCCCGGTATAATGAGATTCAGCCAGTTAATCACCTTCTTCGGTAATAAGCATATCACAAAACCACGAAACGCAATCACCCAGAACGGGAATAAAATTCCAGCCTCTCGAGCACTCAACGTTGACTCCCGATTTGAAACTCCAAAACCCTTCATCGCCATTACATACACCCGGACAGCCGAACACAAAGAGATTTCAATTTCCTGCATCTCGATTTCGAGCACCAGCGCGCGATAATGGTGACTCCCTTCACGAAAATCAAGGACATCGGCAATCGACAATTTTTCCATGCATCCAAACTGCATGAGAAGGAAACGGTACGCCGAGTGGTGCGCATTGCTTCGGGCAGGGATCTCCCAAAAGGACGCACGGAAGGTCAGAACGCCGGGTGGCGGAGGAACATAAGTCGCATAGATAGATAGGCGCGAGTGCACGAAAGAAAATAAAAAGTGTGTGAAACCGTAGCAAACACCGGCCCGAGTCGATGTCGCCGATCGGGGTACCGACCGTATGTTGGGGTGGAGCAAGATGGTGTAGGATCTTGCGAGCGAGCGAGCGAGAGTGAGAGAAATCGCCGTCGATCTTGAGACGGGCGACCGCCGAACGGATGATGTCGTATTTTTCGTGGTCACTATATAAGATTCGGACCGGCGGTCCGAAAAGCACAGTCAGCGTTCAATCGTTCCAACAGCAAAAGCTCAAAACCACAACACAGACCTTTCGGTGTGTTTATCTTTGTGACAAAGAAAACCTTAAAAAAAAACAATCCAATATGTTCCGATTGGTGGTGTTGTCCGTTGTTCTCGCCGTTGCCGCTGCTGCTCCAGGGAGCTGGTGTGCGTCACTCCGGTCGGGATGGTCTTCAGGACGGTTCCAACGTGCTCCACGGTCGGTTCCTCCACGATGCTCTTCTGGTACGAGATCTCCTTCTGGGCGACGAGGGCCGGTGCAGCAGCAACCACCGTCGAGTAGGCGAGCGGGCTCGAGTGCACCAAATGTCCTGGAGCAGCAATGGCAACGGCAAGAAGAACGGACAACACCACCTTCAAGGGAAAACATTGGAAAAACAAACAAACGGTTACACACCATTTTTCACACCTGGCCAACGCCATCGCACACGTTCGATATTTACCAATCGGAACATTTTGATTGATTGTTTGTGGGGGGGGGATTGTTTTGTGAGAGGTCTGTGTTGATCACTGGAAAGAGCTTCGCGTTGACTGTACCATTTCCAGCATCGTCAACGGCTTTTATAAGCCGAACACGATTTGAGCGTGGTGTCCGCTACCGCTACACATTCGGATCTTGTTCGGAGGTTCTCGTTTCGGTTGCGCGAGTGAATATTTTTTGCGTCCCGAGGATCTCTTCACGGACATATGGCCGCATCGCACGCGTACACACACACACAATCACTTGCGGAACGTTTTGGGACCGCTGTTTCCGTGTCGTGCGTTTATTACTTTACCGGGCTCCACCCTTCGCTTCTCGAGGGGCACGGCATCCAAAAGTCCGCCGAAGTGTACGCCATTAAGATTACTTTTTCGTTGGGAGAAACAACGCCAAGTTCTGAGCAGAATCTACAAGAAATACGCATCGAACCGACGCTTTCGGTCTCAAAGAGAACAAAGCTTGTTGTCTCTCCTGGTCGGCCATTTATCGCACACGCCCTAGAAGGACACACGCGTACATTGCTCTGCTTCTGGAGCGATCACTTCCCCCGAAGGAAGCAGCTAAAAAGAATCCACCAGCATCCACAGGTTCACATAGTGTCTCCCGGATACTCCCGGCCAGTGTAAATGTATACTGCGTGACAGCTCACTATGGTAAGCTTCCTTTTGCAGGGGCTCGACACGATAAGCGAACACGGCAATACATACGAAAGGCCAAGAGCAGCCACATATATCCGGACCGTACGCCACACGCTAACACTCGGGAACGTGTGGGCCGATGTTTCCCTTAGCGCAAGAAATGTCAACGTCTTCTGGTGCCGTTTCGCGTTCTGGCCATTCGCCCGCTAGGAATTATCTCATCGTAAATGTCAATCGTACCCGTAGGAATGGTGGAGCACAAAATTGGCAGCGTTCCCTCAGTTTGATTTTCGGTCGAATCGTCTGGATAATCTGTTGTTGTCCGGAAGGTTAGCGTACGGGTGGGGTTTGGGTTCAAACTATCTTTACAATATATGTATCTTTTAACCATCTGAGAATGTTTAATTAATGGTTAGGGTCTCGTGGCTATAAATTAAATTTTAACTTATGTCCTATAAACATGAGCAATAAAATACCATAAATTCTTGCCTATAAACAACAGCTTTCAATAAATCAAAGGCAAATAAAGAGTGTTCGAAAAGTCATCAGGAATAAAATAAGCCTAAAGAACACCACAGTTTCTGTACGAAAACAACATGATTGTACCGTTCCCTCGTAAAACATGACTAGCTACAAACTCATGACATTTCGCAAAAACGTCCCTCAACTTGCACAAAGCTTCAGCGTTATGAATGATTTGTATCTTCAATATATTATTCTCACTATGAAATACTACCAGCCCGAGTTCGAGTTCAATTTCAACGTCATTACCATGCCGTACCTGTGTTAATGGATCAGGGTGCCCCGGTATAATGAGATTCAGCCAGTTAATCACCTTCTTCGGTAATAAGCATATCACAAAACCACGAAACGCAATCACCCAGAACGGGAATAAAATTCCAGCCTCTCGAGCACTCAACGTTGACTCCCGATTTGAAACTCCAAAACCCTTCATCGCCATTACATACACCCGGACAGCCGAACACAAAGAGATTTCAATTTCCTGCATCTCGATTTCGAGCACCAGCGCGCGATAATGGTGACTCCCTTCACGAAAATCAAGGACATCGGCAATCGACAATTTTTCCATGCATCCAAACTGCATGAGAAGGAAACGGTACGCCGAGTGGTGCGCATTGCTTCGGGCAGGGATCTCCCAAAAGGACGCACGGAAGGTCAGAACGCCGGGTGGCGGAGGAACATAAGTCGCATAGATAGATAGGCGCGAGTGCACGAAAGAAAATAAAAAGTGTGTGAAACCGTAGCAAACACCGGCCCGAGTCGATGTCGCCGATCGGGGTACCGACCGTATGTTGGGGTGGAGCAAGATGGTGTAGGATCTTGCGAGCGAGCGAGCGAGAGTGAGAGAAATCGCCGTCGATCTTGAGACGGGCGACCGCCGAACGGATGATGTCGTATTTTTCGTGGTCACTATATAAGATTCGGACCGGCGGTCCGAAAAGCACAGTCAGCGTTCAATCGTTCCAACAGCAAAAGCTCAAAACCACAACACAGACCTTTCGGTGTGTTTATCTTTGTGACAAAGAAAACCTTTAAAAAAACAATCCAATATGTTCCGATTGGTGGTGTTGTCCGTTGTTCTCGCCGTTGCCGCTGCTGCTCCAGGACATTTGGTCCACTCGAGCCCGCTCGCCTATTCGACCGTGGTTGCTGCTGCACCGGCCCTCGTCGCCCAGAAGGAGATCTCGTACCAGAAGAGCATCCTGGAGGAACCGACCGTGGCGCACGTTGGCACGATTGAGAAGTCTATCCCGACTGGATACTCGCACCAGAGCTTCACCCAGTACCACAACAAGCAGGTCGCTGAGCCAGTGTTTGCCGCAGGCGTGAAGAAGACCGTTGTGTCGACTCCGGTCGAGAAGACGACCTACGTCCAGGCTGCTGCTCCAGTCGTCCATGCTGCCCCGGCCGTCTATGCCGCTCCGGTCCAGACTGTCTACGCCGCTGCTCCAGTTGCCAAGACTTACTCATACGCTGCCCCAGTTGCCAAGACCTACGTACAGGCTGCCCCAGCTGCCATCTCGTACGAAGCCGCCCCAGTGTCGTACGTGTCGGCTCCTCTGAAGACGTCCTACGTCAGCAGCTACCCGTCGGTGTACGCTGCCCCGGCCGTCTATGCTAACGAATGGCACTAAGCGAACCTGACTGTGACCTACGATCAATTTACCGTTCGGCAAGCGAGAACCCTATTTTTCTCTTGTTCAACGTTTTGGGATTGTTTTATTGAAAGATGAGGAAAATAAATTAAAATTTGTAAAACTGTACAACTTCTCTTATGCATCGGGTCCATGCTGATCAGACGCCTCAA
The DNA here is from genome assembly GCA_002091835.1 of Anopheles maculatus. Lineage (NCBI taxonomy): Eukaryota > Metazoa > Arthropoda > Insecta > Diptera > Culicidae > Anopheles > Anopheles maculatus. The sequence continues at coordinate 7,799 of KZ061621.1, read as the reverse complement.
AGAAAAAGAACAAATGTTCGAACCCTTCCTAATTAGACGGTTATTGTATGAAATTTCTTGTCAGCATATGGCAACCTTGAAATGCCGGTTCACTCGCTTCCAAAACCAAATATTAAATTAAGCAAAAAATCACCATCCCACTTCCGGCATAACGTGTCTTAATGCGAATAGTTTCGCTTTCCTTCGTCTGGAGGCCCTGTTGTGAGGGGCCGCACAAAGAAGAAGAAGAAACCCACAACCCTCACGCATACACGCCCCACGAAGTAACAACGGCTATAGCAATTAATTCCTATGTTAACATTATACACCCCATTTTGAACTACTTCCTCATTCATTCCCTCCGATACGAGCGTCACCGGCAGCGTCACACACAAAAACGTTAATGTGCCGTTTTTTGTGCCCTCAGTTTTGTGATCTTTACGATCTTTACGATCAACCACCGCACACATTTTGGGGCAGTGTCCCACAGCAATGCCAAAACAGATCAGTGCCGAAGCATATGGGCGATACTTCCTTGCGCGCCAGTCATAGCTTCAGGGCATTGCTGACGATCGTTCGCGCGCGCGCACGCTACCTGTACCTTCTTTCCGGCTATTTGCCGCCTATTCGAACAGCCACCCTACTCGAGATGGGGTTGTTCGAGACACCATCCCCATCTCCCGGACGGGGTAGGTTAACTTTGGAGGTGGTTTTTGCTTCGTTTTCTTCTGCAAGTAATAATAACAAATGGCATCGATCAGTTGTCAAATTGATTTTAGCGCTAAACAGCAGCACACCACCACTGGCCCTTCTTTCTTTCCACGCCAATCGATTAGTTTGATCGAACGATTGCTCCTGCTGCGGGGGCTGAACAATCAATCAGTATTGCCGAATCGTTCATGTGGTGGATGTGTGATGAAAAGTACTCGCACGAGATTTTCTACCGTCCATAAGAGATGGAAAACTCGATCACACATATCGCTTAGTTGATTGAGTTTTAGCCGATAAAACTACCGCCTGTCGAACATAATTATATGCTGATGCAAAATTACAGCCCATTAATCGTGGAACTTTACGACATCGGTCACTCGCCGGTCAACCCACACTCAAACCACAAACGATGATGATGGCAGAAATCGCAGATCACTGCGAAAACACACTTCGTCATGCACTGGTAAACTTGAGCCGGAATTCCTTCTTTCGGAGTAATGCGTTGGTGCCGCGTAACGTACGCATTCTAGTTTGGCGGTTTGTAACACACCACACGCTCAAAACAATTAAAACAAAATCATTAATGCTAGGCTGTGCGAGAACAACAACACCGCACCGCAATGAACCGCCCGTAAAAGGGAACCCCTGCACAAACAAACACACACACACTGCTGCAGCCGCCATAATATTCGCCGGACAACTGGCAAAACCTTGCAAACCACATTGGCCGTGTGTTGCCGTAAAGTTCAAGTGCAAGTTTACCACCGTCCGAAAGTAAAAGTGTACCGTGTGGAGTTGCAGCAGCCGGTTGCGGTTGCGCCTTGTTAAATTGTTTCGATCGGCCGAAAATACCAGAACAGTGGATCAAGCTGCAACCAGGATGTGACATTGACGTAACGGCATCATTTGCACTTTAAACCAGGTATGTCTTGCAGATTAGATTGATCGAAGCTCGGGACTGGACACATATCAATCACGACTTTTGGGGGCTAAATGGGGCTAAGCTATTTGTGATAAGCCGACAAAAGGAACAGCTCACAATAAAAGGATCTTTTATGGACGAAAATTAGATGGCATTATGCGCTCCTGCAAGTAATGCCTTCTCATGTTACCCTAGACGGATAGAGCATACCAATTAAATATTGTAAGCATTCCATATCGAGTTACTTGTGGACTTGGTCATTCAAAAGTCGCACTAAGAAACACTATGGAAATATAAATTCTGTTCATTGATCTTAATCTTTACATTAAGCTGCTTCGTACTAGCACGTGTCAGTGGTCTAATCTGGCAGTACGAGGATGTTTTTCCACCATTTTCCAGCCAAACTTTACAAACATAGCATCACGGCTAAAAACCCTGTACTCTGAACGAGATTTTCAACGAACGCCTAAAAGTATGCAATCCCGTGTACCATTCTGTGTACCATTCCATCTCTTGAGTCGATTTCTTTCCTTCGCGGACCAATCTGTTCCAGTTTTGGTTTTCGATTATGTGTTCATTTCGCTTCGCTCTTATACCCTATCACTAACAGCTAACACTAACACGCACATGCCGCACGTGCTTCTTAACCATCTACAGTGTCAGAAGGCTTCCAGACGTAAGCATCTTTTTGGTTCATGCATTCTTAGGTAAGACCTGCCCGGGTTGCAGTCGGCCAGAGCTCGTTCGCGCAGGTTGTGCAATCGGCCGTGCCGGAGGCTGCGGACCCTCCTCCCCCTCCACGCGCCGTCTGCTCATCGATGACAGTAGAGCTTATTGATTTTCTGTACATCCTTCACCGAAAAGCCGACGCGCTGTCCAAGCTGCCCGCTGTACTTGATCTGAGCCGGAGAAGAGAAAGAAAAAAAATGCGTTAGCGCCATTATGCAACGACGAATCGCCACGCTCATCAGCGCGTCTGGAGCGCGCGCGGAAGGCGGACGGCACACGAAGGGAAAACGGTGTAAATCAATCTCGTTGCTGGCCGTTCGGCCCGTTCGGCCAATTTTCCCCAAAAACCATACCTTCGGCTCCAGCGTCGGTTTGCCGTTTTTGCTGAACGCCGTTCTGGAGTAGTGCATAACGCTGCCATAATCGTACGGCATGCCGAGCGTGGTGGTTTGTGATTCACTTTCGCGCCCAAAGTTGCTGACCAGATTGGGGCGCACGTTTCGGAAGAAGATGTTCACGTACCGGTCCCGATCGTGGCGGGTGTGCTCGTGCAGAAAGCCAAGCACATGCATCAGCTCGTGCACGATCGTACCCTCCATCTGGAGGCACCCGTTGCGCTGCAGATTCAACACTTGCCGGCCACCCATCCGACCTACTGCGGACCAGCATCCGGAGCTGCGGCCCTCGATCACTACGTAGTCGCGTTCCTTGGTGCGAGGCACAAAGCGGATGCAGGTTTTCTGATGAAACTGCTCAATCGCCGAAAACAGCTTGGCCAGATCGCCGATCGCTGAAAGACACACACACCATACACACGCACGGTAGCACACCACCACAGACAAAAAAAAGCACGAGATATCAGCAAGCTTCTATCAATATTTAGCATACAGCATCTCCAGTTGCCTGGGAAAGGATTCTTAGGACTACTCACAAAACTCGTCACTAAACTCGTATGGCACTACACCCTTCTTCCACTTGCTGCTGGTGAACTTGAGCGCGTTCCGTTCGATCAGCGGCTGATGGATGTCACCTTCGGCGTATGTTCCCAGCTCCTCCGGATTCACACTGCTGGCATTGTGTGAGCGGGACCACGCGCGTACCAGCTCGCCAATCGCCGCCGTATCATGGCTCCCGTACAACGCTTCACCGAGATGCGAAAAGTCAAAATCGTAGTCCCGGAATCGTCGACTACTGCCAAGAACTCGAGCCTCCCCAGCCACTCCCAGAACCACGGCCACCGAGGCCACCCAAAGGAACCAACCCATCACGCCTCCCATTAGTGCTGCAGGTGGATCTTGTGGAGCAAAGCACACTCTACCCACCCGGCCGTACCGATCGAGACTGAACCGTGCCGTTACGAAAACGCCGGCTTTTAAGTATCGGCGGCCGAAGTCTTCTTCGGAGTCGCCTCCTACCTTTCGGCAAGACCAGCACACACATACAGTAGGCCAGCAGCCCTCATGCATGTTTTTCGGCGAGATACGACGATAATGGGGTGATAGCATCATGCCAGATAATCAATCCGCTCCCTCCAAAGCGGTCCCTTGCACGGGGTTTGGGGGTTTGGAAATCTTCGTACTTCTGCTGCAGTTAGTCAAACACAACTACGCACCGAGAAGTGTGGGGGGGCGAAAAACTGGGCGAAAGGTATGTTTGATTACGGTAACCTCTTCTGCTTCTTCGTACTCTTCTTAGCTAGAGAAGTAACACAACGTGTACAAGTCACACACAAAAAAATCCAAACACTCACACACGTTCGAAATGCGTTTTTCTTCTACCGTGGTGCGGCATGCATCTTAACCATGGGTAAGGGTAGCAGCAGCGTCTTGCGAGCGCCATCCTAGGGTGGGACCGCCTGGCCGACCCCCTGGCCAACTGCCCAAACATGGCCAACCGCTCCGTACACCTTCTCTTCGTCGGCCGCGAGCATACCGATGTAATAAGCCGCAGCAGCCAACATGCTTGGGCAGTCCGGGCCTCGCTTCGGACAGCGGACAGCTATTGTGAGCGTGCAAACTATCCGCCTCGGCACACACACTCTCTCTCTCTCTCTCTCTCCCGTGGCTGGAAGTTTTTGGCAAATGTGGAGCTGCTCGCGCACGGCCAGATCCGTAAGAGCGGATGATCATGTAACAGACCACCGGGGCGGGTCATTATTTTGGAGCACTTCGACCCTCATTGCGCGCGGGTTCCTTCACGTTTAAGGGTCTCTAGCTATCGCTCTATTAGCACACCCTAAGCCCGTTTTTGCTCCCATAATCAAACCTTTTACAAATCGTTACCGACCACAGAAACGCACCAAGTCCTCGGACATCAAACAATTGACTACTTGAGGCACTCATTAGCCCGATATTGTCGGTCCACTTTTCGCCCATTAGGAATGGTACATGTGTTTCTCTGTCTTTGAGCCACGGGTTTGTAACAGCAGCTTCAAGACGAATTAGCGTCCAATGATATCCGTGTCTCTGTGTACAATGATGGCATTACCCTCGCAAACGGGCAAGGCTCCGAAACTGGAGCACGAGGTCTTTGCATCTCCGTAACAAACACCTGACTCTGAGCTGTGCGAACGCTACCAGGGAGAACACACGGTTACGTCAGGGTCACGGAGGTGTGTACCGACTGTTAATAATTAATTTGTTAATTGATTAAAACCGTTCTTATCGCACCTTAACCGCTGGATGACACAAGGTTGGTACGCTGCAACGTTAGTTACAGCCCACGGTGGAAAGCATGCAAGTGCTAAACATTTTTCACGCCCTATTCATCAGCAATGTACGCACGGTGCGGCGCAAGGATCGCACCGTTGGCTACAAAATATCTCGACCCCGGCTACAGCTACTCTTACCACTGGTTACGATTTTGACACTAGCATTCCTAAACCCATGGGTAACAGGCCACAAGCAGTGCACTAACTGCGTTAACTGGTTCACCATCATTAGCCGCCTGCTGGCAACACTGGTCGTCGCAATACTGCTCGTCTTCGACAACTTCCGACAGCGCCACAAAGTACTAGCGCTTCTGCAAACGATACCCTCAGCGGGAAGTGTCGCGATAAGAGCCAGCGGCCGATACACTGTCAAACGTTTGCAGCTATCGATTTTACTGCTATGCAACATTCTCTCGGTGGTGGAGCTGTTGTACAATGTCTACCGAAACCACGTGTACCTGTACATATGGGGCGTTTTTACTGGTGTTATTATTGAGCATTACATTCTGCTAACTTCATTGCTCTGTCAGCTGCTGGCAGAAACAATAGCGAACACGTATGACGCGCTACAGCAAGCGCTTACTGTGTGTCCATCTGCATCCATCATCAACGAAATGGTAATTCTGGACCGCTGCAAAGATCACCTCTCGGATGCGATCGGTTTGAAGCTGCTGCTAGTGATGATACATCTGTTGTTCAACGTATCCTTCTGCACGTACGACATTTTGCAGAAAGTTGTAAGTCAAGCACATATGCAAAACATTGCCCGTTTGACGATCATCGCAGTGCAGGAGATAGTGATGCTATTTGGGTTATGCTTCTACTACAGCATGTTAACTCTAAAGGTAGGTTATGGATTGTTACCCACGCATACATTATCCAAACTAGGAAGGATATCTACTTATAAGTAATTATTCAAGTGCATTCATTATTCAAACGAAACGCAACATTCAACACGTGCTTCAACGCATTATTGATTAGAGCTCAGCTATCGACGACTTTCATCAGCAGTCAGTTTTACTCAAATCCTACGTGAGATCACAATATGGATGAGCTTAAGCTTCTAAACTGGTTCAACCATTTCTTCGTATCACCGGTCTACTTGTGCCACGAGGTAGAAACCGACCGGCATGTCTTCCGCATCAGGCACCTCTACTTGAACGCAGCAGTTCTGACAGTTCTAATCGTACTAAGCGGTTTATCATCGGTTGTGCTCGTGTTAAACGACTTCCGAGAGTTGCTATCTAGTGTTATGGGTGTCATCACGCTGATTCTGTACGCTGTCCGTTTTGTGGTTGGAATACCGATTGTTATCTGGACACTGGCGAACAGCCGTGCCCTGTTGGACATTTCTAACCGTGCTTTACACATTGAACGCCAACTTTCATCTGATTAGTCGATCAAAATAAGCGTGCGTTTAATGATACAAGTTCAACTTTTTATCGTTTTTTTAACCTTTCTACTTGGCATTGCTGCTCAAAGTTTCTACATGGTTATTATTCCCATTTATCGTGAACTAATTCACATAATTGTTCTGTTCGGGTTTATGTTTATTGAATTCGTCATACTTATCCAACTAACGTACACACAGTTTTGGCCAGCGTTCCTCAGTAATAGATATGTCAAGTTGATCCAATTGATCAACTTTAAGGATCAGAACATGCTACGCACAGTCATTGCGCTTGGTAATGTGTTGGAACATTTTAAACAACGATACGCATCCATCTTCGGACTGATGCAGTTTTTTCATTTGACAAACATCTTTGTGACGTGCTCCGTCGAGTGTTACATCGTGCTTTACGTCGTCGATGTGGGTGACAGATTTGTTAATGTTGTCATGAATCTTTACATCGCAGTTGCGTATGTACTTGTGCCACGAGGTAGAAACCGACAGGCATGTCTTCCGCATCAGGCACCTCTACTTGAACGCGGCAGTTCTGACGGTTCTAATCGTACTAAGCGGTTTATCATCGGTTGTGCTCGTGTTAAACGACTTCCGAGAGTTGCTATCTAGTGTTATGGGTGTCATTACGCTGATTCTGTACGCTGTCCGTTTTGTGGTTGGAATACCGATTGTTATCTGGACACTGGCGAACAGCCGTGACCTGCTCGACATTTCTAACCGTGCTTTACACATTGAACGCCAACTTTCATCTGATAAGTCGATCAAAATAAGCGTGCGTTCAATGATACAAGTTCAACTTTTTATCGTTTTTTTAACCTTTCTACTTGGCATTGCTGCTCAAAGTTTCTACATGGTTATTATTCCCATTTATCGTGAACTAATTCACATAATTGTTCTGTTCGGGTTTATGTTTATTGAATTCGTCATACTTATCCAACTAACGTACACACAGTTTTGGCCAGCGTTCCTCAGTAATAGATATACCAAGCTGATCCAATTGCTCAACTTTAAGGATCAGAACATGCTACGCACAGTCATTGCGCTTGGTAATGTGTTGGAACATTTTAAACAACGATACGCATCCATCTTCGGACTGATGCAGTTTTTTCATTTGACAAACATCTTTGTGACGTGCTCCGTCGAGTGTTACATCGTGCTTTACGTCGTCGATGTGGGTGACAGATTTGTTAATGTTGTCATGAATCTTTACATCGCAGTTGCGTATGGGACATCGTTTTTAATTTACGCATACATTCACGATCGGGTCAACAAGAAGGTAAGTGTTCCCGGAACGCGTTAAATGTTAGAATCCTTGGCAATTGATTGGTGTCCTTAGCATTGTT
>KZ061620.1:470249-517267 GCA_002091835.1 Anopheles maculatus | reverse complement strand
TCAAACTGGTGGCAGTTAGCAACGGAAGAGTTACTGAAAGTTGTTGCTCGAGGTAACAAGCGGCAATTAAAATGTAAAACTAATCAAATATTAATACATACACCTACACACAGCTTTCACCTTTGGTCAGTTGGTCATAGAAATGTGTTGGAGCAAGTTTAGTTACTTATAAGAAGGTCTATTATTGAAAGTGGTCTGATAAGTGTTCTTCAGCTGAATGACAGCAATCAGCAGTTCAGGGACGGTTAGAGAAGCAATATTCGGTAGAAAGTAAGTTTTCCTACACACTACAGAATAACACTAAAACTAAATTATATTGAACATAAAAAAGAGGAATATGTAGAAGAAATAGTGCAATAATTTGAACTAACCTTTAAGCGCAAACCCATCATGAGGGTAAAATTTTGATCGAGCTGATTGATCTGATAGTTAATCCGGTCGTCGATGCTGTTGTCCCAGGTCCTCCAGTGGTTTCGTGTTAGTGCGGCCAACAAATTAATTGTACCTATTGTTGAAGAGTGGTAAAGAAACTAGCTACAATTAAGATGCAGATACAATTTGTAGTTTTGTACATCTAACCGAAACAACATCTCTCAGAAAGCTTTCTACAGCAAGCAGTGACAAGAACTGTTAATCTATTTATACAATGCAACACCACTGACAAACTGGACAGATTTTCACCGTCCAGACGCGGTAACACTTGAAACCACTTAGAAGGATTTTATTTTGCCTTTCTTCCGTTGCTGGCGCCAAACCGTGTCGCATTTATAGCTTCGTTTAATGGCGAGGGTAGCATAATCCCGCATATAGTTGCGGTGACTTTCCAAACCGTCAGCTGCAGATCCATAATGTTTTCCGGACCATAATGTTTTCCGACACTCACCGGCAGACCGACCGATGAAGCTTACGTCTGTCGTAAAGCTCACCCAAACATCACACAATTTGAAATACACACACACACACAAAAGCCGGTTAAGAAAAAAAAACGTAGCGGGGAAAAAATATTGCTCAAGGAAATAAATTCTGTTGAGTGTGTGCCTGATGGGTTGTTTTGGTTTGAGGTTTATTCGTTTCTTTCAGTCTTTTTTTAACGAAAGATTTGTCTACCTTATGCACAACGATGCCCACCGATGAAAGGTGGTAATAAATCAAAGAGTGAGACAAACAAAGGCCACAAACAACACCATTGAAGGTGAGGATGAAAAACAAGCCACCATCGCAAACGGAACGAGCGAACAGTTTTATGGTTGCCATCAAATTTATGCGCCATGCGTCCGTTTCGTGGTGCAGTAAACAAAAAGGAGGAAACGAATGTCTGCGGCTACGGTTTCTTATTAGAGTTGTTTGTGTTTTGTTTTTCTCTTTCGTTTCAACCCTTTTCCACCTGTTCGGTGGGAAGTAAAGAAGGGATTGAAAATAAACAATGCGCTCATATGCATTGGGCTTACCGGTGCACTCGAACATGTTGCAGTTTCGCTGCTCGATATTATGTCCCTCGCATACACGCCACGTGCCTTCATCGGCAGCTTCATCAGCTTCGTGAGCAGCAGGCTCCATTGCCCACCGTTCCTGGAGTGGTCCGGTGCGCTCCTGCACCGTGGGCGTCCGCTGGGAAACGGCTTCTAACGAACCGGGGTTATCCGCCGTCGGTTTCAATACGCTCTTTTCATTAACCTTTCCCAGGATCTTCATTTTCCGCCTTTTCCCCCCTCCATCCCCCATTTGTTTTGATTTGAGTTTTCTTTTCGATTTTCTACCAACATTAACATCATCATCATCATCACCGAACGGTGGTGCAATGGAGACGCCTGGTAGCGCATCCCACGTAACTGGCTGCGTACGTTCGAAGGTGGTTGCGGTGGTGGAGATTTCAATTTCACTGTTTAAAATATTGCGCCCTTGTCGCGCGGAAGCTGCCGATGGTTGTACCAGCCTTGGACGGGGTTGGTTGGTTGTAGAACGTTGTCGTGGCCCAACACGCTCCGGCAGCACAGACTGTAAACAATGTCGAAACCGTTGTTGAACGCCGCCTCCACACGTTACACTGCAGCCAGTGTAGTCACTCCATTCGCTCCAGCCTGAAACGAGTATGCAGAGTACGGTAAACAAACGCACACGTTCATCCAAAAAAAAAAGGATCACAAGATGCGAGTACAAGTAAGGGCCGGGTGTATTTTGGTACGCTGGAAGGGAAACCCGAAAAACAAGATACAAAGCACAGCGCAAACAAACGCAACGACAAAAAGGTGCTTCAAACCAACGGCATGATCTCGAGGCCAACCGAAGTAGAATTAGAAAGAAGCTACTACCATTTTACATTTGCATCCCTTCATCCCCGTTCGACAATGGCAAACGCTTTTAAGATACAAAGCACAGCGCAAACAAACGCAACGACAAAAAGGTGCTTCAAACCAACGGCATGATCTCGAGGCCAACCGAAGTAGAATTAGAAAGAAGCTACTACCATTTTACATTTGCATCCCTTCATCCCCGTTCGACAATGGCAAACGCTTTTCATCGCTGAGCAAAGGAAAGCTTTAAACGCGTGACGAATGTTAAGTAAGTGAAGCCAGACTGTTCCATGTCGGTGATTGTTTAGTTTTCTGATTTAGCATTACCGCAACTGTCTTTGGTTGAAGTGCTTCACGAGGCTCACAAAGCCCGTCGCATGAATGGTTGAGTCTTGAGGGCAAATAAAAGACATGGTTTTGTGGAATTTTCCGTTGAAGTAACGTTTAGTCTTATGTTGGTTGTATGGAATTGTCGTAGCTCAGTTGGCAACACTGAACTAAGTTTAAATTTTAATTGTTTGTTAAGTTATTCTGTGATTATTTGTGACTGGTACTGGTAGCACATATTGAAATTAAATGAAATTTTGCATAAAACATACATGGTACTTGTGTAAGGGCATTGAAACCATTTTTACTACAGATCAATCAATGACTTCTCTAGCTTCAATGCTTGGGGATATTATAGAAGTGTTGTAGTTTCTCTACAGAAGACCTACATTTACCAACAAAAAGTTTAAAGTTAGGTGCACAAACCTATTGAAACTACGTGCTTTAGTACAATTTAAGATAAACGGTTTAATCTAAGGGTCCTAAACGGAAATTAAAGTGTCCGCCTTTCTATCCTGTCTCGTGCTCGTTGTTCCAGCTTAAAGATAGAATCTTAAACCGTAGTGCAAAAGCCAGAATTTACTCGACTTAACAATTTTACGAGTAATTTCACCTTTCACACAACGCCGGTAGCTCGTCTGTTTAGCAATCGGAGCTTAAAATCATTATGTGCTCAAGAACAAGAGCTACCCGGCCAACCAGCCAACCGACGCAAGAGTCGTTCATGAACGGTTTCGATTATCAAACGTTCATGCGTCATTTACACCCTATTTCACATGGTGCTTCCGATTCGTACGCCAAAGTACCATATTCACCACTCACCGTCCCACGAGTGGAACTCCTTTACATTCTTGCACAATGGGATACTCCCTTCCCTGGCACTGTTAACCCCGGGTGCGCCCTTCGAAAGTCGGCATGCACGTGCGGTTGGCTTAGGCTGGATTTAATTGAAGTAAAAAGGGATAATTTTGCTCTCACCAAGCGCTTGCCAAAGGGCATTCTCCAGCTGCTCGTCCCACCGCAACAGTCCCACGTACGGATCGACTCGCAGCATCCGGTCGGTACCAGCGTCAGCACCACCATCACCACCCGCAGATAGGCGTCCGAACACGATCAATGTAACAGGCAGTATCTTGCTCAGCGTGCGGCTAATCTGACCCTCGCTTTCGAGATCCTTTTCCGGCGTGTTAGGCACGGTTTGTTCTTCCGCAGTGTCGTTCTCGCGCTCCGAACTCTTGTTGCTTCTAGCGCTGTGCTGCAAATTGACACGTTCGCCAGCAGCCAAGGGTTTGCGATTGTGGTTATCGCTGGTGAAAGTCGTTGCAGCACTGCGGTCAGTGTGAAGGTTGCGAGCCGTCGAATCGATTGATTCGTCATCGGGGAAGATTGTTTCCGTTGGTTGCAAGTCGTGATCGTACGATGAGTCATCGAGGTTGACTTCCGTAACAGCTGACTGCGTACTTTGTTGACAGAGCCGCCCATTTAAACAGTCCCGTCTGGTGGTAGGCTTTCCGTTCGAGTTGGGTGAGTTCGGGCCGGATGGTGCATTGCGTCGTAGGAAATCGCTCGATGGGGATGCATCAGCTGTGGTGTCATCGGTCGATGTGGTCGGCATTGAACTTTCGGTAGCCGGCCGATCTGGCACATCATGGTGCGTGTACTGTACGCTGCCATTGCTGAGGAGCAAAAAAGAAAGAAAGAAAGGTAAAGTAAATAGTTTGAGTTGCGGAAGAAATTTCATTAAGACTTCTTGCTGCAGACACAGGTTGTTTTCGATTAAGCAGCAGATCGGTACGGGTCGTACCGGTTCGATTAACGTTCGTTCGAACAGCACGCTACTATTTGAACAATTTTCTTAATCTCGTAAACTTTCGCTCCGTTCTTTATGCTGTACGCTGCTGGAGGATTATCTCCTGGATCGCTTGGTCCTATTGGTATCGTATCGCATGAGCTGCTTTGTAGGGGTGAGTTTCACTGGCGGATTATAATTTGAGCTTCGCACTGGATTGTTTACGCCAGCTTAAGCTAGCGTAGCGGGATTATTAACTTTTCGATTCTTTTCGTGTAACTTCATTTCATAAAGAATAGTTTGTAAGACATAATTGATGGATGCAAGCAAATGAAGAAAAAGGCAAGCAAAAAAGCTTTTTATTCGTTTCGAATTTCCTCATCCAGCAAATCTCCACACACCACACCAGAAAGTGGTTCATTTTACCGAGAATAGATACAAAAGTCATTGGAAATTTGAATCAATTTCCCTATTCACAGAGCTACATACACGATTCCACCGAGCGGATTCACAAAGTTGCCACACGAGTGGTTTGATTGGAGCAATCGTTTTCGCCGCCCGATGCAACCAGACCAACAACAAATCGATTGCACATCGTTTGCATTTGTGCAGGCGAGCTAAAAATCAGTTGATGCTGCACTTTTACGCCACGACGGTCTCGGTTTCGGTTTTAATCTGTTTCGCTTCCGTTTCGGTCTCGATGCATCACACCGTGGTACGGATGTTTGTGGTCTTTTTTTCATTTCCCGTAGAAACGATATGGTTTTCTAAACGAATCAATTGACTTGATGTGAGGTTTGTTCGATTGGTTGTGTGTTCCGGAGGTGTATGTAGGAGGTTGGAGATCGATTATGGGTTGGTTTTTAGGTTATTTAACATTTAAATAGCACATCAACAGTAATTGTTCGTGTGATTTGCTTTCCATAGTAATCGAATAAATGTTTTCATTTGCCAACGCATTATCATCTTAGTTCATTCACGGTGTATGAACATGCCTTTCTTCATTTCAATAAATGATGGAAATTAAATAATCACCCTAATGGAGACGCCCAGTACTGCATAACATCTTTCACGCCTGCGAGCGATAGAGTAATCATCTCAAAAGACACATGTACTTCCGTAATCATGCCTGTAAGTTTACAGCAATTTACAATGTCACCGAATAATTAGAACGCTCATTTTTTACACCGTCGAAGGTCCTTTTTTTTTTAAAACGCTCTCACCGATGAAACTGACAATGTCACGCTGAACGGTACAGCGGCAACACATTTGACGTTAGACACGTGGCACCGGATGGTTGTTAACCGTTGGAAAATTCAATTATCGTCCCATTCTTTCACGGTGGTGTGTTCTGGTCCGCCTGTGTAACGCCACTACTTGCAAACGCGGTTCCCACTCGCTGCGTACCGTTCTTGGGACCGAGAGACTGGTTTTCGGTGAAACCTGCCCTGGATGAGCAAACGCAATTGAAACTCATCGGACCGGAACCAACTTATCCTGGCTTTGCAAGAGTGGTACCCAGATCTAAACTATGCACCACATGGCCAGACGGCCGGGCAAACACACACACACACACACACACATGGAAAAGACACACGAATGATGGTGTGGCACAACTGGTAATGTTTGTACGTTTCCGCATCTAAGTGTGGGCAGATAGTGGTAGTAAATGAATAGAGATGAAATGGCAAAAGAAACAGATTAAAACCGAAACCGAGGCAGCAGAGCATTCGATTCTACGGTACGTTTGGTTTGAAATTTATCTAGCCGAAAATCTAGTTAAATGTTTCGGGAATTAATTGAATATCAATTGTGTCGGGTGAGTTATTGTTCTAGTGCATCGCCAGCGGTTCGGCTGGACAGCGGTTTGCTGCTTGGAGGGTGAATAATAGTCGCTGGACCACTATGGTCCTTAGATGGAGGTTTTGTGTGAGATAATGATTTAAATTATATTTGTAGGTAATAAAACACTATGTTGACGTATTAAAAATTTATGTAAAATAAAATCTTAATTTATGATTCGTTTTTTAAGGAACTTTACATGGAATTTACATAATAACGTAATTCAAAACTAAAACTTAGTCTGAAAACATTTTGAGCAATCCTTTGGGAGTAACTGGTACGCTTTTCCAAGGCATTTTATACAAAATTTTAATACATCAAGCTGAACAAAAATGGTTTGTTTCCATTGCTTTGAATATTCTCATTCGTGGAAACAATCAAAGCTCTTCAATAACCCATTAACTCGGCGAATGTGCTTTTCGTTTTGTGAAGGCTGCATAAATAGACGCCAACTCGCACTGGTAAAATCACAGCCGACAGAAATTAAGCAATCAAATGTGCCCTTTCAAACAGAAGACAGATACAAAAACGGAAGGCCTGCAGCATAAGTATACCCCTCAAATGAATACATTATCAATCACCTCGGTGGGGTTGAAAACGGTTCCACGAATGGTGTGAACAAATACTGCGCCAAAGCTTGTTTGGTTTAGGGGTTCCACTTTTCGATTGTTTTGGTGGTGTGTTTTCAGCTGATTCAAGTTTAATTATATATTTATTTTACATCAACACCGCTGTACTGTGGAACACGCGTATCACAAATGCGATTCATTTGCATCTAGGCGAAAACCCGACCCAAAAGTCGCCCGGTGGCTGTGGGTGTACGAACGAATTACAGCGGACATAAAATCATTGCAACCACTTGTAATGGGGCTGGTGTGATTACCCATTCCATCCCTTACTAAAACGCGTGTGAAGCGTAATGGAAAATGGAAAATTCATGATGGCAAATTTCTCACCAACAAAACAAAACAAACCGTCCCGTACGGTTCTATCCCGCACCGGAATGGAGTGCATCGAGAACAAAGTGAAACCGGGATAGATATTTTTATGTAAGAATTGCTTTCTTACCCATCCCGTAGATGCATCGCCGCCTGGTGAAGGTGATTCTTTATTTTACTTCACCCATTTTTCCTGTGGCAGTGTGTGTGTGTGTGCTTGTGTTCGCAGTATCGCAGAAGCAAAGCGTGAAATTGCTTTCAATGAAATTATTTCTCTTGCAGATCTTCACAACACCAAGCGGCTACATTTTCATGCGGCATGAAATGCGAGCCAGACGGTGTGCGGTGTCCGGTGAAGACAGCCACAAACGCCATAACGAAGGTAAAACAGGGCAAAATTGCGAAACGATTTGGTTTTGTCATCTGGCTTCGGATGATGCCGCCGGTCTGGGCGTATCTAGGGGGAGGGGAAAATGCTGTGTCATGCTTATGATAATTAAATTGCATCAGCCACCCGTTTTGTGCCTCATTTTAGTTTTTCTTTGTAAATTGATTGGTGTTTATAGCATTAGAGCAAGCCCTTAAATGTTGTTAATTGTGCGATAGAAAAGAGTTTAGGGTGGTACGTAGATTTGACGCATAATTGCATATGCAATTAAAGTTAAGGTGTTAGCAAATTAGATTGAATAACGTGCTGATTCTTCAAAGGTATTATTATATTCCAAACGTTATTATGCTGATGCTATAAACCCAACAAAGCGCAGGTGACATCATTAGCAATAACAATATAGAAAGGAATAAATTCCTCGCTCCAATCAACACACGGTGTGGCCAATCAAGCAAAACTAGTTCCATTACAAACGATTCCGATTGGCACAGCAAATGGCGTCTACCGTTCGCTTTGATTCGGTTCCACATTCTCTCTGATTCGTTACATTCACTTAATCCTGTTAACAGTGACAGCAAAAAAAGCTGAACTGATGTTCTATTTTCGCTAGTTCTTTCGTCTGGATGTAACTCAAACTGTCTCGTACATCTTATCCTCACCCTCCTCGAGTTGTCGGTACCTACCTCCAAAGGATGAAATAATGCTTCCAGCTGTTCAGTTGCAACTGTTTGAAAAGTTCATTTCCTTTGTAGATGGTGCCGGGCTCGAGTCGTACGATAAAATCGGCCCCATCCACACCGTGATTCGCGTCCGGTTGCGGTTTCCAGCGCGGCTGGTGATGATGCTGCTGTTGCTGCTGACGGTGCGCTGACTGTGTGCTCATCCACGAGAAGTTGAGTGCCGCCTCCCGCAGGTCGTTTCCGTGGCCGGCGAATGCTTTGAATATCACATCACTTTGCGCCGCAAGTTCGGACAGCTTCAACGTGCGGCTGTCGGTGGCATCGGGCGGTGTGTGCGGACTTGCGGTGGAATCCTTCAAGGGACTGGCCAATGTTCGCACGTGCGATAGGACAGCGTAGTCCGGCAAGTGCAGCTCACGGAGGAAACTTCTGCTGCAGACGATCGGCCGGGTAAGGCAAGTCACTAATAGGATCGCCGTAAGCAACAAACTACGGCTACAGTTTGGCCACAAACCGTCCGGTGCACCGTTGGACGTGTTCCGTTTCATCCGTCGACTAAAATGCCACCGTCGGTTTGGGCCACTTTCCACGATTAACATCATAATGGTTCGGCAGCACACTGACACAGCGTACGGTGACGATCGCCAATCCATTTGCACCTTATTTCTTTCACTTTCAACTTAGTCACACCATCGCGTCACGTCACTTGTACCGCACGCTGCAGTTCCTTGGGTTTTTTTTGTTGGCTCGTTACTTCACAGCGTTCTCTAGCTTCATACGAGTAAGCTACCATCAAAAGGAAAATGGGGGGAAAAAAAGAAAAATACCTAAATTGCAATAAATTTCACTTATCCGTGTACACCTTTCTGCCAGTCTGCCGTCCGTGGCTGTCGGTTCCATTCTGGCATCGTTAACTTCATAACCGGAATCAGACGCCGTACGAAGCTGCTGCGTCTGCTTCGCTTTACATCTGGCACCAACCGAAGCCACGGTTGAACTTGAGTTCTTTTTTGCTACTTTTCTCTCTCTCGCTCTGTTGTTGTTGTTACTTTTTTGAACGATTGCTTCAAGCTTTTACGATGTCACTCCGAGCGCGGGACACCATCTACCTACCCAGCGACAACCACATCTTGACACATAGAACTCTGCATAACGGTGAGAGCATTTGGTACCGAAATTGTTCCGCATTTGCAGTGCAGCCGTTCATCCCTTTACAGTGTGCGCGTGTGTCCGTGTGTCGTATCGTCTGTCTTGAGCAAGAAAGAGTTCTCTTTTTTTTGTGCAAGATGGCAACAGTCGGGACCAGGTTGTAGCAAAAATTTATTACGATATGACGCTGATGAAAATCTTTTCCAGCGAAGGCTGTATCTTGGATCAGTTTGGTGGGGTTTATTTTGACGACCGATTTACAGAAAGCTTCACGCGGAAGTTACAACCATATGAATAGATTTGTCTTTTTATGGGAAGAAGCGAACTTGGGCCGTGGTGGTTGCAAGATTTGTGTGGTTCTTAGTGTTTAATACAACTTTAAACTAGATGTCCTTGTTGTTCTTGGCTAGATATAGTTTTCAAATTAATGTTAAGATTACATTAACACACAGGAATGGAAGATCTTAATTCCAATCTCTAAAGGAACAAAGAAACACCGGGCAAGGTAGCAACATTACTCTTCATCAAGTTAAGGCCTAAAGGAAGACACATTTGCCACGAGCAAACAAAGGAGAGTAAAATTTATGGTCCAAGAAGGGTTTCTAGCTGAATCCTGAAATAGCCAGCATAGTGCGTAACAAAAGTGACTTCATTTGTGGTTATTACTAAATCTTTTGTTCTGCATGTTAACACTAATGCAACAACTATGCAACAAAAACTACCATATATCATTTAACCAGTGTCACAGTGCCCCATACAATCGTCCACGGCCTCAGCACTCAGCTCAAATCACGAGGGTCCAGTTAGTGCAACCGTAAATAATGGCTCTGATAAACGAAACGATGAAAGGCCCTTATCGAAAGATTTTCCGTATGAATATTTTATGCACTCAATGCGACCCCTCGATCGCATGCCTAAGCGTGATACCAAAAGGCCACTCTTTTGCAGCACATTCCCGAAAAAGAGGGGAACACTAAACAGCAACAGTGTTCGCGTTCGAGGCCCATCGAAACAAGATGCCGATATGTGCGGATGGTTATTTATCCACACCGTACACCTTACAGCGATCCCACTTTGGAGCCATGTTTTGGACATAAATATTGCATACCACCAAGAAGTTGGTTCTGGGTACAGGCCTGCCGTTGCTGGCGGTAGTAAGAATATTGAAATGCGGCAAAAATTTTGTAAAAAGGCTGCAAGAACATGCTCGGCCCGCAATGGTACGCAATCCCGCTGTTTGGTGTAAGCTTCAGATGGAGAAGTGCTGGTTCTGTTTCAGTTTTTCTCTCTTTTTCTCTTTCTCTCTCTTTCGCACTCTTTTATGTCTTTGTTGCTGCAGCAACTAATCGGTTAAAATAAACTGCAGAAAAAAAAAACAGATGATAGCGACACAATCTCCGGGCAGCAGGAAATATAGTGGCGCATCCTTTCGCAACACGGCGACGCATATGGGTTGTGTTCACGATGTTAACGCTGGGTGACACATGCGAGTCATAAATTATCTCGTATGATAGGTTGGGTGCTTTAGGATCGAATGTACACCGATAGTCTCCCCGAGGCATGCGAGCGAAGGAAAAAAATCGTTGCGGACAAGAAAGATTGAAAATAAAGTTAACAAAACGGGGAAATAAGTAGAGAGTACATGCAAGTAGGGAAAATACGAGAATGATAAAATATTCTGCTTTTTTTTAACTAAATATCCGCTTCAATTCAACAGTTGTTAAATTTAAAGCTGTTAATTAGAACCTGTTATAGTTGGTTTTGAACGTTTTGAATAGAAACAAACTCCTGAATATAAAATGAATCTTTTAATTGTCCTAATTAAAATAAATCCTATCACGACGTTTTCCGTCCACGGTTTTGCTCATTAAACATTCAAACTAACTTCGTTGAAAACAATACAAAGTCAATGTTTAGCTGAATGTATCACTTTTCTAGCTACACACTAAAAAATGCAAAGTCTTGCACAGAATGCACTTTCATCTCCAAGTGCTACTCATCATCATCAGCAACATCATCATCAACACCGACGCCGTGTATCGTGTCCGTGTGTTTCAAAATTAATTAACTGTGTCCTTCCCGTTCGTTAGCAGCAAACTCCTGAAGACCAGGTACTTTCGGTTTTGCACTCGCAATGCCACAGTGCCACTTGCAAAAGGTGAAACAAATTTCTGAAAGCACGACGAGTGGTTGAGCCAACTTCGCCGAGCAGCATAAAACATAAGCAATGACAAATACACTCAAACCCGGAAGTATTCATAAAGGTTGCCGCAAATGAGTGGCAAGCTGGCTTATAAACGGGGCAACATTCATCGTCTGTCTTCCGTTTTTTATCGTTATTTTATTTAAAGTTTAATACTACGCGATCCTCCCGACATCATTAAAGTCGACATGAAAACGAATGAGTGGATAAGCCGGAGGATACAAGGTGTGAGCAATGGAATGCAGACAGAGCTTCGTCGGTTCTCGGTTCACCATGTCCATGTGAGCGAATCGCTTGAAAATTGTCGTTATCATACGCATATATGAATGACGACGCGCTATCGTGGTATGCAGGAACCGTGTACTAGAGGGGACTAGGAAATTGTTGGAGTACAGTATGAGATGACGGCATCCTGGCTGGTATCCTGCGACGGCCTACGGATATTAGCAAATAGAACGACGGGCAGCCCGCGGAGAACACCACAAATTATAGCCATGCTGCTGAATAATCATGGCCAAGATTGTACGTTATAACGGTGGGAAGATTAGTGTTTTACATTCATTGCGCACTTATCTCTCCGGTTGGGGGCCGTTTTAAACATGATAACGCTTTATTTGATTTGACAGTTATTTGCATAGAAGCACCGTATGAGCCTTTTATTTTGAAGGTAGTGCATTTTTCTTCACTAAACTAAAATTTTGGGCTTTGTTGTTTCAGAAGAGATGATTATTTACTTAATTTATTTAGAATTTTAAAACATTTTATTAAAAATGTGGCTTTAACGTATAAAACGTGTTAAGTAGATCGTTTAGCAGTTGATCTGTCCCTGTTCATGAGTATAACAGAAAAAAACTTTGTCAGAAATAAAGCTTCAAGCAAAAACTATCTCCAATAACAAAAATCTATATGGATAAAGCATAAAAAGAATAGAAAAACAAAAAAAAGTTCGCTTTCTTTCTAAAAAGTTTTGCATCTGTTCCTTCTGTCACGCTTTTGTGCCCTTCTGTGACCTAACATTCGTATTTGATATATCGCGGGTTGTTCAAAGTTTTGCCGTTGGTCTCCCGACCCGTTTAAACTCTGGTCCGGACACAACTGCCAGAAACCACTAGAAAGAAATCACTTTGAGGAAGAAAGGTTGGATAACGCTTTGGTACCCAAAGTGTACAACATTGAAAAGCTCATGCGTTACCATGGAAATTGAATTTCAAGCTATACCGAACGTTTAATGCAATGTCTGGTAAGGTAACGTATGATTTCACGTGAATTATCTACTCGCCTTCTGTATTCCTGTACCGGAAGGCACATGCCTAATTTCCTGCTCACCCGACGTCAACTATTGCGTGAAAAGCGTGTGGAAATAAAATTCACCCTAAAATGCGCTCAGTCAGAATATTCATCATTGCAAACGAGCACGAGAAAGGCTTGCGTAGTTCATGCGTGAACAATTTATTCCATCCCTATTATCATTGGAAAAACCGGAACCCGAGCCCGAAATTCCACAACACCAACCCAGACACGAGGGTAAACAGTACTAATCGCTGATGCTTGGTTCCCTTGTGTTGACTAATTCGGTTCCACTGTTGATCTTACAATTTTGGGCTCGGACTGGTTTGGATTGGTCGGTTGCAAAAGAGATTTGTTTTTCCGAGTGGTGGCGGAAAGTTTCAACAACACCAATGGTTCGTACCGCTCCTTGGGACGGTGCTTCCATCAAACGGAAAATGATGCAGCCACACTTAACTAGGATTCAACGGGGTTTTTGCTAACAATGCTCTCGAGAGTAGCACAAAAGATGGATGGCTAGACAGGGGAGAGAGCGATTCCGGGGTGGCAGAACCTGGCTTCCGATAACTGGCAGGGGTATTTGAGTTTAAAGTTCGCTTCAAACACTTAATGAAGAGCAAATTCAATTTACATTTCGTACATTTCACAGCCATCAATTGACGCCGTGTCGGTTCATAAAGATCGTGTTCGACGCCAGTTGGACAGCAGCCCTTATCGCCGTTAGCATATCGGTGCCAACGGATGACATCCCGGATAGTGGCTTGACTTTCTTTGCGCTGTGCCAAGAATGTGCTTCCTCCGGGTTCAGTAGATCGTTCCGCTCCTTAGGACCGCTTTCCACCGAGCAAACGCACGCATTGGCGCATTGCCAGGCAGCGTTCGACACGACACGAAGCTTCTCAAGAACTGGGGATGCAAGAAAGAGCGAATTGTTCCTGCGGGTGCCCGACCTTCCTTGGTGTCGCCGGCGCGTTCGCGCTGATTCTGCTCCCGCCGGCTAAATTTCCATTGCAAATGAGGCAATCCTTGGTGGTGGCGACACCGTGCTGTACGTTTTGTACCTTCCATCATTCGGTTCCACCGTACCCCCTGAAGTGTCCCCATACCAACCCGCGGGTAATCCGTTCGGTAAATGGAAGAAAGAATAAATGGATAGGAAATTGAAAAAAGCCCGCAAGACAACGAAACGAAACACACACACACAAACCTAATTGAACCAAAATGGAATTGAAGCCCAACAGGCGCACGGCTTCTTTTGCCCGAGCACACCAAAAAAGGCTAACGGTTCAAACGGGTGACAAAAGAACCCGCAACATCTTCATCATCGTTCGCTGATCGTGCCTGCCACCCGGATTGATGGCTGCGACCGTGAATGACGCGGGTAGCATAAACAATAATTAAGCCAGCATTTGACGAGTAGGAGGCAAGGGTTTCGGTGATTCAAGGTGCAAACGGAAGAAAGGCGGCGGCCGTTCTATCGGGCGCAATAGGATTGAATGGGTCTTTTGTCCTATTTTGTTTTTTTTTGTTTTGCTGTTGTTTCGGGTGACTCTTTCTACTCCATGGCTAGGTATAATCGGTATACATGTTCATAGAAAATGGCTTCATTTCCGTTTGACATCGCCTTCGTTAAGCTAACAAGCTGTTGAAGTTTTCTAATATAAAACAACCTTCACCATAGGGTCTTGAACAGTTTCGTAGAATTTTCCATTGTAAAAAGGGGTGTATGTTTGCAGTGGTTCTGTTTAAGCACGGATCTTTAATTTTAATTCAACAGTTCGGCACAGCAACGCTTGACAAGATTCAATATCGTTGATTTCAATATGGAGGTTCATCCGATAGCGATTGCTGATAACATTTGGGAGTCAAATATTCCCACCGGGAGTTGCTCGGTCTATCACTAATCAAATAACATGGTTTATGTTGAACATCAAAGCACTTTCATCGTAATGACGGTAGCACACCAAACGCCTGTCCAAATGTTTCAAATTTCCTTCTTCATATCCTCACGCAAACAAACACGCACACACGCATCCGAATATGGCTTACAGCCATAATAGCGAATTACAGTTTGACATCGCCTTCGTTAAGCTAACAAGCTGTTGAAGTTTTCTAATATAAAACAACCTTCACCATAGGGTCTTGAACAGTTTCGTAGAATTTTCCATTGTAAAAAGGGGTGTATGTTTGCAGTGGTTCTGTTTAAGCACGGATCTTTAATTTTAATTCAACAGTTCGGCACAGCAACGCTTGACAAGATTCAATATCGTTGATTTCAATATGGAGGTTCATCCGATAGCGATTGCTGATAACATTTGGGGGCCAAATATTCCCACCGGGAGTTGCTCGGTCTATCACTAATCAAATAACATGGTTTATGTTGAACATCAAAGCACTTTCATCGTAATGACGGTAGCACACCAAACGCCTGTCCAAATGTTTCAAATTTCCTTCTTCATATCCTCACGCAAACAAACACGCACACACGCATCCGGATATGGCTTACAGCCATAATAGCGAATTACAGCGAAACGTTAAAGAGAAAAACCATATTCCAGAAATAATCTGCAATATGAGTGAGTGTGCGTGTTCGTGTGCGTGTGCTACGTTCAGGACATGCAAGTTTTCCAATTACTCCGAGGTGTCAGGGCGAGAGATGTTTGACATTCGCATCAAAACCGATTCGGCGAATAAACGCTGCGGGAGCTGAGTGTGTGTAAATCCATCGCCTGAACTGCCTTTTATCGGGAGTCGGAGATCGGTTTGTTCGATGTAGTTTCCGGCATCTTGAGACACAGCGCGCACTTGATTTGAGGGGGAAACCTGTGTAACTGTGTAATTTCAAACGACAGCATACGGCACATGTGGGAAAAGGTGGGCTTCACGAGCTTCACGATAGTACAATACTGATTGACTGGTACACCATCATCCTTGCCAGACAGCTTGACTTCTTTTAGCGTCCCCTGACAAGCGTAATATTTTACTCTGCCGTCAACAGGAGCAAAATAGCAATAACTCAAAGGCAGCTGCCAGGAACAGGAGAGTTGTCACCGAGCGCTGCTACTGTCGAATTGAAAAACAATCCTTAAATCCAGCTCATGCCACTCTACTTAAAGTTGGCGTGGATGCCACTAAGCTACCGTTTAGCACTGATCCTTCACACCACATCCAATCACGGCAACCGTTTCATATTGGCCAAGTTTTTCCCCCGAAACTGTGAAACTGTTTCCTTTATTCCTAGCCTCACAACACACTTTCTTTGTATGTTTTAACTTTGTTCTTACGCGCACGCCAACCCACCGTACTAAAATACACACCGAGCCGTGTTAAGGGTACGCGGCGTTACAGACGCCGTTACAGACGGCGCGTTCTAAAGTACTGAGGTTCGTGCTGCTTTGAAGGTAGCTCTATATAGTAAGACAGCCTCCACACGAGAGAGGGATGTCACATCGTTGAGAGAGTCAAGTGAGACATGGATCGGTTTCACTTAAGTGAGAAGCTGCAGTGAGAAGCGTGCATCTCAGTACGAACGGAATGGAAAAGCTCACGAATTGCCCAGTCTGCTCACTACTCTCGCCGTTTGGAATCTTTTTGTGGCTCGGACTCGGACGTTCGGCAGTGAGGATAAACAAAGACACGAACGGACCGAATCACGTGCTCTTTTAGTAGCTCGTTATCAATACCTTCGGCCCGACCCACCCTCCGTTCCACACGTCACATAATGCTGAAGCGAGAAAGCTTCCGGTTGCGTAGCGACCACGGTCAAGGGTTTTCACAGCGAAATGTCGGTCAGCAAACAGCCGTCGTGGTTAGTGTTTTGTCTTGCTTTAGGTGGGCATTATGCTTTTCCACGCTCCTTTCGCACATCACACGTCCTTTGAAATGTTGATCCGTTCATCAGCGCCACGAGCGTTGGCGCGAATTTGCCCTCCCACTGTCTCCCCCCCCTCCCGCAATCAGTTACACGCTGGTGGATTTATTTAAACGCTCCAAATGGTGATACCTAGACCATGGTAATCTCGAACGGTGTAACTCTCTCTGTCTCTTTTATGTGCTTTCTGTAGTGGATGCGGAAATGCTTTTTAGATCTCGTACAGGTTACCACCGGCAACTCGTATCGTATCTCCGAAAACCTGCTGTATGAAAGCAGGCAGCAGTTGTTGTTGTTGCCACGTGTTATTTGGACGGTTGTTCGCGACGGTCCCAACAAAACCCGGGAAAGGATATGAATACAAATGAACGTACCGTGCAACGGTACCAAGCAATAGCTGTGTTCTGTTGTAATGAATAGCATCGTGCGCTAGCATTCTGTACCGTGAAACGATGTCAAACGATGGGGCTGGTGGTTTTTTTTACGATTCCATTCTCTTACTGTCAATGTTTATAAGTCAACTGGACGATTGGAACGGTTTTTGGCATTACGATGCGAGTGGAATGATAAAGTAGCGGTGCTGTTTAGTGATGGAGGTGGGCATCCAGATGGGTTGAGTATTTCGAATATGCTGCAACGAACAATGAATTAGAATTTCAAAGCTTGCGGTGATGAGCAACCAGGCGTCTCCATTGACGTTGGAAATTGAGCTTTTCTTTCGTAAATAAATGACAATTAGGCGTGTTGCGGTAATCAAGTGGGTCGTTTTTGAAAGTTCTTTAATTTTATAGCAGGTTTGCGCTAGAATTGTTTGATATTTGTGACAACATGCGTCGACGGATTTTATATACCATCGATTGCTCCATAAAACCCAACTCGCGTACCGTTACACTGAATTCATTTACTCAAGCACTCGCACAAGTGTTTCGTGCTTTATTATCTTCCATTTCAATCCGTTTCTCATTAAACTCAAGCTCCCTACATACGCTATTCATCGCAACAGAAGCAATTCAATTTATTGACTCTTCAAACGCGACACAGACGGCATAGCACACAAGCAAGGATAAGTTAACCTTCCATGCACCGAGAACCATCTTTGTCGTATATCATCGCACGCGAGTATGTCCTCCACTCGCGGTGTTACCTTGCGGGATTGAAACTAGAACACTTCTCATAAGTTTTTTTTACGATTCCATTCTCTTACTGTCAATGTTTATAAGTCAACTGGACGATTGGAACGGTTTTTGGCACTACGATGCGAGTGGAATGATAAAGTAGCGGTGCTGTTTAGTGATGGTGGTAGGCATACTTTGAACCTCAAAATAGCATCCAGATGGGTTGAGTATTTCGAATATGCTGCAACGAACAACGAATTAGAATTTCAAAGCTTGCGGTGATGAGCAACCAGGCGTCTCCATTGACGTTGGAAATTGAGCTTTTCTTTCGTAAATAAATGACAATTAGGCGTGTTGCGGTAATCAAGTGGGTCGTTTTTGAAAGTTCTTTAATTTTATAGCAGGTTTGCGCTAGAATTGTTTGATATTTGTGACAACATGCGTCGACGGATTTTATATACCATCGATTGCTCCATAAAACCCAACTCGCGTACCGTTACACTGAATTCATTTACTCAAGCACTCGCACAAGTGTTTCGTGCTTTATTATCTTCCATTTCAATCCGTTTCTCATTAAACTCAAGCTCCCTACATACGCTATTCATCGCAACAGAAGCAATTCAATTTATTGACTCTTCCAACGCGACACAGACGGCATAGCACACAAGCAAGGATAAGTTAACCTTCCATGCACCGAGAACCATCTTTGTCGTATATCATCGCACGCGAGTATGTCCTCCACTCGCGGTGTTACCTTGCGGGATTGAAACTAGAACACTTCTCATAAGATAAATCCACCCATGCTCAGCAGCATAGAACCGGTGCCACTTTCCACCGTTGTCGCCTGTTTCCGCTTGACACGTTCCTGGCGAATGGCTTCGTAGGCACCTCTCGTTATCCAGACCTCCATCGCGAAGTAAACTTTGGCGTCATGTCGTCGTATGGTGTGTGTGATGCCGGCGGGAAGATTAGCGGTCACGTGCCGGCCAACGCACGGTAAGGTGGAAAACAGGGTAAGCAAATAAATCACTTAACGTGAAGACTAATTTACCAAACCGAAAACCATCATCCGGGGATGGCAAACGGGGCATACATACCGCTGCTTAGTATCAGCACGACACCCCACACGGAGAGCAGTGTGCTGGAGGTGACCGCTCCCCGGAACGCCAGCAGGACGGCCAGCCAGCAGTAGAAGCAGAATGACATATGGAACCACAGGTGTAGCATGTACAGCCTCAGCAGAACACTTTTCCTCTACACATTCATACACACGATGTCAACGTGTTTTTGTGAGATGTAAGTAATTGGGGAAAACATTATAGGAGCTTGCCATTGTGTAACAACAACACTCGCTTGCTGCTTACCATGCCAATCGCTACCAACAACACTAATGACATGAAACAATCCAACCCACTGGCGGCCACCAAAAACGCGTATGTGACTAAAATTGGAACGAAATGTTTAATCAGTCTAATTATACACGCTTGCTGAGATGCTTGCGTTGCTAGGGAATGTTTGCGTTCCAATCAAACCAATATCGCAATATCACTTAAATGCACTCACACTGATTACACGTTTCGTGCGGTACGGTGCGCTCGTCTTGATCGGAGGTGTCGTTTCTGGCGGTACAATTGTCAAATCCGATCATTTGACTGACACGGTTCGCGTTCATGATGGCAGTGATTGACATGAACAAATTACAGCCAGCATAAACATAACACAACGCTTTGAATGTCGCACCGGAACACATTTTGTCAACCTGTCCAGCAAGGTTCGGTCGCAAGTTTGGATCGCGAAAAAAACACCAAGCACGGTAGAAGACACGCTCAAGACTGAACCACTGCCGAACGGAATCGTGTAAGCAATCTCGGACTCGCTGTAAACGATCGCGACCGTATGGAAATCGTCATCAGCAGCCTGATCACTTCCAGCATGCTTCCATCACAAGCTTTCCATGACCCAGAGACCAACACCATCGACTTTTGGGGTTGTTTATTTGATTTTCTTTAAAGAAAAAAATACAAAGAAGGTGGGTGTAGAAATGGATCACAGCACGCGAAGAGAAGAATGTTTGCAGAGAAGAATTGTGTTTGTGAGGCAAGATGATGAGCCCTATCATCATTTAAACGCGTTTCGTTTCGTAAACAAGGCGAGCGAAAGTTAAAACCAGTCCAAATTTCTAACTACAAGTGTTTGGGTTACTATCGTGTTCGAAATGATCGATTGTACTGACGAAATGAATTCATTAAGACAGATTGCTTCTTCCGTTTTTGGATGCCAGATAAACAAGATGGTGAAAAGAGAGACAAATTATATTGGATGTTGAATAATGCTACAGCCATTTCCCATACTTGAACGCTAAAACGTTGATTTAAACATAAATTCTATCAATGGAATGCCTCAAGCAGACATTCGTACACATACAAATTGAACCTTTTTATGACAAAAGGTTATATAAAGTTAAATTTTTGTAGGTCAAACGGATTGTCGGTCGGTTAAAATTTATGGTTAAATTTACTAAAGGATTTCTGATCAGTTTTAAGGATTGATTGGTAGAAAGCTGTGAAACGAAACGAGTGAGAATATCGTCCTTAAAGTCAAGAAAATGTTTAATTTCTAGCTGACCAATTTTCTGCTTGAGGCACTTCTTCTTCGTCTTTGCTGGCCTGCTCCTACGGAGCACGTATAGTAGACAGGGCCTGGCGTCCAATTCCACGAAACTCGGTCCATGGCTGCACTCCTCCACCCCCAGCTGCATCCGATATCCCTCAGGTTTGACTCCACTTGATCCAGCCAGCGATCTCGCTGTGCTCCTCTGCGCCTCGTGCCGAACGGGTCACTGACGAGCACCTTCCTGGCAGGGCATGAGTCCGGCATCCTCATCACGTGCCCCAACCAGCGTATCCTTCCGGCTTTAGCAACCGTCAGGATGTCTGCATCGTCAAACAGCTCAGCTAGCTCGTGGGTCATTCTCCTTCTCCACACGTCCTGCTCGCACATACCGCCAAAGATAGTCCGTAGCACCCGCCGTTCGAAAATGGCGAGTGCATTGGCGTCCTCTGCCAGCATAGTTCAGCATTTCGTGCGTTGTTGGAGTCTTCTGGATCTCAGGAGTTTGTGCAGTCTGTAGTAGGCACGATTCCCCTGAACAATGCGCCTTCGGATTTCGCTGCTTACGTTGTTGTCCGAAGTTACGATCGTGCCAAGGTAGTAGAACTCCTCTACCACCTCGAGATCGTCGCCGTCAACCAATACTCTGCTTCCAAGTCGTGCTCTATCACGGTCAGAGTCTCCGGCAAGCAGGTATTTTGTCTTCGTCGCATTGATCCTCAATCCAATCCTATCGGCCTCGCGTTTCAGTCGGGTGTACGCTTCGCACACCGCCGCAGATGTTCGCCCGATGATGTCGATGTCATCCGCGAAGCCAAGGAATTGGAGAGACCGGGTGAAAATCGTGCCCCGGATATCGAAGCCCGCGCTTCGCATGACACCTTCCAGAGCGATGTTGAACAGCAAACAGGAGAGTCCCTTGCCTCAGTCCCCTGTGAGATTCGAACGATTCCGACAGCATGTTCGACACTCTCACCTGTTCGGCACTGCACACAGTCCATTGTAGCCCTCAACAGCCGTACCAGCTTCGCAGGGAAACCGTACTCAGGGAACCGTACACATAGATCGGTACGATCTATGGTGTCGTTGGTTGCCTTGAAGTCGATGAACAGGTGTGGGGATCTGGTGCTCCCGGCACTTCTGGAGGATCTGCCGTAGAGTGAAGATTTGGTCGGTAGTGGATTTCCCTCCAACAAATCCAGCTTGGTAGCTACCGACGAAATCTGTAGCAAGGGGCGCTAGTCTGCAGAAGAGTATTCGGGACAGGATCTTGTAGGTAGCAGCCCATCACTGCCAGCTGATTTGTTGCATTTCAGCTGTCTGATAGCACTGATGACTTCATCCAAGGATGGCGGGGGCACTTCGTCATTATCATGCTGGCTGTTGTAGTGTTGCTCTCCTCTGCTTTCTGCGCCTGGTCCGTTCTCTCCTGTATCCGTTCCGTTCAGGTGTCTATTGAAGTAGAACTTCCACCTATCGATCACCTCTCGCTCGTCCGACAGGATATCTCCCTCCGCGTTGCGGCACATGGCGATCATGGGAGTAAAACCGCTTCGTGCCGCATTCAGCATCCTGTAGAACTTACGAGTTTCCCCCGACTGAGATAATTGCTGCATCAGCTACTCGTCCGACTCCTCGAAGCTTGTCCTGGAAGAGTCGCGTCTGCTGCCTTCTCAGTCGTGTGTAGTTCTTCACGTTCTGCCGGGAAATTGTGCAATTTTTTGCAAATAATAAGTACTTTGAAGGTTGTTGAAACCTCAACTATAACGTTAAAAATGAGCTTAAATATTTGTGTGCAATGGAAAAAAAATTTTTTAAAAAATTATTAAACTTTTTCAATCTTAACTTGAATATTGTATAACTGAAGAAAACCTCACGCTTATTATATTTAAGTTTTCAAATCTTCCATACGTTTATCCGATAATTTTGGATGAAAAAAATCATTTGTGTTTGCTCGAATCATTTTGCCCGCTTTAAAGGTTTTGCAAGAACAAAACGGTAACTAAAAACGCAAGGCAACACTCAACAAACGATGACACACACTTTGCTCATGAAGTGCAAAAGTGTTTGTAACGAACCACACCGACCGAAGGATGCCTCAATGAAGATAGCACCAGAAAAATGCGAACACAGCGCCCCAATCCTCGGAACTTACCGCAAAGCAAAATGAACCGAAGCATTCGAACAATTTATGCCATTTCCTACCACGGTTTCCGGATTCGCGAAGCGCAAGGGTAGACGACCTTCCGGCGGAGGTCACAGAGCATCGGTAAAAGGGCAATCGGGTTTCCGTGCGACTAAAATACGTTTTGCGAAAACCTTCGTTCGCTTTCGTTCCAGTGTCTTACTAAGTTGCACATTGCTTCGAGGTTTCGAAGGTTGGAAAATGTCTCGGCAGTACATAGTTGTGGCCAAGCCTACCAGTGCAGTGTACACGTTCCCGTCGATTTGGGTTCGCAATATTGCAAACGTACCCGTACTCCCCAAAACATTCCCAAAACCGCTACAATAAGCAATAACGACTTAACAATCTTTACCCTATGCCATCCGTTCGCCATATCGTTCAATGTCCTTCTTCGTCGGTTGCTTGCTTGCGAGGGAAATGAGACGGAAACGTGGCGAAGGAAGTAGTTGCCGGTAAGGTCTTTTCTTACCCAGCTCCTCCATGGAGGTGTGCCGCTTCCTGTGCACGTTGTTCGAAATCGAAAGGCAACGAGACAAACTTCAATCACCAAACCACATACACGGGCTGCCAAATGAAGGCTTCGGGTTTCGGGCCGTAGACTGGTTCTCGGTTGCAATGTGGCAAAATCCGGGGTCCCGTGTTCAGAGCAACCGAAAGGCCATTTCGAGCACTATGCAACCGGTCGTGAACTGGCTGAAAGAACTTCGGTTTGCTGGCTGGCTTGGGAAAGCTGGGATCCGAGGCGGCTGTGGAAGCATAAAAACAATTTCCCTCTGCCGGATGCCGTCACATTTCCGGCAAAACGTGAAGGAAGTTGCAATGGTAATAAGGAGAAGTGGCGGGCAGATAGTTGGCACACGGCCAAAGCGAAGAATTGCAATCCCGATGGGTGGAAACGGTGGAAGCTAAAATAACGCTGGTAAAACGGTTTTATTGCCTTTCTTTGGCCACAGTCCCTCACCGTACACAGTCTCACCGCACCGTCGCTGGTTGAGCCTGGATCAGCTTCCCTAATTGTGTGGTATAAACAGGCGAACAGGGTGGCAGGTAGTGTGTGTCCTGCAGCGGAGAGACTTAAGTGAAGCTTCACAATCAGCCCACAAAATCCGACGTGCCGAATCATAATGCAATTCGATTTTTGCAATGTGCGAAGAAGAGAAGTTGCTGCTGCCGTTCCGGTCAATATGAGTGTGCTTGTGTTTTAGTACGGACAGTTGGTTTGTTTTTTTTGTTGTTGTTTGGTTCCTTTCATTCATTTCCATCATTTAATCTTGTTTTCTTAGCTCAACAAGAGAGAAAAACAACGGCCAAGCGAGATGGAAACCATTACGTACCACATAAATCCTTTCGCAAACCATTTCATCGTTTGTCCAGCCTTAACAAATGTGTAGAAATGGTGAAAAGTGAAGAGAATACAAAAAAAAAAGAAAACCGACAGAAGTGTGACAACTAATAAATTTTCGTAAAGCTTCTGTAAATAACATCCCAGAGGTGGAGCAAAAAACACACAATCGGCAGGAAGCACAACCACGAATGAAAAATGGGCTGCATTAAGAAAAGGGACACTTTGGGCAGATAAAGAAAGCTCTTTGTTTTTCCCCAACCGATTCTGGGAAAGCTTCTGGAAGGGATGGGGGGAGGGCAGAATTGCGCTGGGCCAGTAAATGGTAATCTGTTTATGATGAATGTTAAACGGGATACAACATTTTCCGGAACAATTTTCTCTATTTTTTGAAACCAATTAATTTAGATTGAGCCAGCGAAGTCAAACTAATGGCTTAGCAGAGGTAAATAGATCGATCTTCAAAGTTCTATAAGACATTGCTAGTAGGCCATGTGTTTAGATGTCATTGTAGTTTCTAGCTGTCATGTCAAATAGAGTTTGCAGAATGTGTACTCGTGATTGTTACCGTCTGT
This sequence comes from Anopheles maculatus, assembly GCA_002091835.1. Classification (NCBI taxonomy): domain Eukaryota; kingdom Metazoa; phylum Arthropoda; class Insecta; order Diptera; family Culicidae; genus Anopheles; species Anopheles maculatus. Next base: position 492,675 of record KZ061620.1, on the reverse strand, counting down.
TTGGATATTTTCTTGGCTTTCTGTGGATGGCCAGTTCCGTGTACTATACTACCGAAACGATCGAACTGCTGAAGTTGATGAAGTTAAGATGCGACAAGCTGTCAACGCGAACGCTCGATACACCCGGGACCGGGCCCGCTCGGTTGCAGTTTAGCGATGCAATGATTGGTAAGGTGTGTGATTTCTACACGCATCTGGATGTGTTTATGCCGTACCACATAATCACTACGATCATCAAGATGATGCCGGGTATTTTGCTCGTGATGGGAATATACACGGTAATAACTGTCGTTGTGTCGTTAAAGAACATTTTACCCACATTCTGTATCGTATTTGTTGTGTTTACAGAGCAACATTACCTTGGTGCAGGTGTTTGCGTTGTACGGGGTTTTAGAAGAATGCTTTTTTGTGATTGTTTTTTCGAAAATATTTGCCGTCTTACAATCCTTCGACCTGAGCATTTGGATCTATTGGATAATTGTGATATTTTGTGGTGAGTATATAACGAAAAATTTTAAATAATTGGTAAACTAGCTACGAATTTCTTTCTTGTACCGCAGTGAAGCTGTTCTTCTCCATCTGGATATTGCTGGGAGTGTATGCAGCAATTAAACCCCGAACATCAGCCCGCAATACACCACGTGTTTGAATGTATGCAGAAAAAAACAGACACACACACACATCCACACTCATTGCAGTGCAATACGTTTCTTTGGAAATTAGAATATTACTTTACTAGTTACTGTTTCTCTGCTACTGATCGGGACAGCGACATAAATACACCGGTATGTGTGAAGTAATAATAATCAGCTATTAACAGGAATGCCATTGTGAACGCGATCACGAATAACGTTATAACTTCCAAGAAAACAAAAAAAAAGCGCAATAATAAAATAATAATATTAATGAACATATTTAGAGCGGATGCGCAGTGCAGCAGGTGGTTCAGCATTCCGTTGCCCTGCGACCTGCGACGGCTAGTTGATCACGCGAACGTTATGTATGTACAAATTAATTTACCCTTGTTTTCTCTACTCATGGTTATTCGTCTGCAGGATATTATTTACACTGTTTTGTAATTATCTTTCCTTCTATCATGTTTTTTTACGTTTAACTGTTGTAGTAGCACCCTTCTTACATATTGCCTTTCTATATATATGCATCCTACTATTGCCGGGCTCAGCAAGGCTCAGCCATATTTACACACTCTGCTTTCGCCGGTTGTAATTTCACTAGAAATACTGGTTGCGTCCGACTGCCTTCTTGCTGTTGTCCAGTGTTTATTCTTCACCCGGCAGCTTTGCTACATGTTTTTTAATTATGTTATCGCATTCTACCAGCATTTCTTCTCTAAAGCTAGTGTTTACATAGTAGTTAATGTTGTTTTTAAATAAAGCTTCTTAATGTTAGTGCTATCGCATTCTCTATTTCTGCATTGCCCTTGTTTCGCGTATCGTCTTACTTTATCAACGCTATGTACACTCTGTTTCGTTTAGTTTTCACCCAGTTTTGTTTTACTGCTGGCTTGCACATTGTCCGTCTTGAGAGTCATCAGCAACACGACAACACGGTTCTAACATTTTGCGTGATTATCACAGAACGGTTTCCATGATCCACGGCACAAACTTGGATATTCGCGTACAAACACCCGGTAGGTTCGCTTCAGCACAGCCAATTCCCCACGATATGATGCCCGCCAGGAAGTAGTGACCATCTTTGCCTTTGACCTGCGGGGAAAGTACGGAAGAGATGTTGAGTGTTAAGAACGAATCCGAACGACACCGTGGACAGTGTTGAACCATCCGGTGGGAATATTTTAACCCGATCGAACCACCCGCTTACCTGCAACGGGCCACCCGAATCTCCCTGGCACGAGTCCTGTCCACCCGTTTCGTGACCGGCGCAAAGGAAAATGTCCGGAATGAACTCGTGCCGGCCGGCGCGCAGGAACATCGATTTGCACCGGTCGTTGCTCACGATCGGAACGGACACCTGCAACGAAAAAAAAAAACGAGAGATATCGGTAAAAGGTGAGCAGAGTGGAAAATAATGGCACAAAAATGCATTCCTATGAATAATAAACGGCTCTCATAACTCAAGCACCTCGGAGGGCGGAATCCAGCGTGCCAATGTGGGAATCATAAGCAGTATGAAAAGTTTACGATGCGATAAGCCGAACAGGAGAGGCGAAAAAACTTGGACGAATAAAGGAGCGATAAATATGTAACCATCTGTGGGGGGGTTTGTTGGCATTTTCCTTTGTTTTTGTCGGGCTTTTTGTTTAGCAATTTGTCGATAGAAAAGGGAATAAAACTTCGAAAGTCTGTAAACTTTACGGCGAGACTGAGGGGGGAAAAGTTTTGGCTTTTTATGTTATTAATATTACTGATCGGTAGAACACTTCTAAAGGAGAACAAGAATTACTCGGTTGGAAATTGTTAACAGTTTAATGACATCTTTACTCGGAGATTAATTAATATCTTTACATTGGTTCGCTTAATATTCCAATCAATCACGGGCATGAAGAAATCACTATTATATGCCATTCCGGGGTTTGTTGGCATTTTCCTTTGTTTTTGTCGGGCTTTTTGTTTAGCAATTTGTCGATAGAAAAGGGAATAAAACTTCGAAAGTCTGTAAACTTTACGGTGAGACTGATAGGTGGAAAAAGTTTTGGCTTTTTATGTTATTAATAATACTGATCGGTAGAAAAACTTCTAAAGGAGAACAAGAATTACTCGGTTGGAAATTGTTAACAGTTTAATGACATCTTTACTCGGAGATTAATTAATATCTTTACATTGGTTCGCTTAATATTCCAATCAATCACGGGCATGAAGAAATCACTAAAGGTAATGAAGTTTTAATTAAGCATTTTTCCTTTCGCAGTGCACTTCCACCAGGAGTAGCGAAAAGTGATGTAGCGCGATCCACGTTGGCAAAAACTTTCAACTCCCCTGTGCCGAAACCGAACGCTTCCGACCTTCTTAGAATCAATGAATTATCAATGAACAACGAGCGAAACTATCAATGCTTAATGCAGGCAGTTCGCAGCTCGCTAGTAGCTAGTCCATCATCCATCTGCTATACGTCAGTGGCCGGTGGCCAAACCATTTCCCCTGACAACCGGACCTAATCACCGTCGCCCTTAATTAATGTTGCTACCGTTCTGGATGTTACGCAAAAAAGGAGAAGCTTTCACTCTGCCGGATCGGTCTGCCTCATTGCACCGGCCGGATACTAACCGGAGCTTCCTGAGAAACTAATACTCGGTTGCCGTTTGTGGGATGCTTGTAAGGAAGGAATTTAATACACCGTTGGTTGCAGAACCGGAAAAGGGTTTCACACTGTCTGCAAAGTGCTTTGGTGTTTGGAAGGGATGGTAAATTGATACTAAGGGGGTTTGGTGTTAGGATGTATTTGCTGTCCAAAATGACTGAAGATGGGCACATGGGACAAGCAACGGAAAGTGTATTTTCAAGTGCATTATTTAAGGGAAGTGTTGAAAGGATATCGGATATATTTGGGTCCCCAAGAACCCTATGTTGAACCATCTTCCTAAATGTTTAAATGAGCGTATCTGAACTTAAAGTAACAAAGCTCCTTTACGAGAAGCTCATAAAACCAACTGACAAGCACAGCTGTTAAATCTCCCTTGGGTAGGATGGTTTAAATCTCTGAAAGAATGGATCATCATATGCGTCCGTATCAGTCATGCGTTACACCGTTGAATCTCCTCCTATCGCACGATCCTTCAATCGTAAATAGCTAGCATATAAGCTACCTGAAACGATGGATAAAGTTTTCGCACCATCTACGCTGGTTAGCCGAACGGTACAATGCACGCTAACCGCCTTCCATCCCAAAAACCAGCCGACGAATGACAAATCTTTACCAAACCGAACCATTCTGCCGAATCGTGCCGTGACAAATGACAGTTCGTTTGTTCGGTTCCTGGGGGAGGGGGCCGAGAAGCAGTGAGGTGCTACGACAGGTGCTCGACTGAAAATGTGATTTAGTCAAAATCCCACAAAACCCGGAATGGCATATAATAGGCGTAAGCGAACTACTACTAATCTGCTGAAAGAGAACAGCCTCGCGTGAAACTGGCAAGCATTTTCGTTCTTCGCCTATCTCGATGGCTATTAAAAGTTTGCTAGTGACACTTGAGGACGCTCTCGGTCGTTTCCTTGGTTGCCGAAAGCGATGATAATGATACGGCCGAAAACCGAGCGACATGTTGATACTGTCGGGCTATACGCTGTCAGGCCAGACGGGTGAATCCTTCTATCACGGCAATACCGTAAGCAAACGCATCTTTAAGTGAATGAGGCAAAGTCTTGGCGCTGAAGATTGATTGCTTTCGGATGGGTGAACAATTAAATCCCATTTCGTACCATTCGATCGGCACGATTCGCAGTAGTTTGGCACTGTATCAGCGCGTGGAAGGTTGCGTGAGTGTCCGGGAAAGAGCGATTGCTTCACAAGTAAGATTGGTTAGTTTGTCATCCATCTCTCAGCTTCCTTGAAGTACCACAATCGGGAACCATTTCTTTTTTACGTAAAATCGATCAAATGCGTCATTTATTTGTGGCTTTTTGAAGGCACCACTGTAGCACTGCTGTTGTGGCAAGGATTTAATGCTTTCTAAAGATGATGTCAAATTCAATCAACTAACCGAATAGCAGATATCGATAGAATTGTTGCGTTGTTTTCACTTTCCTTTTTTCGGTGGGATGATAAATGGGCTACGTTGAAAATGGGGTCAGTAAAGCCACTTTTCCGACTCGATAACATTGCGACCCACATTTATCATCATCAATTAGGGCAGTCCTCTAGTAAGAATACAGCCTGAGAAACAACTTTTTCATGCATTAAAGTAACGTAAGTTTATAAAGAAGCAACACTTGCTTTAAGACAAACAACATCACTATCTGCTACGTTTTATCTCAGAAATCTCGACATTATATGATTTTAGAATTATTTTCATTCCGTACTGAAATCACATAGCCTCGAGCAGCATTGCTCGTTATCATCATGTCATAAAAATGGTGTTTCTTTCTTGCTTTTCACGTTCATTTTTTGCACGAAGAACAAACTAAAAAATGTTCAATTTTCCTCCATAGCACAACGGTAACAGAAGCAAAACAACTCACGTCTCTCTTAAACTGGTCCATTTTTCAACCTCCATTTATGTGTTTTCGTGTAGATTGTTTTGTTGTTTTGTTTTCGTTTTTAAAAAAGGCTTCCTTGTGCCGTGCCTTGTCATAAGCTTCGGTAACACACACCCATTTCCCAGAAGCAAAAACCACGAAGCAAAACCAAAGGCATCTAACGCTTGTGTCCTAGGAGCTTGTTTTGAAACATCGTACCAAATTACACTGAACTCTGCGTCCCTATTATCGGGGGTTTCTTTGTTCAAATCAAATCTTGCTGGTTCCGGGAAATGGCTCGCAACTACTTATACTTCACGCAGTGGAAAAAGCCATTTTCATACCAGTTCGATCATATTACGTTGGTAGACGGGTTATCTCCATCGCTAACCTCACACATATGGTTCAATGGTGCGGTTAGTGGTGTGACGATTTTCCACCGAGAAGGGCAATTTTTTACGATTTGAATGTTAGACTGCTGGTGCTTGGAAAGCTGCGATTTTTCTCCGATAGAGGGATAGGGTTCTCGAAAGACATTCTTTCTTTGAAGCTGAGAATCCGTGGTGTCATTTGCTAAGGTCAAAGCTTCCTTTTTTCGGTACCTGTATGATACGATTTACACTCATTCTTCTTTGAAAATGGAGAATTGGACATGCAATATGGTGCGGATATTTGTTTGAAATATATATCTTCTCCACTATGTACAGAACCATAAATTCCAGCTGCATATTGTTCACTTTTCGTAAAAGAAGAATATTTTTAATCCATTATTGATATGCCCGGTAGCAGCATATGGACCATTTGTTATGGCAAAAAAACCCCTTAAAAATACCTTCTTTCTTGTGGCTTTTCCTACAAATGCATCTTAGATTGAATGTATTTGATCAATGGATAGCTCAGTTGGTGGCTGTTCTCAAAAAACTTCCCTTCTACGTCTCATTTTTTTACCTTCGCACCTACCAGCGTCTGCCAGCTTTCCGTGTCACTATCACACGTCGTTCTCATAAGCTATTATGCTTTCCTTCTTCCGGAGGTATTTCCAAGAAACGGTAACGTTGCTTTTTGGGAAGTTCTCGCAAACGCCAACACACCCAACTAACACGGTGAGAGCCGCTGCTGTGTCACAGAATGTGGCATCGCGTACGTGATAATATCTATTTCTACTTGGCCTCAGGGAACAACCGAAAAGGTGAGTTTATTCCAGACCGGGTTTGGCTCACCTTACCCAACTACAAAAGCAATAGAGCGTGCTTTTTGTCCGAACGGAAACAGAATTCGTGGATTGCTGTGGGCAATTTTTCTTATCCATTCTTCAAATTCTCTATCCTTTCTTCTGGAGCTTCTCACCGATGTGGTGGTGGTGTGACAAAAAAAATTTATTGTTGTGACGTGCAAAGGAAGGACGGTTTGATTTCCGCTTTTAGGCTCAATTTTCTTTTCAGTTAAGATGGAAAAAGACTACTCACCTTCAATTTCTTGAAAGATTTATATAAATAAAAAGTACCAAAAGATGCATTTGAAAACAGCTCACACTTCTGTCATCCCCGAAACGGATTAGCCTTTTAATTTATCTAAATGGAGATATCTTGCAGGTGCTTCTACTCCATCTCATCACAAGGTAGCGTTCAAAGCAGATTGATATTTTAGCAGAAAAAGGGAAGATAACTTTCTCGGAGCATTGTTATCTTCCACTTCTCTGAAGGGATAATCGCTTGACATTCTTTCACACCAGCTTAAATGGCAGCTTCCAACGCAACGCGCTTTTCCGAATCTATTCCATATCCTCTAATTACCATTTCACCACAACGACAACCACTTATCACTGCGGTGGTTTGGTGTCGGAACTTCACAGATCTCCGAAATAAAATGGCGTTTAACAGCGCACTTCAGCACACTTTTCCAATGTAGAGAGTGAGAAATACTTGAACACAATCATCAGGACTTTTTGTCTTTCCTTTTTTTTGGCCAGCTCTCGATGACTTTCTTTCGTCCGATGGAATGGGGCAGCGCACGGTTTGGCTGTGGTTTTGGTAATCTTGGATTATCGGTTTCTGTTTTGTGTTCTTCCATTGCCGTTTTTGCCGTCGGTCTAGATTCTAGACGCGTTCTTTATCAGCTCGTTTAAGGATTGAAAACCTCAATCAGTGACATTAACCGTTCGGTTAATGGTTGATCATCGCTCGCGTTGTGTTTGATGAAGGTCGTTTTGTGTGGCGGGGAGCATGAGACCGTGTGCTCGAGAGCGTAAAACCACATTAAAGTGGTTAATTCGTGATAAATGTTGAAGTAGAGCAGTAAAACTCAAGCGAAAGATACGATTAGTGTTATCATGTTCGCATTGTGGTGTATTCCATTAGTTTTATTAGATGTTAGATGTAATGATGAGAATAAACATGAATTCTTTATCAAGACGCTTTATAAAAGCTCTGAAAAATGTGTTTAATTTGAGCTTCTAGTAAATGCTAGGTCTCACACAGCAACTTCCCAATTATCCAATTGTTTGTCGAATAGCGGCAATTCTTCACAGAAAGTATGTCATTTTAAAGCTGCTTAGTCTATTCATCTGTCACTCTTTGTTTTTACAATCTCATGTATCTTCAAAGCGTATTACACTTTCCCATGTATTAAGCAGTCGAATATAGAAAGCGGTCTCATAAAGTCAAGGCAAGAACATGCACGATCCTTTCAATATGTTTTGCTGACTCACAAACTTAGAGAAAGAGTTCATAAGGAAAAAAAACGATGAAGATATGCGAACTAGAGATGAGAATAATCCCTCATTTCGAAGAGTTGAATCAGAATGAGTGTGTGGTTACAAGGATTTGAATCTTTGACTCACTCTTTAAAGATTCATGAAAAAAATTTACTCTAAACTAATTTCTTAATTACTTTCTACGTTTCAACTCACTCTCAATCTCTGCGCCGACTAGTGACTCCTTTTGGCTTCAAACTCACTCCTTTTGGCTTCAAACTTACTACTTTTGGATTCAAGCTCACTCCTTTTGGCTTCAAACTTACTCCTTTTGGATTCAAGATCACTCCTTTTGGCTTCAAACTTACTCCTTTTTGATTCAATCTCACTCCTTTTGGCATCAAACTCACTCTCACTCGCTGCGCCGACTAGTGACTCACTCCTTTTGGCTTCAAACTCACTCTCACTCGCTTCTAACTAGTGACCAACTCCTTTTGGTTCCAAACTCACTCAATAAGAGTGGGGAAGTCTTGGTCAATAGTTGCCGCATCGAGTGAGAGTGAGTTTGAAGCCAAAAGGAGGGAGTTACTAGTTGGCGCAACGAACCAGAGTGAGTTTGATGCCAAAAGGAGTGAGCTTGAATCCAAAAGGAGTCACTAGTCGGCGCAGAGATTGAGAGTCATAAAAAATCTGTATGCTGAGTTGGAACTAAAAACTCCTTTGCAAGATTAAACTCACTCACTCTCTCTTACTCATTTTGCACATCTCTAATGCGAAACACACAACACCATTATCAGCCGCTTACAGCATGAAGAATGACGATGTTTCGGCACAAGCTTAATCACACAAACCATTGATTCATTTCCATTTGCACGAAAGTTTTGCCACGGGACGACTCAGAACGTAAAGAATGACACAACTTCACCTTTGTATTTACCAATCAGTATGCTTATTCACTTGCCACTTCTTGTTGACCTTTTGTGAACCAAATGCACAATTGGTGTTTGCGAGCGTGGGCCGAAAGCCAATCACTCCCAAAAGAAAGTCCAACTGAGGGAAATGTTAAGAAAGCTTTCTTTCGTCCATTTTTCGATTGTTCAGCAAAAGGGTTGACGAGAGTGGAATTGATTACGGTACATTCCACAGCGACAATATGCCTTCTCTTCTTGTTTGAAGAAGAACGTTTGAAGGTGGAAAAAAGCGGTGCCGAAACGAATTTCCATCCAAAGCCCCATACAAAACCCCATTGCTTGCTGTTATCGAGAACCGGCCTAGGCCATCTTCTTAATACAAAGAGTCAATGCTGCCGTGGGACGGGAAATAAATAACTAAAGAGAAGCTGCACCTTACTGAAGCGCTGGGAAACGGAGACGAAAAAGGCAAGAAATTTTCCAACGATTGTTCCAACAATCTTGGGCGATGAAAGAACGGCACACGGAACGCCATCCTTCGAATCTTCAATTCGCTCAAAAGGCTGAGCACGAATGGTGCTTTCTTTGGTGGAAGAATTTTACTCCGAATGGAATGTTCTTTACGCGTGCCCGGTGGTGGCGGTTTCAGCAAGGTTCGAATGCTCCAAACGAACTTACGAACGAGCGAAGAGAGGGGCTGTAAGAAATATGAAAAATGCAGTACAAAACGATCGTTCGTCGGAATGTTTTATAGCAAATACCATGGCATCATTTTAACCTTGGCATCATGACGAATCGTCTCGCAGCTATATATAATGGGAAAGAACATTTAGATGCAGCTAGTGCAATTGCTTAATGATGGGCATAAGCAAAGTCCCAGCTCGAATCGAAACCCATTTTTTGAAGCTTCACATAAGCTTTAAGGTTCTTTGAATAGAATTGTCGTTAATTGTTGATCATGGAAGATTAGCATATTCTAGAAGGCAAACAAGAAACTAGAATTGCGTTCCCCAAACATTAACTCACCCACTTATAATACCCCGTTTTCTCAAATGAACTGAAAACTTAAATTTTACCAAAGTTTTTTCCATTCCATCCGGGAATATTTCCTGCCGAATCACTTCCACCGGTGCATTTTTCGCTTCTCATGATTCTAATCAATTAACAGCACACTCTTGGTTTAGCTATATGGAACGAACTTCCGAGAGCACGTAAAACTCTTCGCGTGCTAGCGACGGTGCAAAAACTTAATGCTTTTAAAAGTTTACCTTTTTTTGCCAACGTTCTGCGCAACTAGAAGGCGAATGAAGGGAAAATTGCGTTATTTTAGGTTCGGGTTTCGCACTCCATCTTTGCTGCATAGGTGAAGTTTGTTCGCGTACGACGCAATAGTGCGGTATCACTTCTTAATGGCTTAACAATGATGATTTAAATCGAGTAAATTGCCCGAGACCGGGTTGTACGGAGTCAAAAAGTTTATGTGAAGCAAATGCTCAAGATAATTAATTTGCATTCAATGCGGAAATGAAGCTTCTGGCTGGATTTTGTATTTTTCCAAGAACCATCTTTTATTTTTCTTACTACGCTCCGAATGCTGAATGTCAAGCAGCCGATGTATCATCCTCGAAGTTTATGCAGCTCAAACCGGCTACAGCATCACACGTTTGGCAAACAACCCAAATTCCGGATGAAAAACGATTGCACGCTGCACGATTGACCGATGGAAGCCGACATCCAGCACGTCCGTTAGACGATGGACTTTATTCGTTTCTCTTCCTTCTTTTCCAGATCGGGATCGTTTACATGTACATTGGGGGGTTACATTTCCACGTTGGCCACTCGACGCCGTGTGCCGTGTTTGCTTGCGTGTTTGTTTTGCTAGCGCAAAAGTTCATCTTTTCTTTTCGAACTATTGATTCCGAAATTTATCGAAAACTTTTCCTCCGGCTCCAAACCAGCCGCAGTCTGCTGCACGTGCGGTCCTCCAGAGGATGCTTTACCCTCGGATTCATGCACTAGATAAACACACACAAATCACGACTTTCGTAAAGTCATCCTTTCTGTTCTATACACTTTGCTTTGCAAACAGCTTCGTAATAGCAACTTTCTTACAAATGCCATTAACAACAGTGAGATAAAGTTGCACAGTACAGAAACCAAACCAAAAAAGAAAAAAAATCTCTATCAAAAATCATGCCATCTTCGTGTGACTAACGAAAATTGGGCTAGCTTCGTTGGTGACCAAGAAGGAAGTGTTAGTTTCCACCATTGCCGAAGGAAATCGAATCATGGCGAAGCACCACAAATCGAAACGAACCAAATGGAACACGGAAAATGATCCACACGCCAAGGAGTGAAAGTCATGGGGACCATTTCATCAACACACACCCAGCAGGACGACTTCATTCGACGTGACGATGCTATCGACGAAGTGCTTTAATACATACAAACGAGCAGCACTGCGTGCAGAATGGATTCATATGGGAGAGAACGAAACAGTGAGGTGGGAAATTCTTGTCCCAGCATGGCAAAATGAACTTGTGAATTCGGCTCTCGTACGTTCTTAATTAATTCCTACGGGAACGGGGACACGAACACACGCACACGAACGGGAGGGAGCATGCGGGAGTATGCGGGAGGTTTTGTGCTCCATGTCGCCGTAGCCTTTACTCTACCGTGATACACATGTCGGTTTGACACGCCTGAAAGGATTGTATCTCTTTGACCGACGGTTATGCATACAAATCTTGCCCAAATCTAAACGCTTTTTGCCATTTTGACCATTTTTTTTGTTGTTGGCTGAGCTTAGCAGACGAAGAATGAAGAAATCAATGCTCGTTACGCAGCGAACGTTTTATGGTTATACGAACCTCCAAAGTTACTTATCACGTATTCTTTGTGCTGCTGGAACTGTTAATACCGTTCTGGTACTGGTGCGAAATTGAAAGCTTGTGGACAGAGCTGATGGTAGAAAGTTCATTTCACAAGCAGCATATTATTATCATCGAAAGCAGGGATTGATTCAACACCCTTTTCGGTTTTGTTTTCCCTAGCTATGCAGCTTTCGTTGCCAGGATCAACACATTCCACCAGTAAGGAAAATAACGTACTCTCTTCTGTATCTTAACGAAGGTTGGTGTCATATATCAAATTGACACACAAATAATTGTGCTCACTCCATCGTCTAGAAGTAACAAACGCTTGGTCGAACCAAGCAATCGAATAGACAAACGACTCGAACATAAAACTTGTCAGCATCTTAAGAGTCAGAACGGGGGGAAAAAAACCCCAAAGGACCGGGGAGTACAGTCAGACGGGCCTGGGTGGGTACGATGATGCCAGACGGTTATTGTCATTGATCTCATCGCAACCATATGGTCGGGCGACGAGATAGGAACCGAAAACAAAACGATATAAAAAGTAGTGAGCAAGGATCACAAGAGCTTTTTATGACTACGTTCTCTGGAGATGCTGGAGAAACGTACCGAATTCAAGGGACAAACATTAAAGTATTGACTCACAAAAAGGATTTGATTCACCACGTCCCAGATGGGATTTAAAATCACCCATCGAACCTTGTCTGTCGGAAATATATATTAAAATTTGCTCTATTCACATTTGCAGCAAATATTTAAATCATCACCTTTAAAGAAGGCGACAACAAAACAAAGGCTCCATAATTAAGATACCACAGCGATGCGCATTTAGTTCCTGCATAGTACGATGAAACACAATGCACGAAACGTAGCACTTTGAAATGAGGAAAATACAATCATTTTCATTCTTTACGCTGAAACCACAAAGAAAACGCGTCCCGTTGAGGAAAAGCTGGTTTTAGAGTGCTTCTTCTAGCCGAAAGCATTTCATCACCCTGACAGACGGACGGAAAAGCACCTCAAGCATCTTTACACAGGAAAATGGAAAGTTCCTCGGTTGCAGCCTGATGATGGATTCAACCACATAGTCCCAAGGTTTCCTTAAATCCCAACTCATCAAGCATTAGATTTTTCCTGTCTTGTTACTTTCAGGAATGGGGCTTTGTACTTTAGAGGGTCGGCCCGGTGGTAGATGCGACAGCGGCGCCGGTCTTCACACGGCAGGACCGGGGTTCAAGTCTCGTCTGGGCCGTTCCCCCATAGTGAGGACTGACTATCCAACTATGCGGTAACAATAAGTCTAGTAAGCCAGAAATGGCAGGCATGACCTAAGAGGTCGTTAGGCCAAGAAAGAAGAAGACTTTAGAGGGTATATGGTGTGGATGCGTTTTGATGAGTTTAGCTTTTTCTTTTAGAAAGATTTCTTCTGAAACTCAAACTAGGAAAACTAGTTTGCAGTTTATAAACAATAATGCAATATATTGCAAGGATAAATATTAACCATGATATGTACTTGACAGGCTCTAGCATCTTGTTTGAGCTGCAATATGTAAACTAATCGTTTAATAGGGTATGTTCTTTGAAATGTACTACTAGTCTACTATAACTTACCTCTTGCAGCACCGATGGCAATGTGCCGCCCTCATAATTAAGATACCACAGCGATGCGCATTTAGTTCCTGCATAGTACGATGAAACACAATGCACGAAACGTAGCACTTTGAAATGAGGAAAATACAATCATTTTCATTCTTTACGCTGAAACCACAAAGAAAACGCGTCCCGTTGAGGAAAAGCTGGTTTTAGAGTGCTTCTTCTAGCCGAAAGCATTTCATCACCCTGACAGACGGACGGAAAAGCACCTCAAGCATCTTTACACAGGAAAATGGAAAGTTCCTCGGTTGCAGCCTGATGATGGATTCAACCACATAGTCCCAAGGTTTCCTTAAATCCCAACTCATCAAGCATTAGATTTTTCCTGTCTTGTTACTTTCAGGAATGGGGCTTTGTACTTTAGAGGGTCGGCCCGGTGGTAGATGCGACAGCGGCGCCGGTCTTCACACGGCAGGACCGGGGTTCAAGTCTCGTCTGGGCCGTTCCCCCATAGTGAGGACTGACTATCCAACTATGCGGTAACAATAAGTCTAGTAAGCCAGAAATGGCAGGCATGACCTAAGAGGTCGTTAGGCCAAGAAAGAAGAAGACTTTAGAGGGTATATGGTGTGGATGCGTTTTGATGAGTTTAGCTTTTTCTTTTAGAAAGATTTCTTCTGAAACTCAAACTAGGAAAACTAGTTTGCAGTTTATAAACAATAATGCAATATATTGCAAGGATAAATATTAACCATGATATGTACTTGACAGGCTCTAGCATCTTGTTTGAGCTGCAATATGTAAACTAATCGTTTAATAGGGTATGTTCTTTGAAATGTACTACTAGTCTACTATAACTTACCTCTTGCAGCACCGATGGCAATGTGCCGCCCTCGCTCAAACGACCCCAACCGGTAACGGTCGCATTCTCGCCGATCAGCAGATCGTCCGTCGCCGGCAAACATATCGGGCTGATGTGGGGCGCAAACACGAGCGGTTGTTCCAGCTTAACCAGCGCCAGATCAAACTCGTACGTGAAGAAGTTATACTTCGGATGGACCACCTTGCGTGCGACGCCCCGTTCGATGTATGGCAGCTGTTCCTGCACGTGCGAGAAGTCATACTCGCCAACCCGTATTCGAATCTGCGACGTTAGTAGACTGAAGCCAAGGAATAGAAGCAACAACAAAAAAAACGGAAATTGGAAACGGAAAACGGAATGGAAAGCAATTAGGAGCAATCAATACACGGACACGGACACACACACACAATCGGACCGAACCGGATGTGTTGGATGGTCACTTCAGTGCACTTACTCATCGACACAATGGCCTGCCGTCGCTATCCAGTTGTCATTTATGACAGCTCCCCCGCACCGATGCGTACTCGAGAATCCGAAAAATGACGTCCGCCGCACTGACACCTGCCAGGGCCAGCGTCCGAACGGCGCATTTTTGCCACCGACGATCCTTGTCTCCGGGCGGCCCATCGTTTGAATGCCGCATTCTATGGCACAGCCGGAAATCGTTATCATGTGAGGAGGAGAGGAAAATATGTATGTGTGTACACAAAGAAGGACAACAGAAAAGTGGTTTTCCAATCAACCGTGGTCCAGGAGACGACATTGAAGGAATGTGTTCATCCAATTTCGAAAAGTGAGCTTCAAAACCGAATGTAGTCGAGTGAGCTTACCAGCGTTTCTTGCTGCGGAAATCGTGTACCGGCCCGGTGCCGTTGTGTAGGATGAAATGGACGGCGCGGCATCGTCGACGTCAATCACAGATGGGGATGCTGCGAGCAGTTGCGAACCTGTTGAGCTGCTGGAAGCGATGGTGGTGGGCTTGGCCGTGGTGGTGCTGGTGGTCGTGGTACTGGACGATGTTGTGGTTCGGCTAGTGGTAGGCCTTGGTGTCGTGGTGGTGGTCGTCGTCGTTGTCGTGGTGGTAGTGGTACTAGTGCTTGTACTAGTAGTACTTTGCTTGGTCGGCTTTGCCTTAAATGGTCCAAAATGCATCAAATGTAAAAATCAGCTCTATTGTGACTGTGAAACGCGATCAAAATAATGTTTTTTCTTGTACCGAAACACCGAAGCCTCAATCGCAATTGCCAAAAACCAATTTCAATCACAACCGATCTCTGCCTCAGCATTCCCAGAACTTAGGTCAATTTTCCCATTTCCAAAATATACGTACCGATGGTTTTGGTTTCAGCACGGTGCTTTGAATGTTGTTCGAGATGGACAGGATCGGTTTCTTGGACGGTTTGTTTGGTTTCGGCGGTTTCGTCCGCGTAATGAAACTCGGCTCCGTCGTGGCCTGCCAGTGGGTGGTAAAGACGCCTGCAGCAAGGAAGCAAAGAAAACAGAACCACATCACAAACAAACAAAATCATTGTCGAAAGCAACACTCCAATATGACACGCCCGTTGTTGGCGTAACAACCGTAACGTGAAGGAGCTTCACTTTCGGAAGAAGCCCTCTGGAAACCTACCGGTTGCAGCACTGGCTGCCATCTCCTGATCCACCGCTCCCGATCCCTGCTGCTGCACTAGCGTCGATAAGGTAGAATGTTTATTTACAGTGCCTTCGGTTGGCTTTTGACTAAAGTGATTGCTGCCGGTGACGAATGTGCCACCGTTAGCAGCGGAACTACTGCTGGAACTACTGACGCCGTTGCCATTGCTGCTGCTACCGGTCGCGGAGCCATGGCCTGGTTTACTGTGATGATAGGTGTGATGTGCATGTGACTGCTGATGGTGATTGTGGGACGGTCGTATCACCAGCGTTCCACTGCCATTCGGTCGATAGATGGTGGTGTAGCCATTACTACTAACAAAAGTACTATTGAGTTTAATGTTATAGTTTCGGATTATGTGCAAACCGGGCAAAGGGAATTAATTCGGGAAGATTCCAATTCCATTGTGAGCTTGTTGTTGGCATCGGTTGTAAGTTTGAGGAATCCCGCGTTCCGTAGTGTTGTGGCACACACCGAGGTAAAAAGTTAAGGGGAGAGACACATATGTAGGTTAGCTGCTGTGGACACCGTTGGGCGAGGGGTTGATTAGGTAGTAAACTGATTCATTCGATGCTCGCTTACCTTGGCCTTGGTGGTTTATACTTCCCACCGTACGGTGAAGGCGTCGGTTTGGGCCGATAGCCCATCAACGTCTGGTGGTGGTTGTGTGGTATCACATTTTCGGTCAGATTGTGCGAACAGCAGGACCCGAACATAAACTGATCCATGCACATGCCCACGTGCTGACCCTCGGATTTGATGCATTCCCAGACGAACATGCAGGTTCCCTCGATTTTGTTCACTGTGCAGGGCTTCGGGTTGATCTTGTAGTTGTGACTAGAACCGGCGGCAACCACTCCGGCCACACCCGCCACTGTCGGCGTATGCTCAGCAATCCAACAGAAGGCCGTTAACAGTAGAATCGATGTCTTCCATCGACTCCACATGGTGGAGATGTTCAGATCTGCAATTGGATCGAAAGTAGAGAAATTGGTGTTGTAGCGCATGATAGTGGGAACAAGAACAAAACCTCCTTCCTGTAATTCAGTTCATCAATGTTTTTCTGTTTATTTACTGAGCCCTTGAAATGAGTCATGAAAAGCAAACAGTAAATCACAATCAATAGTGTGACAGCTCACTAGGGAACGTGTGGTAGTGTGCGCTAAGCTTATGCAACGGGTAATTGGCTGGAGATTTGAAGCTCGTGTGTTTGTGTACAATCCTAACCATCCATTCGTTCCCATTTATGGACATTCTCCCATTGGCGTTGGCGTTGGCGGTAACTTCCAAACCGTCCAAATCAACAAGTTGCGCAACGTCCAACACGCGCCCATCGCTGCACTCTCTTGCACAAGCCGGGCTAGAGTGAGCTAAAAATAAAACAAATCTATTCCCCAATGACTGTGACTATGATCACGATGATGACGCTTATGATGATGATGATGATGATATTGCTGCTGCTGACGGTATATGTTTACAAACAACCGGTTGACACCCGGAGCCCTTGGTCGGTGTGTGCACGAGCAAAGTCTCAACCGGAACACATGTTGAGCGCGAGCCAAATGCAACGCATGCTCTGTTGTCTGTCGCGAGAGAAGCATAATTCTTCGACGGAGCATTCAATGCTCCATTCGTGATTTGGTAGCTACGCAACGGTACGATAAGCATGGAAGTGTGCGTTTAACGCGTCGAGCGTGGGCCAACCGGTTTAATGCGTAGCGTGAACTGAGTGACGTGAGTTCATTTCAAACCAAGAGTGCCTATCCGGGGCTTCGTGAATGCCGGCGAAATTTCGAGTCTCTTCAAGCTTGTTCCTGACAAAAAAACAACAAAGCCAAAATGCACTTGGCTCCAATAATACAAGTTTTTATATAGTTGGGAATTTTTGTTTCGATTTAAACTTAGCCACACAAATCCCATCCATTCCGAAATCTGGAAACGGTGCCAAAAAAATATATTTGTGTGATGTGTTTGCTCGTACACTTTCCTACTCTTGTCGTCTGTGGGCGCACACGAGAACACACACTTTAGTGTGCGAAAAATTCGGTTCCGCTGACATGATGGATCCTGCTGGGGTTGGAACCAGCGTCTTGATCATCCAGGCGATCACAAAAATCTGGAGTAGATTTTCGTTACTGAAGCGTTGGTTTCCTACCTGGAGCGTTGGGTACATCGAGGGCTTACCTTAGGTAGGGAGACTTTCGAAGCTCTTTGAATGAGAAAACGTTTTCTATTCGGTTGGGTATTCTCCAAAAGTGACGGTCCAAACGATTGTGCTCCGTCAAGGTTTGTGCGCTTTATTTAAACCCATTTTTCACTGTTCTACATTAAGTTCAATATACTTAAAATAGGTTAATCCGTTGGGGTGTTAACATTTTTTTACTGTTTTCGCTTGGGTAAATCGTTCAATATTTTTCTGGTGGATGACAAAAGCATGGTCGGTGTTTTAATGCCCATACTGTAACGAGCGTTTGGTCGCAACTGCTAACTATGCGATTGTTGCATTCTTTGACAAATATTCTATACTTTGCTTCCAGCTGGTTTATTTTGATGTTTTTATTGTCGGGTATTAACCTGCTGTCTTAGTTTTGGTGTTAAAGGGTGCTATATTGAGAGTTTAGTTCAGAAACTAAGTGATATATGTACAGCATTATGGATGCTCCATTTGCAAAAAAACGGAAAATAAAATGCACGGTGTGCTATTTTGTTACCCTGCTGCTGTAGAAGTTGCCACAAAACCTCTGTACGACAGCAAAAAATCGATCATCTTCGGTGAGTGTAATCGATATATAAATTATTAACACACCATGTGTGTGATACATCAAACGTTTCCAGCTAAGGCATACTTTATATTTGTTTTGTTTTTATTTCACATATTAGTAAATCATATTTGTTATATTTCAGTAATTCAGACTTTTTTGAGTGATTTTTTGAAGCTCGTGTGTTTGTGTACAATCCTAACCATCCATTCGTTCCCATTTATGGACATTCTCCCATTGGCGTTGGCGTTGGCGGTAACTTCCAAACCGTCCAAATCAACAAGTTGCGCAACGTCCAACACGCGCCCATCGCTGCACTCTCTTGCACAAGCCGGGCTAGAGCGAGCTAAAAATAAAACAAATCTATTCCCCAATGACTGTGACTATGATCACGATGATGACGCTTATGATGATGATGATGATGATATTGCTGCTGCTGACGGTATATGTTTACAAACAACCGGTTGACACCCGGAGCCCTTGGTCGGTGTGTGCACGAGCAAAGTCTCAACCGGAACACATGTTGAGCGCGAGCCAAATGCAACGCATGCTCTGTTGTCTGTCGCGAGAGAAGCATAATTCTTCGACGGAGCATTCAATGCTCCATTCGTGATTTGGTAGCTACGCAACGGTACGATAAGCATGGAAGTGTGCGTTTAACGCGTCGAGCGTGGGCCAACCGGTTTAATGCGTAGCGTGAACTGAGTGACGTGAGTTCATTTCAAACCAAGAGTGCCTATCCGGGGCTTCGTGAATGCCGGCGAAATTTCGAGTCTCTTCAAGCTTGTTCCTGACAAAAAAACAACAAAGCCAAAATGCACTTGGCTCCAATAATACAAGTTTTTATATAGTTGGGAATTTTTGTTTCGATTTAAACTTAGCCACACAAATCCCATCCATTCCGAAATCTGGAAACGGTGCCAAAAAAATATATTTGTGTGATGTGTTTGCTCGTACACTTTCCTACTCTTGTCGTCTGTGGGCGCACACGAGAACACACACTTTAGTGTGCGAAAAATTCGGTTCCGCTGACATGATGGATCCTGCTGGGGTTGGAACCAGCGTCTTGATCATCCAGGCGATCACAAAAATCTGGAGTAGATTTTCGTTACTGAAGCGTTGGAGACATCGACGGCTTACCTTAGGTAGGGAGACTCTCGAAGCTCTTTGAATGAGAAGACGTTTTCTATTCGGTTGAGTATTCTCCAAAAGTGACGGTCCAAACGATTGTGCTCCGTCGAGGTTTGTGCGCTTTATTTAAACCCATTTTTCACTGTTCTACATTAAGTTCAATATACTTAAAATAGGTTAATCCGTTGGGGTGTTAACATTTTTTTACTGTTTTCGCTTGGGTAAATCGTTCAATATTTTTCTGGTGGATGACAAAAGCATGGTCGGTGTTTTAATGCCCATACTGTAACGAGCGTTTGGTCGCAACTGCTAACTATGCGATTGTTGCATTCTTTGACAAATATTCTATACTTTGCTTCCAGCTGGTTTATTTTGATGTTTTTATTGTCGGGTATTAACCTGCTGTCTTAGTTTTGGTGTTAAAGGGTGCTATATTGAGAGTTTAGTTCAGAAACGAAGTAATATATGTATAGCATTATGGATGCTCCATTTGCAAAAAAACGGAAAATAAAATTCACGGTGTGCTATTTTGTTACCCTGCTGCTGTAGAAGTTGCCACAAAACCTCTGTACGACAGCAAAAAATCGATCATCTTCGGTGAGTGTAATCGATGTATAAATTATTGACACACCATGTGTGTGATACATCAAACGTTCCCAGCTAAGGCAATTAAGATAATGTTCGAATGACCTACTCCTTACATGTTTTTCATATTTTATATTTGTTTTGTTTTTATTTCACATATTAGTAAATCATATTTGTTATATTTCAGTAATTCAGACTTTTTTGAGTGATTTTTTTTGCTAACTGCTTTTAAGGTTCATTTTAGAAGTAGCTGCTGTAGAAGTTGCCACAAAACCTCTGTACGATAGCAAAAAATCGATCATCTTCGGTGAGTGTAATCGATATATAAATTATTAACACACCATGTGTGTGATACATCAAACGTTTCCAGCTAAGGCATACTTTATATTTGTTTTGTTTTTATTTCACATATTAGTAAATCATATTTGTTATATTTCAGTAATTCAGACTTTTTTGAGTGATTTTTTTTGCTAACTGCTTTTAAGGTTCATTTTAGAAGTAATTCAGCTGAATTTACGAACAGGTTCTAAGAGATTTGACTTTGTTTATGTAAATTATTAATGATTGAAGTGAAATCTTAAATATGACACAAAACATAAAAATACGTAGACCTACTAACTATCAACGGGTTTCATCAAGTCAAGGAAGCCATTAATGACACAACAAGTCCTCTATAATATAGAAAACATAATCCTAATTTTTTGCTGAGCCTTGATGGCTCCTTTCCAACAATAGAAAGTTGTTACATTATAAAAATTAAAAAAATCAGTATTGGAACTCGTGATCACGATGCAGAAACCTTTTACTGTACCAATTCAGCCATGAATAGGTGTAGGATGGTGAGCAACCTGTGTTGTGCTTACCAACGCTATACGATACTTTGTGCACAACTACACACGCAGCGTTTTGTACCGTGAAGCTGGTGTCAGGGGTCTGTACTCAAAAAAGAACTTAACAATCAGTGGAATGTAAATCAAACTTGCTGAATATGATGCAAGTAAAATGTTCTTATAAAACAAACTTAAAACACGTATGATCGTAAAAAGTTCAACTACTTTTTTTATAAAATATTCGATTGTTTTTGTAGATAAAAGTTAACCCTAAATTAATCCCAAATTTGGATAATGTTTTGATGACATTGTTAACACTTTGACTAAAAAACAATAAAAAAAAATCTCTTACTTGTGGCTGGTTGTTAATCTCTGGCACATACTAACACACTCTCAACGGGCCTCAAGCGTCGACCGTATATACATTCACCGCTGAGCAACGGCAGTGTTCATTTTAGCTCTACAACTCAAGCGGTACG
The DNA here is from genome assembly GCA_002091835.1 of Anopheles maculatus. Taxonomy (NCBI): domain Eukaryota; kingdom Metazoa; phylum Arthropoda; class Insecta; order Diptera; family Culicidae; genus Anopheles; species Anopheles maculatus. The sequence goes on along the minus strand of KZ061620.1, from coordinate 471,153 downwards.
CATCATCGATCTTGTGCCTTGCGAATGGCACACGCTCAAGAAAAGTTTTCTCTAGCTTAATAACAGTAAAGCGCGAATTTAGTGTGCCTTTGAACAATAATAAATAGTGCCAAACGATACGAAACATTGATTGTGGTTATATTTATAAGAAGTGTTACTAGACAGTTCAGTTTTAGAGTAAGATCCAGATACTCTTATCCGTGTACTGTAAGCAATCCTGTGTGGTGAGGTGCTTCCTAAGTGTCAAGAGTGTACGAACCCGTGTAGTGCAGCTGTCCTTGGTGGGGAGGTTTGTGCGTGAGAGCAGCAACAGCTGACCCGCTTGGTCTCGTACAAAGCGTACGCCTAGAAACGCCGCTCTTTCTTTAGTTCGGTGCCACACACGTGTACACGCATCGCTACAGCAGCTGATTATAATTAATGCAGCGAAAGACGATCGGTAGAGGATTGAAGCAAGGTACGTTCATGACGCTACAGTTGCTGCTGTGCAAGGTGATGTCAAACCAGTGGCCACGATAGTGGCGTCTTTGTGCAGCGGCAAAGATCAGCTGAATACAAATTAACAGTCGTACTGGGTGGAACGATTTCACACAGCTTCAACGTTATTGGGGATTCGAAATTCAAAACAAATGCGGAAAGACGGAGAATAGTTATCAACCCTTGACGGGGATCGTCAATTTAAATGAAATTTAGCGCGTTTCTTTTCCATTTTGGGCGACCCGCTCGCTGTTGGGGAAATGAATAAATTTAGCAATAGTCTAGCCCCATTTGTGTGTGTGTGTATTTGTGCGCTTGTATGTAAGTTGAGCGGATGGAAGAAACGCATAGCTGGGGCATATTTTGTGCACGGAAATGATCACTTTCCAGGTTCAACAGAGGTGGTAATATTATATTAACCACTCTT
>KZ061620.1:410170-452340 GCA_002091835.1 Anopheles maculatus | reverse complement strand
ATCCATGCTGGATATTGAGTTCCGAACGAGGGCCACCTGTATGTAACCATGTCCTACACCTTAGAACTTGCTCAGTGTCCTAGAAATTAGAATTTCAATTTGCTAGGTGACCTTCAAATTGATTCCAATGCAACAGGAGAGCCCATTTGACCCATTTTGGAAAGGTGAACGGCTTATAAGGGCGATTAAGAAGCGATCACGAAACTAAAGACAACATCACCCTGTTTGAAAGAAACTCACACACACGAGGGTTCCCCGTTAACGTGATGAAAATCTTCACTGACATAAGCAATTATCATCCTGACCATTAATCACCTACTTCATCCTAACCGCCATCGCCGCCATCTGTCAATCAATCATATTGCCAAAAAGGTCCTGCCTGTGTCTGGTATCTGCGCCAGCGCAACAAAAGTTTCGGAATGAATGAAGTTGTCAATTTGTGTCCGGGTCAGGCGCCGAAAGGTTGAAATGCTGTGCAAACATTAGCCAGCGTCTGCTTTCACCGTGGACGCACTGTGGCCGTGCTGTTTGACCACCGAGCGGGAATGAGTTGGCAGGATTATTTGCATACAGTGTCAGTGTCGGGTCCATCAAACTTGCGTTCACCCAGCGGTTACGGTGGTTTGTGCGGGCAGGCACACGGTCCGAGCGTGCTCTGATGATTGATGAATCGTTCGATGATTTTGGAGGTTGCAGTAGCAATTATGCGAACAATCATCGCTTGCTAAGTGCAGAGTGCACTTTACCAGGTCTCGTACCTGCTTAGCAATATCTCATGCAACCTGCAAGGGCTATTTAGACGAGGTGTCTTAAAGGATATGAGACTATTGCTTAAACTAGAAATTTATCTGGATATCTTTTCACCACCGTATTACTGCAATGCCTTTTGATTAATGAAAACGTCGTGCTTGTCCAACTGGCTTCATCAAAGTCCAACTGTAAGAGTGAATGTCTCTGAGCGGTGCAATAAACTAATGGTAATGAGCAAACAGCTTCTCTTTACCGGGCTAATGAGGCTTAAATGAACCAGCTGTACGCGCTGGCTACCGTCACCGATGGCTGATACGTACAGGAGCTAGAAATCATCAGTCAGCCCATGGCGGTGTATTTGTTTTTATTTGATGAATCTAATTAAAGGCGAAGTTAGCGTTTGGGTCGGTGTTCTGTGGCTGAAGCTGTCCCTCTGGTTCGTTGCCATTTCGCCAACAATGATCGTAACAATGTACAAAACCCTCCGATCGCATTTGCAGACGCTCGGACAACAGGATGTGGCGAAGAAAGCTGCACTCCAAATAGCCCAATGCAGTCCGGTTCTGTGGGTCTTCTTCTCGTATGTGTTTGCTGTTATGTTTTTTTTTCGGAATGCCAATCATCACGATCGTTGACGAGTGGGGTTGGTGAGACTAGATCGCACCGAAACCGGACAGAAGTGAAATGATGCGCAATGGAAGGGAAAACAAGCGACATACAGGTTCAGACCACTCTACCGAACCGGTGAAACGATTAGTAACAAAGATCGGTTTCTCTTTCGTTTTCTCACACGGGGAAAAACGGACAAGTCACACGCGAACCGTAAACAAACACCATGAGCGCAATGAAAGCGTATGATCAAGGGTCTAACCGAGGTGTAATACGACTACGTTTGCCGGAATGGGACTCGATTTCATTTGGCGAGCGGGTAATTAAACGAGACACCAAACGATCGCCCGGACTGGACAGCACAGACAGGCTAACTGGCCAGCGAACCTGGATGCATTCCCAAGGGCAGATGACAGTGACAGTGGCGTGACGTGTGGAAAACTGTATTCCCTTGTCTTGGTAGGAGTGACCGGTGGGTGTGATAATGATATAGTCATTTAGGTGAGAGTGCGAAAAAAAAAACCCCTCATTACCAGGTCTGAGAAACAAGTAGACGAAAGATTCGCGTGACGTGCCGAGGTTCGTTGACACATTAACAGCAGCATACAGTTAGGTCAGTGATAAAGCGAGTCTGCGCATCTGTCTTTGCAGCTCATTAATCTTTACACAAATCATTCATCCAGTGAGGCCCGTTTAAAAGGAATTCAATTCAACACCGATCGCATTACCAACATCACCCATAAACCTTATTACGGCCGTGTGCATTCCTCACCTATTTGCAGGCGAGCCAAAATGAGTGCAAAACTACCGCGCACATACCACACGCGCATAATGAAGGTGTTTATGGAGGTTTTGCGCCCGGTTTTGCCCATTTTTCAATCGATGCAGAACGTAGCCCATTAGGTACAGCTATTTAAAGTACTGCTCGCCACCGTCCGGTTCGCACGCCCGGCAAAAGGTTACATCCGTTCGGGTGTTCCCGAAGGAACTGGATGCTCCGAGCCCAAACTTCAAACTCCCTTTTTTCCACCAGTCCCCTGGTTCGAGTACGCCAGCAGAAGGTGCCCGGCTAATTGCTATCATTTCGATCGATCCCGTTCAGCATAGCGCTACCGGGATTTTTACGCAAAAAGGTGTACACACGAGCCATGGTTCTGGGTGCGATCGGAACCGTGGTTCGAATTAATCCTCCACAGCTTATTGCATTAAACGCAACCGGTATGATCCTGCCATGGTCCGTAGTATGAAGGATTGGGCCGCAGAGAGAAAAAAGAAACTCCACACGATCTGCTGCTTCCGTTTCGCTTTGTTCTTGTTCCGAGAGTCCGGGGAATTACATTTGCATTCCAGTCGTTGGAATGGGAGGGGGAGAAAAAACGGGTGGAAAAATGGAAAAACACGAATGTGGGTGTGGACTTGAAGATTTGAATTCCACCGAACGGAAGCACTTGCGGTTGCTGGTTGCTCACGGCCGGAAATCGGAAGGCGCCATTCTTGCGTGTACGTATGAGTAGATTAGGCTTCGATTTTGCATTTGATGCACCGTAGCGTGTGTGCATAGCGTCGCCACAGCTTGATTGACTGGGTTGGGTTTTACGATTTTTTCTAGGTTAGTTACATAACTGTCCATCGTCGTGGGCGCGCGCCCTGCGAGTTTTATTTCCTGTTTAACGTTCCCCCCCGTTTGGAATGAAGCCTTAGAAATTGAACTACTTCACTGTGCTGTGAAGCTCACTGGGCAATTATGACTAATATTCTTCAAATCGGTTGATCGGTAACTAGCGGTGTTAATAAGAAAGTCGAACATGGATGCTAGGCGTGGACGTGGAAAGGCGAACTACGCAGTTAACGAGGCACGCTGTGAATGTTCTATCGCCCAGTTAGATTGATGAGCGTTAGAAAAGTTATTATGTTGCTAGCTCGTAACGTTAATAGCGTTAAAAGAGATTAACTGTGATCGTAATAACGCTTCCATTAATGTTTCAAAGGAAATGATTTTAATTAAGATGGAATGTTTACCAGGATCGATGCGTTGAAAATGTCTCTCCAAGCGTTTTATATGCTATATTTTCACGGCTTTATATTGCTAAAAACAAACATATTATGTTACAAATCTCTCACCGTTAGACCACAGGCACTTTATGCGACCCATTATCATTAGTTGCACCATTATGCACCATTACGCATGAGGCTCTGTACGCTGTTATCAGCACTAGCACAGGTGTTCCACGGTAGCCGTTCTGTCCCCTAGCATTATTGGCTATTTGCTTTCGTTTTCCACGATTCGATCATTAGGCTAGCAAGGTTTGCCATTAATCTATTGATTTAAACGATACAGCATAGAGGCTAGTGTGATGCACAGCACAACAATTATCCTTTCCCCCCTGATTAAAATGGCAAACAATTCATTCGCTCGGCAGGCAACCCTCATAATCCAGAATCGTCGTCCACGATGCTTTCTTCCAGGAATTGTTGCCCGCGCTGCAGCATACGTTCTAGCAAAATGGAAAATCACGCTTTCCCGTTAGGAGAGCAATTATTATGACGCACCGCGGATGGTTATCGGTTTCATTTTCACCGGGCTGCGCTTTCGTACGTACGCTCGATCGCGCCCAGTGAAAGTAGTATTACATCAAATTACATGCAGCTAAAGGCTCGGGATGGGTGCGAGGGACTTAAGCATGTAAAATTCGACACACAGCAGATAAAACATGGCTAAATGGTTTGATGCGTAAACGCGCCTAATTAACGCAGGCACCGGGGCGTGAGGTATCGTAACGGTTCCGATCTATTATCGCTGCATCTAATCGTGTAGCACACATATCTCGCTCCATCGCAGCCGGTGTTCGTTTTTCGACACGTTGCGTGTGAGAAGACCGGCGACCGTGCGGGTCGGCCACGGTGCAGATCATTTCATCGATCGGACTACATCCTCGGGTACATCGATCGGTATCGTAAGATTGCGGCCTGGGTGAGACCTGGTGGAACGAACCGACGATTAACCGACGGGCAGCAGGCGACAGATATTCTACACGTGACAGCTGAGAAGAGCTGTTTTTTTCCATACAGGGTCTTCAGGTGAGTTTTTTTCTACCACAAAAAAAAAAAAATGCACACACTCACACCTTTTCGACTGAATGATTTCCTTCGTGCGACAGACTACGGTCACTGCGAGAACGACCCGATCAAGGGGTACCTCCAATTGACCATCGATTTTCACCGATTTTCAACACTTAACTGAACGATCGCTTCACCCGGTAGCAGCCCACACCGTGCACGCCATCCGACACGGCCCACAAGAAGGTAACGGTTCCGTGTGGTGATCGCGGTTGTCGTCCAGAACGGACGCATGTTTTTAATGCTGCGGGACGACGCTTACGCAACGCAACAGTTCGAACCGTCGATTGAGCAATAGCTCATCAATCATTGTACAACGGGCTCCACGGTGGATTGTGTCTCCCTTTTCACCGGACGGCTCCATGCTGTGCATCGACCCCTTAGGCCAGCAAACACACACACACGGACACGGACATAACCCCAACAGAGATGGGAGCGCACATTTCCCATTCCCAGCAGCAACAAATGGTTCGATTATGATAATATATCTAATTGATTACCGGCTCATTTGAATATTACGATCACACCGGAGGAGAGTCGGCGAGTGTTGACCGCCGTTCGGATAAGTGGATCAGTTTGTGACAGGCGTGAAACTATGATCACCATCTTCCGGCGGGCTGGAAACTGCTGCCCAGCTGGTACCTGGTCTGTATCTTCCATCGCGCATCTGTGATAACAGATCGAATCACAACGGCATTTCCACGCCGACGAAGCACCGTGTGGGATGAAATAGATGTTGGTTCGGTTGTGATGATTTAATGGGCTAGTTTTGTGCCGGTATTTCTAACCGGCGCAAACTGAAAGTTAAGAATTTAATTTAATTTAAACATAGTTTTAACAGCACTGTCGCGCTACTCACTCTCTCGGTTTAACTCGGTCTTGTGCTCTTGTGCAGTATGTTTCTCGCTTTCCACCTGAACGGTCACAAGTTTAACACATTCTATCCGGCGGCAAACAGGTTTTTGGGTGATGAGCATTACACACACACACACACTTTAATTAATTGCGGGAAAATTAACTTCCTTTCTTCATTGAATGGGGTGTGCTCGCTAGCGCACACTACGGTTCCGAAACGAGATAAGTTTAAATGATGAGTAAGTGTTTCTTGATTTTCTTTTCAAATTTCTCATCACCACTCATCGGTTCAATGGGTTGCTTGTGAGGCAGGCATACGGCCCGACACGGTGTAGTCTCGGGAGGCACTTGCTGGAAAGGTCTCCCGTGAAAGGCCCACCCGCCCTTTTATGCTTACCGACCCGGGGTTGGGTGGTCCAGCAAAGAAGGCGCGGTTCGTGTAACACACTAAGCGCTTGCTCATCCCTGTCCCAGCACTGATTATTGTCACTGACAGCATTTGGCTACTGTTGGACGATTCACTTGTGACACACACACCAAAAAAAAAAAAAAGGGAAAATAAGAGGGAAACCACACAAGTGAAATTGGACACTGAGTCTCTGGTACGATGAAGATATGATGAACCGAAAATAAAGCCCGTAAAACGATGTCTTTTAGCAGCCACAAAACCGCAAACACCAAACTGTACGATACGAAAGTGCGTTGTTGGACACACGGTACGCAATAACCATCGCATTCCTGGCGTTGGACGAAAAAAAAGGTTTATGAAAAGTGTATGGCCTGCTTTAAATAACGATAATGGTTTCCTTCTTTAGTTTTTTAATTGTAGTCAAGCAAACCCAGAAAAGACAATACTTAGCAACAATATTAAATTGATTGATTGTGGTTCGATATCTGAAGCCACCCGGGTCGAATTACAATTTCTTCAACAGCCATTGTTCTTCGCATATCGTATTCAAATCGCTTTCTGTATCATCTTTTTCGCCAAATTGAAAACAATCCCGATACAGTTTGCCTGCAGCTCAATTCGATTGTTCGACCCGTTCGGCTGCACTTTTGCACTATTGCCCCGCGATTGTTCCGAACGGTCATTTACGTAAAGATCGTTAATCAGATCTTTCAATGTATGCCTTGTTCTTGCGACTTCAATAATCAATTGAATCAAAGCGTAACAAACATTCTTAAGGCATGCCATCCTTTGGAAGCTTATTTTGACCAGTTTAATGGACGGACACATCGTACCCTACGCTCACGTAATCGTTGTAATTGCGCCAAGGAATGCTGTCGGCGTGCATCATCCAGTTTCAGCCACTCGCCAACCGGTAGATCCAGTTTTAATTTTTTTGTTGTTGTTGTTGAGAAAAACGTCCATTTTTGTTTTCTCAATCAGATCGATACCAGCGGCCCATCACCATAAATCCGCCAAAGTAATGTCGACGTGACAGTGGCTCCATTTCCCTACGACATTGCCCGTCCCGACCCGCGAATGAAAATCTATCCAACCGGCTACGGAAAACTAATGAGAAAAAAGGAATCTTCTTCCCATTCCCCATTTCCAGCTGATAGCGAGCTGTTTGTTTTGTGCCTTAAAGAAGGTTCTGCCATCATTCGTCTTTGTCTCGTGGTGTCGTCGTGTTTTGCGCGTGTCGTCACCGTGTCTTTCAAGCGTTACGACGTGCAACGCTTGCCGTGCCCGGCCGACGGTTAACGCAAAACCAATTGCTTGCGGATAATCCATAAATTTAAATCACACTCACTCGTTATCAATCAATCTTCGGGCCGGTGCCGTTGGACTAACTGTTACCTCTGCTACGGGCCTTGCCCGGGATGCCCGAAACGCATCCTGCTTCGCGCTGAGCATGCTCGTAATGTTTGGTTAGCTGAGCTGAACGTGGCAGAATTTATAACAGCCGTGCGCTGATGAATGGCTTACACTTGCACAGCTCGTTATTAACTTAAAACTGTGAACATTACCTCTCGGCACCTTTCGGTGTAATGGTATTTGCTGCCTTCTTTACTGGAAATTATGCTTAATTACAGCATGTTCGAAACCTCCGAAACAAACTTGTGTTCCACCAAGCCTTATTATGCTAGGTTGGGAATTGATTTTTTAAACCATTTATCAACGCTGTAAACGAGATGCCAGTGGTGTTGGGTTAAGCGATTTAATTGTAACGAAACCGTACTAAAGTAAATGACACCAAATAAAGCGATAAATCTTCTCACCGCTTGTACCGATGGCTCGGTGCGGTTACAGCGTTTGCTACCTTTGCTGTCTGCTATTGCCGTAACACCGACTGAGCTGCTTAGAGAATGATGAGCGTATTTAATTTCCTGCCTTGTGGCCCGTGTTCGTTTTGTTTTTCTAGTACAGTTTTCCTTATTCTGAAGTGTATTCTAGCTAGATTAGAAGCACTTAAGAATTGTTGTTTTATGAATTTTACATTCTTGTGCAACGGTTCCACTGATCGCTTCTCGTTAGTTTTGGATGCTTGGAGCTCTTACGAAGAAGTTACACGCACGTACCATGCAGTGTATGTTACATTAAGGCGCTATCAGTGAATGTAATTTGTATGAACTCAAGTCTAGTTACTGCTAAAGAAGAATATTGTGAGCTAAAGAAGTCGTCTCGTCAAGTTATCACGACCGTTAGCATACGGATGTTGTCTTTGCGATTTCCGTTTATTTTTACCATAACGAGGTCAACTAGAGCTGCAACACATGAAGACCTACGACCGAGATGCATGGTCCACATCCAGCATTAAAAGTATTACGCCTTTACTAATTGCTCGTCTATCCGGCGTGCGCAAGGGATGAAATGAATCATTCCGCCAGACAGCAGTAGTGACACACATGCAAGAGATCACTCCGCAAGGGAATGAAATAATCAGGAATGGGCTTTTTGGAGTTGGCTGGAGCGACCACTTTGGCCGGGCCGTTACCGGACCATGGTTTCTCACGCCCTACGAACACAGTGGTATGGCTTCCAGCATACCGCACAACGATGCACAGGGGACACAATGTTGCAAATATGGGTCCATCAGTGCTTCAATCGCACAAATTACCACTCGAGGGCGACTTGTAATTCGATAGCAACAGACAGCAGTACTACAAGCACGCTCTCCATTCGCGTTGTGCGGTTTTTGGGGCCAACCCGTCTTACGTACGTGTGCGTTCTTCGAGCAAAAATTCATTTTGCACTACACATTACTTCTATGCTTCGCAGCGCAGCGATAAGTAATCATTAATCAGGCTAGCTTTTGTGCGCTTTTGGAGTTGGGTTGCTCGTACTGCCGGCACTGTTCCGCATGCCATTTCTCGATTCTATTCCCGGGACTATTCCCGACGATTGACAGGGTTGTAATTAATGTTGTGCGACCAAATACCGGTACTACCTGGGTCGGCTCGCACAACGACTGCTACTGCATTTATTATACACACAGGCCGGTCGAGTAAATTAGTGCGATTGCTTCTACCATTTGTGAAGTGGTCCGATGGTGGCGCCACACAGAACAGGAATCAGCAACATTGTTGCAGAAATCGGTTTGACGTGCGGTTATGGTGAAACTTAAGATACATCAAGCAATCAGTTTTCCTAGTTATTATGCGCTTTAAATACTTTTTTTTCTGGTCAGCCCTGAACGCATTACTAAAACATGGTCATGGCTAAATTAAGCTGCAAAATAATTATGGCAACGATGACAGTTCGTCGCTTCATCGAGCATTGAGGTCTTTCGTACGAATTCCGTTCGGGCAGCATTCGAACGGGCATAGAGTGTGCGCTATTTATAGAACTGCCTAATTCCCGGGTTCAGAAACCGTTTATGCTCATTGCATGACGCACCGGACGGCGTTTGATATTCGTAATAGATACCGACAATTAGTTCGTGGAAGTACAAGGCGCTCGCACTCTTTCTGAAGCGGTCCAGCAGTTTTTTTGTTGTTGCTGTTTAGCACCATCCAGTGCACCGTAACTGTAGGTTGGATTTCCTTCTTTTGCCTGACGTCTAGCCTCACGATCACGATCTATTCCGAACCGAAAAGAACGGTCTGAAAACGTATGCTAACCAGAACGCCTCTTGTCGGAATGGTTTAGCATTAAAGGTGTTAATTAGAGGCTAAGTTGTCTGTGCTGTCTCGTGTACATCATGCGCTGGCACGAAGTACGTTCTGCACCATCCCGAACTCCCGGTAGCGTTAGCTCATGGGCCCAGGTGGCGAGACCGGTAGGAACGATTCTAACCAACACAACCTTGACCTTCGCGCTGCCACTTTCCACCGCACCGAAATGTGTACTAAAGCGGACCCTGGCGGCGAAAATTGATTGATAGCCTGAAGGGTTGTATACGCTGGCGATGTTCCCTTTCGCTCGAAAAGAAAGCAATCAAGCAATATTTTCGTATATTTTTTTTTCGTTGCTGCTTTTATCGTCAACCACCGTCGAATGAAAGTATTACGGTACGTGCATTTATCTTTTCTTGCCCGGCACGTCTTTCCAGCAGCTTGAAAGAGAAATTGAGCAATGAAGATGAATGAATTTTGAAATAATACCCGATGTTTAGCCAGAAATGATACGAGCGCGACCAGGGTCTCCGGGGGGTGGTGGGAAAACAATTTGAAACCTTCCCGGTACAACGGTAAGAGCAAGTGCTCCGGGTGAAGTGTTTAATTGGACGTTTGAGCGTTTATCCCTGGCCCGAAGAGTTTGTGGTCTGTCAGTAAAACAAGAAACACGCGGCCACAATTTGCAGTGGAAAGTGTTGGAAACAAATTGAAACATTCGTGAGCGATGTGTTGGGTGGGGTGAGATTAGTTGCAATTGTATGATTTTGTAGATGTAACGTACAATTGATTAGGAAAGTATTAAAAATCGATAATAATTATAGAAAATCAGCAACAAAATAAATATAGTGATCACAACTTTTAACTTAATGTGTCTATAGAAATTCTTGCTTGCTTCAATAGGGAAAACATGATCAAATTTGATTTCAAACATATAAGATACATTGTGATTGGAATCTCGGAATCATCTACCCCATATACAAGAAGGGAGATAGGCTAGAGTGCAGCAACTACAGAGGTATTACGGTGTTGAATAGCGCCTACAAGATTCTCTCCCTGGTTATACAAGATAGACTTGTCCCATTCGTTGAAGAGATAGTTGGAAACTATCAAAGAGGATTCCGAAACGGAAAATCAACCACTGACCAGATATTCACCATGCGGCAAATCTTGGAGAAGATGGCGGAACAGCAGCTACACTCCTACCATCTCTTCATTGATTTTAAAGCCGCATACGATAGCATAGCCAGGGTAAAACTATACGACGCAATGAGCTCATTTGGAATCCCGGCCAAGCTTACCAGGCTTGTACGTATGACAATGACCAACATCACATGCCAGGTGAAGGTGGATGGAAAACTCTCAGGGCCCTTTGCTACCACCAAGGGTCTGCGCCAGGGAGACGGGCTTGCTTGCCTCCTATTCAATCTGGCGCTAGAGAGGGCCATCCGAGACTCGGAGGTGGAAACTTTAAGGACCATCTTCTATAAGTCACTCCAGATCTTGGCATACGCTGATGACATAGACATCATTGGTTTGAGGCTCTCCTATGTAGCAGAACCTTACCAAAGGATCAAGCATGCGGCACTGAACCTCGGGTTGGAGATCAACGAGGCAAAAACCAAAATGATGGTGGCACCACCAGCGGCCCTGCTAACAAACACTGATTTACGCCAACCGGTCATACTACAGCCTGAGGAAACTTTTCCACTCAAAATACCTGTCGCGAAGGACGAAGCTGGGACTGTACAAAGCCTTTATAGTCCCAGTACTCAGATACGCCTCTGAGACATGGACTCTGTCCAAAACTGACGAAACCCTCTTAGCCGCGTTCGAGAGGAAGATGCTCAGAAGGATTTTTGGCCCCGTATGTGTGGAAGGACAATGGAGGAGCAGCTACAATGACGAGCTCTATGAGCTGTACGGTGATCTCACTATCGTGCAGCGAATTAAGTTCGCCAGGCTCCGGTGGGTTGGTCATGTCATGAGAATGGCACCGGACGACCCAGCCCGTAAAGTCATTTTAGGCCGTCCACATGGACAGAGGAGGCGTGGTAGGGGCCCAAACTGAGATGGAATGATGGCGTTGATGCGTCCGCCAGAACGGCCGGGATAATGGATTGGCAGACGACGGCGCTAGACCGTGAGCGGTATCGAGGATTATTGCAGCAGGCCAAGACCGCGAAGCGGTTGTAGCGCCTGATAAGTAAGTAAGTAAGTAAGTAAGTAAGTAAGTAAGATACATTGAAATCTACTTCTCATAATCCAAAAGAATCCTTCCAAAACATGCCACATGATCAGTCTTCACCCGTTTAAGCAAACATTCCCAACAAATCGCCTAGAACGTATCGTTTATCATCGCTCCTAAGTGACGTTTTGCTACTGCAATGTTTTACTTAATTCCAAGCGCATGATATCTCAATTAATTCCTGCAGCACCAGCACAAACCAACCCGATACCGATGATCACCGTCCGGTGCTCTAGCACAAAACTGCTCGTTCGATCGCGAAAACTTCTTAACCGGTCAGCTCCGTTACAGTGTGGCGTGTTGCCGGTGTGTTTGGTGCAAGATTTACGCATCACCAATGGCGTAGATCTTGGGATTGGAAGCATTTTCTACCACAGCAGCAGCAGCAGCAGCAGCCCCTTTTTATCCTTCATTTATCAAACCAACGTGCCCTGGAAGCGTGGACGATGGTAATCGGTGTCCGAAAGGGAGATAGCCCGCTGAAAAGATGCGCTTCCGTTTCACGCGCCTGCCGGTGGGCTGGTGGGCTTAGACAAACCGATTAATAATAATTATTCGTAATTTATTACGGTCAGCATTATCCGACGCCTCTGGTTACACGGAGAACGTTTTGCGTTACATTTTAACTGTTGGCGAACGTTGTAGAGCAAATGTTTGAATAGATGATTCGTAGACAATGTTCCACGCTTCAATTTTGTTAAACCCTTTGTAGATATTTTGCAAAAAAGACTGTACTGAGTGTTAATTTAAATTGGCTTTAAAATTCTATTTCACCAGGATATAATTAAAGCACACGAAAAAAAAACCCAGAAAACATTAAACCATTAATAACATCCTACTCTAATCTTGGAGTATAGAGTTATGTGGTATTTTTCAATTTCGAGTTGTCTTCATACCTTAAGAAATTCAGTTCTCCTGTGCACATTGCCAACACAAGACAAACGCACCCTGCCGGCAAAGCGGAATAAAATTGAATTAATAAATATACTCTCCTGTCCCACGGACACATGTGCTTCCTATTACGAAGGCGATTTACAATGCTGCCCGAGCACTACGAGCCGCCCAGCACACCAGTTTCGAACACACCGCGGGGCAAACTACTGTTCGCCAATTGCCGGCCCACGATAATCGGGAGCACGGACCAGTTCAAACGGCACCGAGCACGTACGGTGCTAGCAACGTTCGCCCCAAAGGGAAATCTAACGAACGGCCAATAAATAAATACACTCAATGATGACACTTGACCAGTTTCTCGAAGGCTAATCATGCCCGTACGAACGCGGGTGGGTCAACGCATCCCTTTGCACATGGAATGCAACCGGACCGATTATGTATCGCAAAACGGGAGGGCTGGACAAGTGAACAAACGTACGCCGGCCAATGGAAAATAAACCGATGCAACGATACGGCCACATGCGAGCGAGTTTCGTTCAATCGATCGGGCGAGCGTGTAGGCATCCCGGTAAAGTGAAAACATAATTGTATTTGCAGAAAGAAAAAAACGGTTAAAGCGCAAGTGTTTTTTCTTCTTTTCTTTGGCTTCGGATAGTGTATAGCATAGGGGAACGTTGGGAGCAAAACTTTGCCTCAAACAACTTTTATTCCAATGGTGCTGCTAGTGTAGGAACGTTGTAAAGCACACACGACAGTTCGTGGGAATAAATATTGCAGAAAAAGAAACAACCTATAAAGCACTGGCGCAATACTGATGGCGATACCACAAAAACGTGATCAATCCACAGCTGCCATCACACTCAGTTGAAACGTGTTTTTTTTCTGTTTGCTTTATTATAATAAATGTAAAATATTGTGTGTGTTTTTTTCTTTGCCCGCTAAAGATGACACCTGATCACCATCAGAACATCGATCATTGATCACCTTTAATCGACAATCATTCGCGTATCATCATTTCAACGATTCCGATAGCAATGGATCGATGTAAGTTGTAATACGATTACACATACGAAGAAAAAACCATGGAGAATCCCCAACCATGACATTGCCGTGCCCTGTCGATCGGCTCGTCAGTCACTTCCACCCTCCTTACCACGTCCATCGCACTGCAACTTCAACATTCGCATCATGATCAGAATGATAATTTATTTGTTAAGTAAAATGATCGTAATAAAGAGTGGCAAAAAAGGGAAGGAAAATCTGCAAACCTGATGTACTACGGATTGGAGCAAAAAACAATAAACAAACATCCAAAAACAGCATCGCTCTCATATCACCGATAAGGATTGATTTGTAATTTTATCGATCGGTTGGCTCCGGTTTTCTCGGGCTCGGTGTGTCACCCGATGGAATGCACCGGTGAGAATGTGGTACATCTTCCCAGGCGTACCTGACAGCCGGTTACACACACACACACAGAAACACGCGCGATCAGTTGTTGCGCTGTCGCAAAGATAATGTCATCGCCGATTGACACGTGTTCTACTATTGCACCGCTTTTTTTCTGCTGATTTTATCCACTCGCTCGGCGCGTCTGCTATCAGCGCGAACCAATTATCATACTCCGTTTTCCGATTTTTGCTGCACGGTTCGGCTTTCCGAACGGGGCTGCTGCGATCGCTGTAGCTGCGGTTTTTCACCAATATTTGTTTAATGCAGCAGCGAATAACATGTGTATTTTACCGTTACGCGAGTGTAGCGAAGTGCATGTGAATGAACTAGTTGTGTTTTCCTCATATATGTTTTACTTTTCTTTTTGTTGCAGTGTTTTGCAAGAAGAGCAAAACAATTGCTGAATAGTTTTGTTTTTCTGTTTTGTTTTTCGTGAGGTTTGCTATGTATCAAATGATAAGCATAAAGCAGGATGAATATGCTGTTGTTTTTTCTAAATTATTTGCAATAAAAACTTGATTAACTTTGGAGGACTATGAAAAATAAACTGCAACAAATATCTCAATGGATTAAATTTTACAATATTGCTACCTGATCCATAACAACACTATGTCAATTACTTAAACTAAATTTTCACTTTTTATTCAGCATATTCTGAGCTTAGATGATCAGTTTTACACCTCCTTGGGATTTTGGAGCCTTTTTGATCGATTATTCGAATATGTCCTCAAAAATACGTTCAACAAGCGTTGCCAGCTACTCATGATTGTCACTTGGAGGACTTCACCTCAGACATTGAAAGCGAATTGAGGATGTCTGGCAACTGTCCATCTTGTACAGGATATTTTTCCTGGACGGATTTAGACGGATACTCTGAATACTGAATTGAAATTTCACAACGAGTAAAAGACCAAACAGGACTAAGTTTATATTACTTCTTTCTTGGTCTAACGACCTCTTAGGTCATGCCTGCCATTTCTGGCTTACTAGACTTATTGTTACCGCATAGTTGGATAGTCAGTCCACATTATGGGGGAACGGCCCAGATGAGACTTGAACCCCGGTCCTGCCATGTCAAAACTGGCGCCGCTGTCACGTTACCACCGTGCTCTGATTCCTGAATCGAAATTGCACAACAATTAAACAACCAAACAGGACCAAGTTTTTCCTTTAAGAGTCATAAAATACCGAAAAAACTGGAAGCAGTTTTAATCCATCAAAACTTTTAAATGCTCCAGAAATATCAGTTTAGTTAAATACTAGAAAGCAGGATAATAACATGAAAATTCTATAAAATCGTTCCATTGAACAACAAAATCCTTCAACTGCAACAGAAACTATATTTTCCCACAATCGTAAGTTTTGCTCCAATTAACATCCTTCCTTTAATTCGACCATGCTACGAAAAACTAACATTCATCGGCTAATCAAAAATGAAAAGCTTTAAAAATATTCACACTCTTCCGTAAGTGCAGTTCCTTTACATCCCATACTCCGAACGACACTACTCGGGAACGCTCCAGTTCCACTATTCACCCGAGGACGTCGCATCCAAAACTGTCCCTTGTTTCCACCCATTTGTGCCACACCGCATTACCATAAACGATTACTTTCACCCTTAAAGCCCGGTGTTTGCTAATAGATGACAATTCACCCGAATCGACTAAATAACAGACCGAGCGCAAACTGATGCTTTTAACACTTTCATTGTGTGCCGTTACGTTATGCGTTTGTTCTGTTGCTCTTTCACCGTGCACCGCACCATTGTAACATTCTCATTGTAACGTCACCCAGCACCGGGCTAACGTTTTCCCGCCATGCTTTAGAGACTTTCTCCTACATTTCAAAACGGTTCAAATTTGCTGTGTGTGTGTGCTCAGCATTACCACTTTTCACTGTGTTCCTGTGGGTGCCCTAAACAGGATGGTCTTGGCGCACTATTTTAGGGCCCACGTGGTACGGCCCGACATCATCATCGACAGCCAGCCAGGGAACAATATTTAGAGATTCACTTTCGTTCGACGTAAAAGAACCAACCCCGTTTGCCGAACCTTTTAGAGTTGCCCAATTACGCTTCGGCCTGAACCCTGGAAGTGTCTCGATCCCATTCATTGCTCCCATCAAAGTTCGACATCACGTCCGAAAATGGGCCATAATTGAAAATTAAAATATTGTGAACAGTGCGCGAACCTTTGGACGAGCTGTCGGTAAGGAATACCGTCATCACAACCGTCGAACATCATCGACATGGGCTCGTCGAGGGCCCGCAAGACCTATCATCACACGCCGTTTTGGGGGGATGGAAATGCCAACGGTAAAGTGTGGGCAGGATTTTCATCGATCGTTGAACAAGCTTTTCGTCGAAACTATAGAATGTGACATGTGCGTTTTGTTGGGTGATTGTTGCTTTCACATTTGCACTACGAAAACATGTACAACCTTTTTTTTATGTTTAATAGTTAATTAATTAAATTGTTTGTTGAAAATGTGTCACAAAATTATTGGAGAAATTATTCCTCTCAGAAGACATATTTTCCACCCATTCATACACAGCGCAAACTAAGCGCAAAAGTTTCTCCTTCGCATAAAAAAAAGGAAAACGAACCCACAATCCCAAATATCATAATCGATCTATCGGAACGTCTCTCTATTAATTGATTACTTCACTGACCATAACGACACCATTGGGAGAAAACAATTCCATAACGATAGCAATTTTTGATAAACCCTCCTCAACTTCACCGGCTTCACCGCGCTCCCTAAGCACCTAACTATGGTCCAGTTTTTTGGGCACGGTCTGTTAATCTTTCTTTCCCGAGCTCAACATTTTCTTTCTCTCCCTGACGAAACACACACACATGTAGTCGAATTTTCGCATCTGTCCCCGTTTCAGGTCGGACCCGAGTCGAGCTTTCTTTCCATGCCATTCCCGCAAACGCATAATTTCGATTCCCGAAGCTAATTGAATATCACATTCCAGGGGGTGCCACAGAAACAAAACAATTCCCTCCGCAAACAATCTCCAATCACCCTAATCAGCGATCGCTCCAAACCGCCCCAAAACCGATCATCACGTGTGATGTAGTGTTGTTTTCCTGCACTGCCGTTCCCTCCCTGCTTTTCGCCCGCGGAAGTCCGGTAAGTTTTTGTTGCCTTTTTTGCTTGGGTGCTTTCATGCACCATTGGCAAACGTATTGACCGTCGGCGTCCGAACCGAACCGCCTGTTTGGGGGCATCATTCCGGAACGTCATATTCGCGCGTCACCGCCGGAAACAAGCCGCCGCGCTGACAAACCCAGCGTGCAAAAATGAAACCACCGGGACGCTAAGAAATTGGCAGCCGCGGTGGTGTTTGGTTCGGCATCGTTGTTTTTGACTTTCAATGATTTGTGGGTCCCAGCACTGGCAGCAACTGGTCCCCGGGAGGCGTTGTACACCAGATGGCAGTCGCACTGTGGTCAGTCGGAGCGGGTTTGTTTTTGTTGCGTGATTTTGGGTTCTTTTGTTCCAAATTCTTCGTGCATCAGATTTCGCTCGTTACAAGATCTAATTTGAGGTCTTGTTGTACTCGCAAAAAAGAAGTCTTTTTAGGGTCTCCCTTCTTGCAGATCGTACGCCGTACAGTACAACGTGTTCAAGATCTTGACGCATATGGCTAGATTATGTCGAGAGTTTTGCGTACCACTTCCGGCCATTTGAAGATGTTTTGAGTGTGGACACGCATCGAGCATTGGATATAGGTCGACAAATAAGTGCCCGAGTCAACCGTACTGCTCACCTACGTTTGACATTTGTGCGATCAATGTGCGACGGCTCTAATCCCTATCGGTACGCAGCCAAACGACCCAATCCGACACATCCACTTCGCCAGCAGGCGGGAAAGTTGAACCAATTTTTTGGGTGGTGGTCACGCGTTCGCAACCACTGATCGAAGGGTGCCAAAAAGACTTACTTCTGCTTGCCAGCCGGCGCGGGACAGACACCGGTTGGCCAAAGCCGGTTCGCCTCACGCTGCCAGTGAGGGACCGGCTGACGTGCTGGATTGGTTTTGTGCGAATTTTGAGCCTCCGGGCGGCAACGGGCGTCGCTTGTCGATCAAGTTTGCGCTGGCCGTCCCAAAATTCCGCTCGATTTCTCTTTCAACACGGGCCCCGACGATGATGGTGGATTAAGTTTCTATCCCTTCTGTGGGCAGCCGGCAGCAGAAGAAATCACTAAGACTTCGCATCAAAATCGGTGGTCCGAACAATTTTAATGCGGACGGTTTCCATTCGATGAGCAATATCTCTCAAATTAACGCATAAAGTTGACAGCTTCATTTTCATAATTGTCACTTTTGCTGAAGCTCGTGGGCTCGTGTTCACGAGCATTGGATATAGGTCGACAAATAAGTGCCCGAGTCAACCGTACTGCTCACCTACGTTTGACATTTGTGCGATCAATGTGCGACGGCTCTAATCCCTATCGGTACGCAGCCAAACGACCCAATCCGACACATCCACTTCGCCAGCAGGCGGGAAAGTTGAACCAATTTTTTGGGTGGTGGTCACGCGTTCGCAACCACTGATCGAAGGGTGCCAAAAAGACTTACTTCTGCTTGCCAGCCGGCGCGGGACAGACACCGGTTGGCCAAAGCCGGTTCGCCTCACGCTGCCAGTGAGGGACCGGCTGACGTGCTGGATTGGTTTTGTGCGAATTTTGAGCCTCCGGGCGGCAACGGGCGTCGGTTGTCGATCAAGTTTGCGCTGGCCGTCCCAAAATTCCGCTCGATTTCTCTTTCAACACGGGCCCCGACGATGATGGTGGATTAAGTTTCTATCCCTTCTGTGGGCAGCCGGCAGCAGAAGAAATCACTAAGACTTCGCATCAAAATCGGTGGTCCGAACAATTTTAATGCGGACGGTTTCCATTCGATGAGCAATATCTCTCAAATTAACGCATAAAGTTGACAGCTTCATTTTCATAATTGTCACTTTTGCTGAAGCTCGTGGGCTCGTGTTCTGTGCCATCATCACATTGTTCGGGACACGTGGCAGACGAGACAAAGTATTTGTACAACTGTATTTTAACATGCCACAAACTTCAAATAAACACATTTTCTCCACAAAACTCGTACGAGAACCTTACCTGGACACTGGGAAGTCTACAACCCATCAGAATATCCGCTTGCCCTGCTCTCTCTGTTCGTGCGTGTGTGTGCGTCTGCCCGTCTGAACCTTGAGTCCGTCCCAGTATTCACCTTTCTTTCTGTTATTATTTGCTATTAACACTGCACACTCGAAACGAACGCGCCCAACCCCTGTCAGCGAGTATAAACTGCAACGCAGTTGGTTAAATGTCTGAAAAAGAAGAACAAGCAAAAGAGTGGTTCAAACACGTGAGAACATTTGGAGTTACGGTTTGTTTTCCAACATTCCACCCATCGCTGAGTGAAGATCGGACATGTATGTATATGTGGCTAGTTGTTGAACAGGTGAGATGTAACTTTGCATACGGATCGAAGCGTGTGCACGATCGAAGCGAAAGTTGATGCCAGGATGAAACGCTTTTCATGTGCAAGCACTTTTGGGGCACGCGAGTAGACACCGACCGTGTCTAACGCCGAAATCGTGCCAAGCTTTGAAAGGTGGAGTCAGCGTTGGAGACTTTATCCTATCGCTTCGGGTGTCGATAATCGGCGATAAAAGAAACGATCATCATCATAATAAAGTTATATTTTTTATGAACAACGCGGAGTCAGTAAATAGTTTGTTAAGTGAGGCACAATAAAAAAATATTAGCACATATTTTTACTCTACTACGACTTTGTGCTATTTTATTCATATTGATCATTGCATGGAACGACTATGTATTGTGTATTCTATTTAGTTCCTTCTTGGGACTGATAGATCACAGCTCTCTACTCTTCTACTGTACGGAAGTATAAATCTAGAAAGCACAACACAAACAATTCAAGCTGCATGCAACTGTACTTGCAAAATACTAATGAAAACAAAACACCTCAAAGCACATCGCTTCACTTCAGCCTTTTACCATCGTTATTTCTACAGTAGATACACTGCTCTAAGGCAAAGGAGTGCAAATTGAATTCGTACCAGCCCCGAGAGAGTAAGCAGTAAGGGCGAGCGCATGAACAAAAAAGATCAATGAAGAAAACGGGCCGTAAGCAATATACCACGTTTGTACCAGCGCGGCAGGTTCACATTCTTGTAGCTATTCCCTAGGGCTAATTATGGTCGGTAAATTTTTCCATCGCTTCATAGGGGAAACCACTATCGGCCGAGAGCTGCCGAAGCAGGGCGTAAGTACTTCTTTCTCACTGCACTTCCCATACGATCTTTCGTTACAGAAATATTATGTTTGATCTTTTTTGTCGGCGAAAGTGGTACCTTCTGTACGCCAGAATGTTTGATTTAATAGATTGGGTTGATCGTTACTTGATTTCTAATATTTTTATATAAAACAACACGATGGAAGATTTCAACCAAATATTCCAAGCATTACTCGGACGAAAGACTTAAAGCGACGAACCCTTAAAAAACCTTTCCATTCCATGCGTTATCATACCGAACGGTTACAGTCAAAGTCGTCGTCAGTGATCGGTGACGAACATTTTATAAATCAACTCCCAAAAAAAAAACGTTATTAGTAGCAAACCAAACCCAGCACGACGCACCACAGTTGGCCGCGTGTTCTTTTTGCAGCGAGGGTTCATTTGCACCGCAGATATGCAGCATCATGGAGGCATAATTTCGGCGCAGCGCTCAGCCCACCGTGGGCAGAAGTTTGATTGATCGATCGATGCAAGTACCGAGATAGTGGGGCGAGCCCGGTTGGGGAGTCGGATTGATTTGATAGGCTCGCTGATACATGCGGAAAGGGCCAGAACAAACGACCGGCCACCTTCCGTTCGACCGGTATCCCATTAGCGGGTGGCTTATGGAGAGTTCAGGCGAATGTTACTGCTGCAGGCAGCAGCAAGCAAAATCCAGGCACTCTTAATCGTTGATCGATCCACGTAGTAAAAGAAATCTCAGGGAATGAAGAAAACAACAAAAATCCTTCCGAGCGTTTGGCTTTGATCTTCACACCGTACGACCGACCGACGTAACCATTTTCATAGACCACCAATCGCGAGAGGTTCTGTGCTGGTGCGAGGGTGTAACTGTTACACAACCGCCAAAATTTAGCTTTTCTTTCATCTTCGACCTCGATTTTCATGCTACACGAACCAAAGCACCGGTAAGTGAGCCGTACCACCGAGAACTGCAAGCGCTTTTCCGACAAAGATTTTGCTCCATTTACACTCCATCAGGGATCGGGATTCCATTAGTCGACTGTTTCGATGGTGCGTAGAGCCAGCTGGTATAGGAATGGGTTCTTAACGTACACACAAAAATTGCAGTCATCGCCCAATTTCTTTGCCACGTATCTGCCATTGTTTAGATTTGGGTTAATCGATACCAACGAAAGCGCACGAATTTGATCTCTTCCTGCCAAATGGAGTATGAATTTCACTTAATACTGTTATTTAATTTTATTTCTTAGATCGTTTTGATTATAATTATGTTATCTTAGGGTTCTACTCTCTCGAGTGTGATAATTCCTTAATTTACATCCAAACTATTGATTTAATTATGCATCAACAGAATTACAACTGTTTTCCTAACATCCTAAAGTTAAGTTTCACAAAATAGTTTTCAAGATTCTTTCACCAATCCCGGTAGCGGATATGGGACTTCCTTTCCGTCATGGAAATTTCCCTTTCTGCTGACATTGATTAGCCTAATGCGTGGTTCGGCTAGGGTCAAAAGTGACAACTGATCATGGTAAATTACCGGCGATTCAACCGACAACAATAGATCCACCTCCTCCTACCATGATCATGGATGGAACGTCACCCATCCGAAGGGAAAGAAGGTCACGTCCAGCAGCTGGACCCGCAGTCAGCCCGAAGTCTAACAAGACATACCTCCAGCAGGATCAACCCTTTTAAGGGTAACGCTAGGCTCCCGATCTAGCGCCGCGAAATCA
This sequence comes from Anopheles maculatus, assembly GCA_002091835.1. Classification (NCBI taxonomy): domain Eukaryota; kingdom Metazoa; phylum Arthropoda; class Insecta; order Diptera; family Culicidae; genus Anopheles; species Anopheles maculatus. The sequence continues at coordinate 430,319 of KZ061620.1, read as the reverse complement.
CCCAGAAGCTCAATCAAACGCTGTTACGTGCGGGACGGACGGACCGGGCAAAATATTCCTCCCTCTTAGTCTCGTCAGGGGAGTCCAGCGACCAGCACTGACAAACGTGCGGTAGCGAATGCAGTGCATTATTCAAATGAATCGCTCCACCAAAGGGAAAGCGCCAGTGAACGATCCGTACGCCACAACACGCCACACCAACAACGGGCGCATCATAATGCACCGTGACTGTCACGTATTCATCATCAAGATAGTGCATCAGGGTGTGCGGCTGGCCGGGGACTGGAATCAGAGGGAAGACTTTAACTCTTGCAACACGTCCATTGCCGCCGAGATGTCTCGCATACACACGCCGCAACAAAGCGCGTTGTGGAAGAATGTGTGGCAGCTCTATGGAGATCGGGCACAGACCAAGCAAAACAGCAACCGCTACGGAAAATCTTCAAACGCCTGACGGTCCGTGTCTTATCATCCGGGCTCGTAACAAACCAGACACCTTGTATCGATGGGAACAAACAGTACGCAAGCCGTCTACCTAGACACACTGCGTACGTGATGCACGTAGATCAAGAAAATGTGTCATCTGTTACCTCTCACAAGCTTGCATAGAGTGCTCTCAGCTAGGGTGATCATCAACTTGAGCAGCTTGTTTTTGTCAACGAAATGGCGGAAGAGAAAGATCAAGCAGCACAATACTGAGTGTGCCTCGGTTTCACTTTTACTACTCTCTGGCGCATCTTTCAGCACCGATAACGGAGAGCCCATCATTACCAAAAGGGAAAACAGTGTTAGTGTTGCTGCTGCTGCTGCTGCACTATACAAATGGCAGAAGAGGAAAACATTTGCAACGAAAGTGAGCATGGCCTGCGACAGTGTGAAGTAGTGCTATAATGAGCAGGTTGCACACTGTTGCAATCTCGTGCGAAAGTGCAACTGATTGAAAAAGTGAATGGAAGCTTTAAAATTTAACTTAAAAATTGCAATAACCTAAAACAGGCTTCGACGATTGAAAAGTGAAATGTTATTAACAGTGCCAATAACTCTAAAAATCATCTCGGCAAAAATATATCAACTATGCACTCGTACGCCCAGACCTACGAACCCAGCGCAACTTTGTCCTTCTCACTACTAACCCAACTATGCGGAAAATAGGTACGCCAATTGTACATCAACGAAAGAGTCAATTGACCCTTCGGGTCAGCTAATAGATTCACCGGGTGGAAAACTACGGTGGCACCAAACCTAACCGGGGCCAAAACATAATGCTCCGTACCATTACCATCCGCTTAGCATACAGTTTACGGTGGGGTCCATAAATATTTCATTGCACCCCATTGAAATCGCTTTCGCGGTCATTCGTATGCCAAAAAGGGGGACAATATTTTTGCATCACCTTAAACCACCGCTGGCCGACCGTTGGTCAGACGGTACCGGGACAGTCCTCATACGCTCACACTACATTGCAAAAGACTATGTTTTCCCCAGGTCAACAGGCAGGATATTCCGTCTCGTTTAGGGTACAGCTACTTAACCAAAAACCTACTTTTTGTCCTCCGAACGATCGATTCGCGACAAAAACGCCGAGCACAAGAGTAGCTTGATTTACGAGCCACCAGGCACACACTCCCACTGGCTTTTGGTTTGGCGCACTAACCTCACCGGATGGTTTGTTCCACTTCCGAAAATATTTCCCAACCGCAGAGCGGCTGATGTGATCCACGATCTGCGGGGCACAACACGGTGACCGACCGATCTCACAGCAGCCGATCGCAATCGAAACAACAATCTGGCACGATCGCTGTCCGGGCATAATGGTGACGGAGACTAATGCACCGTGGTGCACCTATCTGATCCTGTTGCCGAAGCGGTTGGTCAGCGTTGGGCGCGCTTTTCTTTCGCTGGAGCGGAGCATTACTCGAGTCGCAGTCGCTACCGCTCTATTACGAGGGGCTTTTCGTTTGATCATTCTTTTATGTAAATGCGTACGTGGCAACGGATTCTCGCATCGAACGATCGCGCTTCAGTTTTATGCGCACGGGACGTAGAAAACGTTCGCTTTCGTTGAATGACAAGCGGCGGCTTACTACGGGGAAAGATTTATGCACTCAAACCCAACACTGCATCTACATGTCGCATCGTGCTGTCAGGAGAGCTCAGAAGCATAAAACTAGCCATTGAAATAATGCATTACGATTCAATTAATTCTAGCACGTATGTCAGTCTTGTTTGGCGGTACTAAATCACATGATGCTGAGCACTAGTGTTGGGTAAATCTGATTCAGATTCATGAATCTGAATGAATCTTTGAACTGAATGAATGACTCTGAATCTCTATTATAAAGATTCATGAATCCACAAAGATTCATGAATCCTCAAGGATTCTTGAATCCTCAAAGATTCATGAATCCTTAAAGATTCATGAATCCTCAAAGATACATGAATTTTCAAAAATTCGTGTATTCTCTTACGCTTTTTGATTTCTATTTTAACTCGTTCGTAAATATTAATCGATCTGAATCTGGATCTTTGAGGGTTCATGAATCTTTGAGGATTCACGAATCTTTAAGGATTCATGAATCTTTGAGGATTCAAGAATCTTTGGGGATTCATGAATCTTTGAGGATTCATGAATCTTTGGGGATTCGTTAATCTTTTGGGAGTCGACTCATGAATTGAATGACTCTTCACTGAAGATTCATACGAATGGCTCTTTTGATAAGATTCATTAAGCACAACACTGCTGAGTACTATTAAAAAAGATAAAGTATTTAAATCTATCTACGCTATCATTTAAAAAGATATCGAATGAGTTTTCCCTCGATTTCAAGGGTTACAAAAAGCCATTTATCGTTTATTCTGCTCTATTAGAAGGCAGTAAAAGTTTTACAGCAGTCATTCGGGAAGCGCTGGAATAGGTTGGAATTAGAAAGCGTGAAATTGATAATTCTTCTTTCCTGCTGATCCTCTCGACACGGTTCAACACAAGACTGGAGGTTTATTTGCTTCAATCTATAGTAATATTGTTTGTGTTGTTTACCAGCACCCGGAACGAGTCGGTTGGAATGATAAACGATGCTTGTTGATTACAGGATGAAAAAGATTCGTTTGGTAAGTCCTTCGGTTGAGAGCATAATTAATACTAAAATGATTATGAAGAAAATCACAATTCTTAGAAAGGCCATCCATAACAATTTATCAAACGTTTTTGCTCGATTTTTTTGTCTTGAGAGCAACAGCAACTGAATAAACGCCAAAACAATAGACCCTTTTTTCGATGTGCTAGAAGAAGTTACAACTGTATCGAACAACGAGCTATTAAACGTACTTTTCCTCTTCACCGGCGAAGAATCGACTTTTCTCACGTACGCTAAAAGCCACCGAAAAGGGAACCCACCAGTAAAGATAAACGAAGGGCACCCCTAAGTGCAAACCCGGCTGGAGGTGCTTTCTGGCGATACCGAATGCAACGGCAAACGAAACGAAAAACAGTCCAACGACTTCCACAAAATACCATCTCAGCGGCCTAGAGCGGTAGGTATTGTCTGTTTCGGATTCTTTTTTTTTGGCCGTTCCTTTCTCGAGCAACTCACTTCACGATTTGACATGATCACATGATCGTGATGATGCGGGAGCGTTTAACTGCACTGCAGGGGAGGATTTGTTTGAGCGCTTTGAAAAAAAGAGGGGAATTCAATTTATATCGATAATAGATGATGCATTTCCATGCGAGACCGATTAATTTCCCGGTGCTCGGTCAAAAGCGGCACGCCGAATTTCATGCCCGGTAGCAGTGTGCCGCCGCCAGCCATGTTTTCGTTTTCGTGACAGTGAACTATAAATTAGGCCTGCGCTTGCTCCTGCAGGTGTACTTTGCATAGTGTTGGGCGGGATAATGGCCGAGAGCGGCGCGGTGCACACAATGGCAAAGCGCCACATGCAGCGCTAGCAGTCACGGTGTCACGAAACGGGCGTGAAACGGGCAGCGATAGTTGGGTGTTAAAACAAATAAATCAATATCCACTAACTGATGTCGATTGCTGCTAGTCTAGGGCATATTATTTGTGGGATTGTGAGCAAACCGGAAATTACAAACTGGTTCAAACTGGAGAGTGTGGCTTTTATTGGGAAGTCTAGACATCAGCTAGCAGAATATTGTAGCAATTTCCATACTAGCATTGAGAGCATCAATATAAAATAATTATATGTATTATCCAACATTAAATGGTAACCTCTCCTTACTCAATTCTTCCTCCTTTAATATACAATACTATACAGAAGAATTATTACCACCCGGTGCGTTCATCAGTTTCGGTTGAACCACTAGCAGCAGCTAGTAACAAAGTAACATCGATAACTACTCATTAGCGACGACTAAAACAGTGTTCCTCCCTCCAATCAATCAAGGTCAGTAAATGTGTCATCAAGCGTGCATCCTGTTTGTTGCAGCAAAACCAGAGAACCTGAAAACTTTGCCCCTTTCGAGAGCACAAAAATGACCAGGCAAACCGGACAAAAAAGAGTACAGTTCATGCGCACAGCGAATCGCTTCCAGTGGCCATAAAACAAAACCTGTACACGATGCGCGCGTTGGGTTTCCTGTTCCACATGCTCATTACACACGGCCAGAAAACGACTCATACGCAAAACCCCCCTGTTGACCGTTCTTATCACACAGTGCGCCCGGTTAATCACTCAATTATCTCATCGCAGGGAGTCCCCACGAACGCAACCCCGTATTCAACCCATGCTAAAGAAATGGGTTTGTTTTTACTTCGTACGACTTTTTTGCTCCAAACTCCGAAGAACTTCTGAACACCGTCACCGCGCACTCATCGTCGTCATCTTTTAGCACTCGAGCGCAGTACCCCCGTGAGATCGGGTGGAAGCGTTTTTATTTACATGTTTTTTAACCCCCCTCAACAGCTTGCTAACTTGCACTTATGTACGGTGCAACATCAGCACAACCTTGATAACGAGACTGTAGCATCTAATTAGCAGCGTTCGCATCAATCGCGCGTATTTCAACCCTTAACTTTGCTGAACTCAATTGCTGGCCACACGATTCGATTAAATGATCGAGCACGATCCACAGCTGGTCGAAGCGATGGCGCGTGATACCAGGAAACTACGGCAAAGATGAAGGCCAAGACTGGTGACAAGTCAGGCAAGTTCAACGATACAAACTGCCACAGAGTTACAACATTTGATTATAGGTATTGAGCCCGGTGAAGTTGGAGCGGAGAAGATTCAGATATATTCGCAAGAAAAAGCAATTAACGCAACAAAACTACGAAGAAAACATTGGACAAAAAACAACACAGCAAAACAATGCCAAACGTGGTAACGTGGATGAGGAAAATAACAGTCGTGTAATCAAATTATCACACATTCTCTTGGTAGGTAGTTCACAGCTACATAATATACCCATCGCTCAGTACAAAATAACAGGACCTAAGGGTGAGTCTACGTGGCGCAGCTCAAATTCTGCTGCTGCATGGCAATGATCTTTTAATGATGCGCAATAGGCACCCCCAAAACACAATAGAATCGTCACGTGATGTCTCATGATGGAGAACAGGTGACTGGTTCACATCGTAAAAGATAAGTGTGTGCGGACACATTTGCCCTTCTCGGGTGCAACATTTTATTTAAAACAAACACTTCGCATTTAATCTTCTTTGTTGTGGTATGCGTATGAAGAAGTGAAAAGTGTTGGTGTACAAAAATGGAGCAGCATTCTTCGGTATTAAACGTCACATGGGAATGATGGTGTTTGTTCCTTTAAATGTCTAGTTCTCTCGTTATCCACTGTATGACCATCATGACCTAGTACGCTATGAAACCAAAGAAGCAATACTAATCTATCGTTTTGTACAAAAATTACCACCACAAAACGTAGTCGGTGCTACCGTAACCAATTACACGGTACAACCACCAAACTGGAAGTGAATGAACCCGACCGCAAGATATCGGACTTGCGCCGTCCGGGGTCATCCGCCAAATCGTGCAAACGCTCGCAACAAATCGTATGACAGCAAATCAGGAGCAAATCCGGAATATCGGTCGAAATTATTATGTGGTAATCGGTCGAAAATTACATCATCACCCCAAAAATTGCACCAGATGATGCTGGCCCAGCTGACCGCAATATGCTAGACACATATTTCTGACACCGCATCCGTCCGTGTGGTCGCGTGTGGTACCGCTGGAATCGCATCCCGCGGACATGCGTTTTCTTCGCATTGGCAAACTCTACCAGTTTCGCCTCATTGCTCTGTGAACTCTGTTGTGTGTGTGGTGTGCTGCATACGCGTACCCCAAATTTCCCTCGCTCGCAAACACTTTTCTCATGGCTCTCGGTGAACCCCCTCACGGAATGATTTTCCACTTTTGGCCAACTTTTCTCCACCAGCAACAACGGCAACGCCACCAAAACGTTCCACCGCACGGTATCCTCAGTTTTCCTTTTGTTAGTGTCTTTCGCACACGATCACGTCCCACCGCATCTTCCGAAACCGCCCCCCGAATTACAGCCCGCCAGCGCAAGGGAACAACAATTTTGTGGCCCCGAAAAATCATTCCAATGCCTTCGACGTACCAAGACGTTCGTTCTCTCAACACCACACTGGGCGCACCGCAATTATATCGGAATCGTATTCCGATTCTGCGGTCTCTAATCATCTGTTTTCGCCATTTTACCACCTGCTTCTTGCCTGTTGTTACGAACCATCCGCATCCATTGCACCCACGATGCTGCGCCTGGGCGGAAATATTTGGGCTGTGTGTGTGTGGCTGTGTATGCTTTCCATCGGCCGGGTGTACCTTTGCCCATTCGCTGTGTATGTGAGTTGTATTCGCAAGATACACCTCCCGGGTTTTATCCCGTACCCCCACAGTACATGAAACGTTTACGTAACATTAACCGAAAAAAAAAATCAACTTGCGATCATTCAACCCAACCTTTTTCTTCCTTGTTTTCGGCAAATCCTCAGTAAACGAAGAGGTTACTTTGGAAAAAAAAACACAAACCCTTGGTACGATTGGCTTTCGTGGTTTTGCGATCGCAAACTTTATTATTATCACCGCCATCTTCATTATCATCCGGTTTGCGTTACGTCCAGCGAGCTGTCCATGCGTTCGTACGATTTGCAAATTCATTCACACAATTTGTTAGATCCCAACCACGGCTAACGCAAAAGGCAAATAACGAATGCATCCGCTTGGTTTGCGGTTTCAAACGGTCACTGCACCACGCGGCCGATGCATTTCCGCGCATTGGCTGGGCATAAAATTCACTTACACGGAAATGAAGACTCCACACACACACACACACAAAATGCTCACCGAACATTATCATTATCTGCAGGTCCAAATGCCTTTTTTCACTGTGTCTTCCATTTGTCCGTTTGGCTGACCGTTGCCTTGCGGTCAAGGTTATCGGTTATCGCGAGACACTGTATGTAGCTCGTTAACGTTATATCGCACCGGGAAAGGTGACTTTATGCAATCTCCCGCAAACCATTCTCGAGTGTCCATGTGCAACGGCTCTTAAGTGTATGTACGGTTGTGCCTCCAGCGTATGTGCGTATCGGGCGTCAGGAGTCCGAGAAGTCTGGCGATAATTGCCTAACTTTCTCACAATCGAGAATGGGCGCGAAACGGCATCGAGAAGACTGGCGAAAAATCAACATTGAGGGCATCGACGGGCAACATTATGCGGTCGTTTACCTTCTGTTGAAAGCTTTCTGGCTGGTATTAAGGTTTAATTTATTTACGGCCCCTTCATCGGAGTGTAGGGATGAGATAACAACTAGCGAATTTTCAACCTTCTTAGAGACTTTGTATCATAAGTAGAGATGTGAAAACCAAAAACAGAACTCTTTCAACATTTGTTTTTGCTTTACCGATATCTACAATAATGCATTAAATGTTCATCAATTTTTGGAGACGAACTGTAAGGTTAGATATTCGACCTTCATTAGATAGAATAAGATTAATTGTTCAGCTGGTCATTGTCACTACTCTCTTCATTACTCTTTTTAATTGCGTTGGAGTATTTATAGACGGGCAGAAAGGCAAAAAAAAATCAACCATTCCCCTCAGGGTATATTATCTTACTTTCGATTTCATCCACTCCATCCAAAGCTAACCTTCCAGCTGATTCCGTGCGGAGGTCCCCGACGTCATGCCGGTCGTTGGTGGTCAGAAGCCTGAGATCGAAAGTAAAATCCATTCCCGGCTCGGCTACCCTGCGACGCTTCAGCCACCGTTCCCTGCCGCGCCGTTCGGGTTCGGAGTAATTTCGGTAAGTTCAGAGATCACTGCACAGCTCGCGCGGACACCACTTTTTTCACGTTCACCGAACGAACCGTTTTCAACCGGAACGCTAGCGGACCAACAATACGGAGCGCATCAAAACGTGCGATAGAAAAGCAAAAAACCCTCAGAGCTGCTGGTCAGATCCCGCCAGCCGACAGCCAGCAACACGCGAAACTGGTCGATGGTAGACGTCCGTCGAATGGGGGGGATATTGCGGTGTACCGAGGAAGCCCAAATCGTAAATCACGATTCATCAATCATTACCACTATGAACACCCGAGAGGTCAATTGCGAGTAGAGTGTTTTTTGTTGGAGTGAAGGAAGTGAGTTTGGTTATGTTCCATTCTTATAGACTTTGTTGCTATCTCACCTTTTCTCTAGCCAGCTTAGCGATATCGATACTGGGCCCGGTTTGGGTACGGATCAATCGTACGTCCGACATATTGCCAAAGTGCGCAGTCCTGAATGAAGCTCCTGCTCGGATGCTCCAAACTGTCTCGATAAAGCTCGTTTGCTTCACTCGCCATTCACCGTCCATCCAGCTATCGAACATCCCAATCCGACGCCTTTTTTCCAGCTTTTTTGGAGCAGACAAATTATAAAATGATCAACATAAGCCGAAAATGACCTCGCTTTTTCGAACTGCGAGACTTCGGAACCATCCGTCTGCAGCATGCGCACATCGGCTGCAGTACCCGCATCAGCAAACGAATGATGAAAGTCTTCTATTAGCGAGAAAGTTAAGGCTTTTATTTTCAGCCTCAGTTTGCCGGAGCGGTCGTTGGTGGTCTTATCGCCGTCCGAAATGGGCAATTGTGACGCTATCACCTTCTCGATGCTGACCGAGCAGGCAAGAGCAAACTATCGTAGATCGAACCGGTGCTTATCAAACAATCGCTCAAACTTCCCCAAAACACGTCATAACTGTCCGCTGCGTTAAAACTGAATCGAGTGAAGCGAACTGTGCAGCGAACAACTCCCGATAGCATCTGTTACAGAGCAAAACCCTGAGATTGTGCTGCATGGTATCCCGATACGCACACTGCCTAACGTATGATATGCAAAGCTGAAGCTTGTCTGTCGTAGATGGGAAATGATTATTCATAAACACTAACATTTTTTCCCCCAAATTGATAATTATCACATCCGTTCCGGTCCAGAGTTTTATCGTGCGGTTCTGCTTTACTTTTCGCTTCCTACAAACCTTTTGTTTTGTTGATTGAGCAGGTTACGCTGTAGTTACGTAGCCAGCATGCCGAGCGATTTAAGATTGGTTTTATGCTTGCCTAGGCCGATCGGGGGGGAAGCACCGTTTACCTGTAAATAGATAAAACAACAATCATCAATCTCTGCTATTTGCTTGATCCCATTTAGATAGTATATGGCAGTAATTAAACAATCATAACTTAATACTTTTCGCTTCTAGCAGCTGTTCTCTTTATCAGGATAGTTTGAGGAAAGATTGTAGTTGCTAGATATTCTTCAACCGAAAACGTTCTATACCTCGTTCGACAATAAAAGCATATTTTAGGCAGCCATTTCATCGACTCTTCAGCGCTGGTGAAATGAAATGGAGAAGATTTCACACACGAAGAAAACACTCCCCACCGCAACAGTTATGCAAAACGATGCCAGATGGCACACATAAATCCCCAACGGGTTGTGCCATCACCGTAAATGGAGCGATGCAGAAAGGACCTCGAAACCTTTCACTCCATGTTTGCGCGGGACACTGGAACTCTGCGGATGGCCGAATTTAGATCACCAGGGCTAGTGGTCGACCGTTCTACATCCATCGATCCATCCGCGGCTTAAATCATGTAACGGTGTTATGAAAGGAAAATCTTTTATTTATTACATCGTACGCGACCTCTAACGCTGAACCATATTGCTAAGCGGCCCCGGTCTCTGTCGGCCCGAGCATACTCGTGTGCGGCGAGCAACCATGTGCGCACCACAATCAGCGCGGACTCTCCATTGCATTGCGATCCTCGGGACACCACGCACAAACCAAGAAGAAGGTCATCCATGCCAAAGAATTGGAGCTTTGGAGCGAGTGAAAAGGCGAGTCGGGAGGAAAAACTAGGTCTTTTCCACATCATCCATCCATCCGGCACCTCAGATGGATAGTCAGACTTCGACCGTACCACCAAAGTCGCACCGAAAAGGTGGACACGGCGACGACGCACTATTTGTTTTATGCTGTCTGCAGCAGAACAAGATCACTCGCGGGATCCGATACGCAATGATGGCGGCGAATGATGGCTGGTGATATGGCGAGGGTTGGCGGTGCACAAGTTACCGGTGTTGGTTATCGCGATACGCTAACCATCGCATTTGCCGTTAGCTTTTACTTCTCTGCCGGTTCGCCCCTCCCGGGGGCAGAACGATTTCGCTAATGCGTTCGCGGCGAAGAGCGAAACCGGATCAGTCAGGACGTTTGAGTGCAAAACTGCAAGCAGCAAAAGGGAGCGCATGCATGTGAAAACTGGGGAAAAAGATACTGTTAATTTTGTAGCAAAATAAAATCAGTGGAAATGCGTAAGAAACGTTATGCGAAGGGTACAGTTTCGGTACGTAGTGGTGCTGTCAAATATCTGTTGCATGTGAGGTGTGTGAGCACAGTGTTTTCCAGTGATGAGTTGCATAATGAGCAGTAACTTGAACGCTCATCCAAAGGTTTAACCTCAAGCTCATGGGAACTCAATGACTCAATAGTTGATAGAACGTTTATTCTAAAAGTTTGAAGTTTATTCTATTTACGCCAACTGCTCCTTATAATTAAGGAAAGATCTCGGGATACTCCAAACGAGGCCTATACCTTGCTATATGTTTGTTGTAAAGCTTCTACCGACTTCGATACCAAGAAGTTGGAGGCCTCACTACAGTAGAATGGTCCTCATGAGATTCGAGTCGTGGTCCTATCCTGTAAAGCCCGGCACCGGTATCGGTCTCATAGTCTATATACTAACCTAAGAACCTAAGATGTGGAATTGAGTTCACAAAATACCTTCTTTACTCAACCAAGTTCTGAAGCTAATGGAAACCTCGAGTAAAACAGTAGTAAGAAAGTAGGGCTAAGCTTTACTGACATACGCTGCATCTCTGATTACTGATAATAAATTTCAAAGTCTAACCTCCCAAAATGCATAACAAAACATATACCACACCAACATTCCGTTGCAAGTTGTTTCGTTTTACGCAAATCTCACCTCTCATCGCTGCAGATAAGAATCGCGTTACGGTCCAAATACCAGCTGCGTGTTGCATCCCTCTAAAGCCCACCTGTGAAAGGTCCAGGTTTGAAGGGTTAACGCACCATACTGTTCCATTTCTACTCGCACCTCATGAACACCTTGGTCTCTGTTGCCTGTTCGTTACCACACTCTTCCAAAAAGGCACACAAAAGCACACCTTCCGACACCCGGTAGGGATGATCGCCACCTTCCATCTGTTTGCTTTAGGCTACTCCACCCCAGGCCCAATGGAAAGCTTCTACTTCCTCTCAGATCACTGCCACCGCCTCCGCCATTGTGCACCGAGTGTACGTACACATGTTAGATTAGATAAATCAACAGCCGTAACTGGCGAGAATGCGAATGTGGGGAGAAATAATTTCGCACATCGCGATCATCAACGATCGGTACGAGCGCTCCAGTGCTCGGAACGCGTCTGCAGTGCAGCTAGTCTGGATGGCCTTTCGGCAAGGGAGGAACAAGACAACAAAAACCTTCTTGATACAAAATTACGCAACGGGCAACAGGAAGATGCGATCCGATCGGTATAAGGCAAAACCCACTGGGACTTGGCGCGGGTATCTCGATCGAAGATCCCGGGTTCCATCGGGCCGGGGGGGCCCCCCCCCCCCCCCCCCCCCCCTTTTTAACCAGACGCTCGCTTCAAGGGCCCCGCCTATTATAGGTCACCCGGTAGATTTAGAGGCCGCCACCATTCCAGCAAGCAAAGTTGCGTGCTGATTCGCTCAAACTGCCCGCAGGGAGTTTCCCGCAGATTCCCGCAGACCATTCGGTAGCGAAGGGACCCGGTGGTGGTGGTGGTGGCAGCAAAACCAGATACCGGTAAGCGCGGCATTGCCACTGGCCATTGGCCTTTTGGCAGGTGGAATGCAAGGAAGTGGAGCAAACAAATGCACCACCACCTCGACGGTTGCCGCTTGCAATTCTCACTAGCAGACTGATTTATCTCGCACAACCCGTGTTCCACCAAACGGAGAAAGCAAACGAAGGGAAGAAAAACAAATTTAACACACAGATTAATATAAGTCCAGAGAAATAAGACCCGATCTGATCGGCCATCCTGGGCCCGAGAGACAGTTAAAGCCACGACGTCGCAGAACGAACCGGCAACGTGCTCCAGCAAGGTGCATATCCAGTGCAGCCCGAATCGGGCGAAGCCATGCACGCTCGCGTTGCGCTACAGTCTTGTGTAAATTAAATAAAATTACACTACACACACACACACCGGGATGGACGAGACGGGCCCGAACCACTCTTCCACCAGCTAGCCGGCTCGATGACAGACCCGTGTGTTCCAATTATTTCTTCATTTGCATCTAATTGTCCCGGTGCGGCAAGATACGCATCGTCACCTTCGAACGCGCAGCAAGCGACGGAGACGACAGTGGACGAATTGCGCAATAAAAAGGATCCACCGGGTAAGGTAGGTGCGCAGTTCAATTATATCATAGAGATGCTTAACGAGATTTTTGTAACGAGTATCCGAGTGGCAAAGATTTATTAAATGTAATAAACACACCGAAGCCCGTTTGCTTAAGTGCTCATAAAAAAGCGAAAAAATAAAATGTCATTCCGGAAACATTAAACTACTTCGAGAGATCGTCGAAATGCGTGTCCAAGAATGTCCAGACAGTTGCTAATAACAGCGCAAACTGTACATTAACGTATGACTTTCCACATTTATGTATCGATGCCAAATGATCCATTTCAAATCGCATAGTTCATTTTCGCTTGCGCGAACTAAATTACACCAAGAGTTGGTTGAATCACAGTCTAACAATTAAGATGCATCTCCCTAGCCGGTAAACCTTCGTTAATTCCATACGTTAATAAATCCCACCACCTGTAACGCCGTTCTCTAACGGCACCGACACCGACCTCCGGAGGAATCATATGATCTAGAGCTAATGACATTTTCATTTTGATTTATTACCCCACCCGATAGCGGGACCCCACTCTATGTGGAGACGTCCATTGCCTGACCACTAGGCGTGCGTATGCGTTCATGGTGCCGGTTGATCGTTGGTACGATAGGCTAACCGTTTCCCGATGACTACACCACACAGCCCCAATCCGATGGATCAATCGGCACGACACGCAAACACGGTGGTCCACGACGGTGGAGGTCGGACCCTAACCCTGAAACCGTCCCGTCCGAGAGATTCTGGTGCTGCTCCGAAAACGCTGCAGTGCGAACCATAAACAGCATTCCTTCGCCATTTCGTCCGAATGGGGAAGCTGCTTCGTACCGGCGCGGACCATGATTCCGATGCGTTCCGAAAACGTTACAGACGTTACAGCCGACCGTTTTCCACGTACCACGCACGTATGGCGATGTGTTGCACGGGCAAAAAAACCGATCGTTGGTACGATAGGCTAACCGTTTCCCGATGACCACACCGCACAGCCCCAATCCGATGGATCAATCGGCACGACACGCAAACACGGTGGTCCACGACGGTGGAGGTCGGACCCTAACCCTGAAACCGTCCCGTGCGAGAGATTCTGGTGCTGCTCCGAAAACGCTGCAGTGCGAACCACAAACAGCATTCCTTCGCCATTTCGTCCGAATGGGAAGCAGCTTCGTACCGGCGCGGACCATGATTCCGATGCGTTCCGAAAACGTTACAGACGTTACAGCCGACCGTTTTCCACGTACCACGCACGTATGGCGATGTGTTGCACGGGCAAAAAAACCAGTGCCTACCTGCACATCTAGAGCTGGCAGAGTCTGCCGGGTCTGGATGTGGTTTTGCCTCGGGGCTCAAACCGAAACGGAACGGGTTCATCACTGGTAGGATCGTCAAATGGCTCGTCCGCATGCCAGAACCTACAGTTGCGGTGGTGTAAGCGGCTACGAAACCCATCCCGGTGCGTTCCTAATCGTTATGGTGCGATGCGGACGTGCACCGATCAAATACCGAGTGCGGAATTGTTGTGCACTTTCTCTCCGGTGCTTTGCTTCGGCACCAAAGGTTCGGTACGAGAGATACAACGCTACAAAGTGTTTGTGAAGATAAGGAATGCATCTCGACCAGAAACTGAAGTTGTAAAACAATTTGTTCATCATGTGACTAGTTTTTCATAACCAGATATTCATCATTGAGCGACAATTATCGGACAATTCGTACATCTTCATTTAGAGGGAAGAGATAATTTTCATTCGCATAGTCTAACATCAACAAGTACGCCACGCTCGTAAGTGTGATCATTGAAACTACTTGACGCCACTGGTGTGAACGATACCTTACTCACAATGCGTTGAAGATCACTTAAACTGAACAGCAGTTGAAGTAGGTAATAGGCATCCTTTGCGTTGAATGAAGAGAAGAGGCAGAGTATTAGACATTAGACATACTTACGCATAAGAGAGAATCATCAAATTTTCGCCGAGTGGAAACCAAGTTCAATTAAACTAACAACGAATGACCCACAAATAGTAGTAACACGACAAACAAGATTATAGGACCCGAAGTCTTTATGTCCCTACCAAGAAACTACACTGTATTTAACTGATAATTAATGAAGGATAATCTTTAAAACACCATGCAACAACACAACAAACACTTCAGACCGATTATGAGTACATTAAAGTAATCTAATGATCGTCACAAAGATGGAGATGCGGTACCACTATCGGATTGCTCCTGATTTATGGTTGTTTGTTTTGGCGTTGCCGTTCGAGCAGGAAACAACCAGTTGAGTTATTGTTGCATCCTAACAGCAGGCAATCCCTTACCTCGCGCATTACAAGCTATATTTACATGTTGCGCTTCTAACGCCTTAAGCCTCCGGTAACGATTCTGCGCACTCTGGTTCTGGCTATGATCTCTTCATTTTTGTGAACCACACGCCAGGCAACATCATACAGCGTTCCTGCATGCTAGTGGCCCAACGCCATTTCTTCCATCCCTGTTTCCCCGTGGCCAAGTGTTGATTTATTGCTTGCCTCGCTAGACTGCTAGCGAGCAAGGGCGCATCACGGCAAATGGAAGCAGCTTTGCTTTATGGGCTTGTGAGCGACGATCAACTCACAACAGGCCGGTTGACCGGTTTGATTTATGGAAGCAGACGTTACCGTGCGTTTCCGTGCCAATGATCAACTCCGACAGAACTCGCGGCTCGCGTGAAGATACGCTTAACAGCGTATCGAACATTACCGATCCGCGAAATGATCGCGCACAGTCGCGCCCGAGAACATTACACATCAGATCGGTGCGAAGAACGCGAGTTGCTGGTTCACCCGCAACACTGTGCAAGATAGCGCAAAGCGCTGAACGCTTACCACCAACGTCAGGGTGGGCAGGGTGCGTGAAGAAAGGTTTTTCCGGTATTTCCCCCAAAGCCTCTGGGATCCATTCGATCAAGAATTATGTTGAGGAATTGTTCTCGATCGGGCAAAGTCCCGTTCCGGAACTCACGACTTCTAGCATCGCAGGTAGCAGGTGTTTTCCCGCACCCTGTCATTATTTCTGTTCATTTGCGGCATGTTTATGGACACACTCGCCGAATGCTCAGGGCAGCTTTCGTCTATCAAGCAACGGTGGCATCCGGCTACTGTTGTACACGGCGGTTGCTGCTACCGATATACACTTGGCATACAGTGACTCCGGCAACGAGGTAACGCGAATGACTTCAACTCTACCCTTTCTGTACGAAGTACTGAGCGCCCTGTCCCGTTGCTTGAGTGCGTATTAAGCCGAAAGGTACCGAGAATCATCAGGCATCGGGGCGCCTAGCAATTATTTTGGACAACTCCTCCAGAACCGGAAAGAACCACCGATTTTGCACTAACAATGTTCAGTTCTGCATGCAATCATGCCCGCCCGATACGTTCTAGCTTCCGTCAATTTGCCAAACTTCACTGCCCAAATCAATCGCAGCCTAGAACGCCTCTGTAACGAACAGGTCCAGGTCGATGGTTCCATCACTCGCCATTTAGCGCGAGAACATTTAGCCGAAGCGCTCGGTAAATGAACTAGCGGTGTTTGTTTTCTGCGCTCAACCAAACCCCCCATTCAACCTGTGACCGCGTGCAGTTCGTCTTCTGGACAAGCTGGTCCGTCCTGAAGCTCCGCATTAGCCACAGAAACCGACGCATCTAGCGGCAATCTATCTCGTACTTCAGAGCACTGGTACACATCAGTGTACCTTTCTTCGCCAGTGCCTCATTCACAATTTGCCGCGTTGAAAGAATTTCAATTTGCAACTTTGCGCACTTACTGCCCACCCGGCCGGACCAAAGCCCTCCCACCGCACGGCTCATTCTGGACAGCGCAGATTGGTTTTGCACAGCCAGGTCCTCCCGCACCCAGTCGGGGTTCGGTCGCGCGATTGGTTCTGGATGAACGGTGGAATAATTGGAGAATTCGTTGACCACCCTACGGGGCGGTTAAATGAGTGCAAATGGGAGCAGAAAGCGAACGAGAAGCACATTAGAGAAAATAAATCATCAATCTTTTACACACTCCAATAATCGTGCCCGCGCATTGGCGAAACATAGAACGGGGCTTCGGTGCCGTCTGCATTCTAGCTGCTCGTCCTCCCATCCCATCCCACGCTCTCCCGCCTTTCCCTTTTGGCTGACCGACCAGTTAACCAGACAGGCCAGTTAGCTTGAGCGCGGCACAACACGGACAAATACTAATTGGCCGGCAGGTTGTGGGTTCGGCTCGGATATCTCGTACACCGCTGCGACAGATTCCGGGTTGCAGCGGGTAGGAATTTATATGACTTCCGTCATAATCTACGACAAGCGATCGGCACAAACCTCCACAAGCCGAAACTCCCACATGCTTCCTATCGGTGACATCTCGCTATTGTGCAACGGCATCATTGAACATCATTGAGTACATCGCAATGTTTGGTGGTCGGCCAGAGATTGTAGGTACCTGCGTACGATGCGGTTGTACGGTTCGACTTGACTGGAATTTGCAACAGTCCCATCAGCCGTGACGCGGCGGTACAGTTTCGCATCGGGAGACTGTATGCTGTTTGACGGATCTAAATGAGTAGAATGTCACCTGCTAGATTGGATTCTGCCGATAGCTACGTATCGGCCCTGTCACCGTGTAGATCCGATCGAATTCCTTCGGGTTAAAGTCAGCTCGTACTGGATCAACGATTGCACAATCACATTCACAGCCCCAAACGCACTCAACTGCTCCACGCGACCTCGACTTGTGGTACAAAACTAGAGAAACCAATGCTAAGAGGGTAGCAGGGTCTCAGTGGGGTCTCAAACCTATATGACCTACTAAGATCGTACTTTAGCTAGGTGCATTGCTCGATATCTTCGCTGGCTTAGATTTGACGATGGCCGGGAACACACGCCTACCCTATTGTAGCTAATTGTGTGCAAAAGGCTTATTATCGCACATCTCGGGACGGAAGAAAAAAAGAATAGTTTTTTCTATAATCGCTTGGAATCGAAGCAGCAAACACATTAGATCCGTTAGGTACACTGGACAGAGCACCGGGCACACACATTTCAATTCTAATTGAATGTCGAGCTGATGGGTCTTGAACGGTGTTACCAAACCCTTTCCCCCGTAATGGTCGAAATGCACAGCGGGAATTTCCACAGCTTTCCTTGCCCAAACGATCAAACTGTTCATCACTCCGAATCGCACCAGAACTGACCTAGAGCAGCGAGAAGTACCACACAATTCGGCCGATATGAAATCGGCCCTAAACATTCGCAAATGGCACATGGTCTAGGCTTCGCTTGTTCACACTTCACAAGGTCCAAGGCATCCAATACCGTTTTGTTTTGCTTTGCCCACTTTCAACCGGGTCATTAATCTTGAACCCACAAATAGGTGTTACCGGGAAAATTACGCCACCCGGTTCCCGAGGTCAACCCGTCGCCGTGGCCGTGGGATCGTAGTAGCCCGATACAAATGGGAGCATACATCGGCCAATTGGACAATTGCTTCCAATGTGTGATGATGATTGATAGTGTGTCTTATTCAGCTGGAAGCGAGCGATCGACCAGCGATGGATGTCGGGAGCTTTCGGTTCGGTTTCCAGAATGCTGCACCGCTCGGATGAAGGCATTCAGCACATCGGATTCGCCATTTCTTCACGGCTCATTTGGTGCAGTGAAAGGAAAAAGGGGGTCAACCCGATTCCCCAACATTCAGGCCCGGGCAATCATGCTGTGACATTGAGCGGTTTGCCAACTGTCCGCAAACGATTACTCACTCGTATCGAGAACAAAACCGCCCTATGTTAACACATCGCAATTGTGAAGTATTAGAAAGTAACTGTGCGGGACGTGAGAATGAAATTTTAGAAGAAAAAAAACCTTTCTGTTGCTGTAATTAAAAGGTTACCGATAAAGCTTTCCTTATTTACCACTATCTTTCTACCCTAAGAAAACCCTTTTATCATCCCAAGCTTTCTTTTACCGTAGATATGGCCGCTGTGGCTTTAAGTGTGCTTCAGGAATTTATTAAGATTAATAAAAACACATAATCTTAATTCCGATGCGCGCTCTTCACATGATACCTAACCGAGGCACACAAACACACACAAAAAAAACACAACCTACCGGACCCCTATTTTAATCCGTCCCGTCTGCTAACGGTACGAAGGGTTATAAAAAAAAAACGCTGTAGAACGAATTTCGTTAGATCGACTCCCAAATTACAATCCCAAGTCTTCCGGCGCCATGCCTCACGAGCGCTGGGTGATCCGATCGGTTAATTACTCTCTGTAGCTGTAACATTTTTTCTGGTCTCGTGGACATAATGAAACGAATGCCACCTCCACCACCCACCGGTCCGGTATTGTAAAATGGGATCCCTTTTTTAAATGCGGCCATCATCATTGCTTGAGATCATTTTCAGGCTTTTTGTTTTCAGCCCAACCATTTACGGCTTAACAGTTTTATGAGTAATTATTAATTTGTTATTCACATCTCACGCTAATAAATTGTTTCCGATCCAATAAACCGCCCGCTACGTTTCCGGAACCGTTCAACAAAGGTATGCTGGGGATGATGGACCCGCCATCACTCCAAACAGGATTAATGTGATCGATTCCAGTGCAGCGGTGCTTATTTACAAACTTCGAATTTCCACAAGCAGGGTTTGAGATCCGCTTTCGTTGCGTTCACTTGCACGAGTTTTAATCAATCGCAGCGCGCCCTATAAACTATTCTAACAGTTCCGGCCAAAGCGTGACCCATAGAACCGTATGTAGCACCCGAAGGCGGTCCCAAAGCTTACAACCATTTTACACACCCATAAAGACAATGCGCTCGGCACCAGGGACAGTTGCGCTCGCGGCACAAGGGGAGAGAAAGTTCAATAGCGATGCGCCGGTGGTAACGGGATTTGATTTCTTTTAAAACACCTGTTCACAGTTTTTCCACAAACACACACACACATATCGTCCGCATGCACCGTTTCGTGAGAGTGTGAGCGGGAAAAAGTGGGAAATAGAACGAGACAGAACCGTCCGATGGTTGTCGATCGGGAGAGATACATTTTATCTGTTTTTAATTGCGCGGTTTCGATCATCATCCTGACCATCGCTTAATGATGGGGTTTCGATATGTGTGTGTG
>KZ061620.1:379987-410138 GCA_002091835.1 Anopheles maculatus | reverse complement strand
TTTCGATAGGAGACGGTATACGCTTAACAGGGGAAGGGGGTGGGGGGGTGGGGGTGAGGAAGGGAAAACTGTGGTCATACAATGGATCAATATATTTGGAAAAATACCCCCAAAAAAAATATATCGACCAGATCGAGCTTCAACGGTATCGGTTTGGGTAAGGTTAGATGTTGAAGAAAAGGCTGCACCGCTATTTTGGAAACAGTGGTTTAATCTTTCTTTTTAGAGGCTAACGCGGATTAGGTCATCGCTTAGCTTGTCCGGTCAATTCTTCCTGTTTTGGGAAACAAACGAATAATTCGCAACGCAGCACATTTACAATTGTTTTAAACGTTATCAAACAACACATTAGTGCGTGAAACGCGAGGAAAGCACACATTTTCACGCCCTCCCCGAATGATATTAAAAGCACGTGTCTGATCATCACGACCCAGTCCCAATTACCGTGCGGTGCCCCGCTTCCTAAAGATGCACGAATCATCGCAAATAATGTTGCCAACAAAAAAAAACGGTGCTAAATTCGTACAAGATAGCCCGATAAGCACGGGCTACCCTTACTGCATGCTCCATATGATAATTCACCCATAACAGGGGGAAAAAACATTTTTGCACCGTTTCCCATTATTTGCCACTTTCCCATTACGTGGGACACACGAGCCAGTCCGAAGGGTCATACAGATGGGGGAAAATCGAGACAGCAAAGACGCCATCCGTACTCCGGGTACTGTTTGTTTTTGGAATGCTTTCCCGAATTGGTCCCGAGGCGCCAAACTACAAGGCGACGATGCCGATGTGTGGCCGTTTGTTACGGTTACGCGAACAGCCAGCCAGGTCGAGTAAAATAGTGGAGCACGTGTCCAGCGACGAGTCACCGAGCAACTCGTGCCCAGACCGGGATAACTGTTCTCCAAACGCTCGGTCGGGGCTCGGTGGGTTTCTATTTCGGCATCCGTGGACTGTGTAGCCTGCTACGGCCGGTGTCCCCATTTGTCTTGGCACTGGCAGACGAAACCGCAATTGTTTGAAAGATAACATCACACTGTACCTCGATTTAGGTACAATCACACACAATAAAAAATGGGAGCATCTTTATAGCAAATGGTCGTCCGAACAGCTATTCACACTTTAATGTGTTGTGTGTATCAACGAGACGATTATGATCTCGAGAATCTACCTCACATATTAATTCTTGGTCCACAAGAATAATTGAGCTCAATGCGCCAACTCTAGCAGCGAGAAGAAATATTACCTCAATCACAATTATCAAGCGGCAAACCCTAGCAGAACATAAAGAACCATTCTTGTTACACCAAAATCAAGCTTTAAAAACAAGCCCGCTCTTCTGGCCCGGCACCACAGCAGACACACAACTCCATCCTTCAAACGATGATTGTTGGTATTTCATCACCTTCACTAATGTGGCCAGTAACTGTGGTGACTCCATACCATACCGAGAGCCGTAGAATTTTAATTGGAACTTAACAGTCAATTTATTATTATCTGAAACAAGCTTTTTGCGCTCGTCGGTCCCAACCCCAACAGCAAACCAAACAGTCCCACCCAGGGACTCTCCGTTTTCCTGCCGTTTCGCTTTCAATTATTGTCCCTGCCTTGATGCAGCGGGCGATAACTCGCACAGATGATACATTGCGACGTGAAATGAAAGTTGCCCGCGTTCTAGCTATCATTATGCTGATTATAGCCGATTTGCAGCGTGGCTTCGGAGGGTCGCAGGCCGAACGGAGCGGACGACACCAAGATCAGCACCGACCGATGAAAACGACAGCGGCAACACGCGCGTTCTGTTCTGCGCACAAGACCCGACTGCATCGTGCCTTCCCTGAGGTTCATTCACTTTTCGAAGCGTGGCGAGAGCGGTAGCGAAAGTGCTCGGGGCGAGAGTTGTCATAATTAAAATCGTCCTCAGTACAACCACTTGATGCGTGCCGTATACACACACACACTTAACCCCATCAACGTGCAACGCAAGCGGCAACACACGCTTGCTACCAAACCTTCATCACTCATAACCATCATGAGGGAGGAACGTTCGCTCACAGGAACGGGCTCACAGGATCACTGCCGTTCTGCCCATCTGCAACTAGTTTGGTGGGCAAGGAGAAAAAAAAACCCCTCCCAACGAGGAGTAACGTCCTCGCGAGCGTATCAACGCAACCGCATATCTTTGCGCTCGTGTGCGACAACACGTTGACGGCGACAACGTGTCGTGTACGGTTTGTGCGCTGCGTTGCATTCGCGCGTGTCTGATTGCGATGTGGTTTGCGCTAATTATAGCAAGCGGGTCCGGTTGTTATGGAAGCAGCATCTAAAGAACCAATCTTACTGGAAGACGGACTGCTCGGACTGCCGTCTTTCCGCTCGCGGACCACGCATTAGCACCGAAAGCCAGCAGAGACAAACGGCTGCAGCGCGTAATGCATCTTTCACGCTACTTAAATGATGTGTGATTTCTACGAATCTGCGCGACATTTGCCGAGAAACAATCAGCGTGAACGTGACCACGGGCAAGCCCAGCCACATTCATTCCTGTGCAACATTAGCCGATGCTGTTGCCGGATGATGAACCGCTTTCGGGCCACTTCCATACGCTTCTGTAGCCATTTTTTTGTTGTAATAATTCGTTTCACTGTGAACTTACCCCGTTCATCAACATCTATCTGCCGCAAAAAAAACACTTTCGCATCGTCTCATCATCTTACCCCGGAGCTCTCATGGCCCGTCGTTTGATTAGCTTCAAATTTGCATGAGTACTGCTCGCAAAAGATCTCACGTACGCATCAACGAACGATGGTTTAAAGAGCCGTGTGATGCTGAGAAAACCTTTTCCCCCGAAACCTGCATACGCTCTTCTCGGCTTCCGAAGGCCAGAAGGATTATTTTCACAT
The DNA here is from genome assembly GCA_002091835.1 of Anopheles maculatus. Classification (NCBI taxonomy): domain Eukaryota; kingdom Metazoa; phylum Arthropoda; class Insecta; order Diptera; family Culicidae; genus Anopheles; species Anopheles maculatus. Next base: position 407,232 of record KZ061620.1, on the reverse strand, counting down.
TACGCCGGTTGCGATCGTTGGCTGAAGCGCGATTAAAAGCTCATTGTCGCGCGCGTCGCGTGGTACGGGTCGCAAGGCATCTTCGTTACCCCGATACTTTACGGTGGCATCCCGAGAAGTGCCTGAAGCTGCCGCTCAATCGGTATGGAATAATTGAATAAAATTAGCATACACTATTCACGTGCAAGGGAACCAAGCCGGTAAGGGTTACTGGCCGACCAAGATTCTATGTCGGTTCCCCACCACCGATGGATCCGATCTCAGCCCCAAAAGCCGACGATATGCCCTGGGAAAGGTACGCCCGGCTGGTTGTTTATTGGTTTGCGTCTTACATAATCCTTCCGCAATGGGCAGCATGTAAAGCTGTGCAGAAAGTGATAAAGTGGACTGTACAGTCAATTTCGAACGTGAATGTGTGCGCGGCCAACTTCCACCCAGTTCCGTTGAATTGCGGCGCAATCGATGTGGGAAAGAAAATTGAAGCACGGGGCGGATTGAGTCGTCGCCGAGCGACTACACTAGCGAAACTCGAGAATACAAATTGAAGTCAATGTGTGTCGTCCACTCGGGCTGGCTTGTTATCGTGTTTGCTGTCGTTCTGTTTCAATTCTGTAGGCTATTAAGATAGATGTGCAAATGATTTTCACCCAACGCGGGACGGCAAAAACGGGGCCAAAGTTGGCCAGCACCACCTTGACAGTGGCACAGTTACATACCATTAGCGGTGGGAAGGTTTTTTTTTTGCTGAGGTCAGGTCTTTAATTTGCCCACGATCGTTTGACTCCATTAGTCCGATTTATCTGTGCAGATGCCTTACCTACCAGGAGAAGAATTCGAAAGAAAAAGAGAGAGAGAGAGAGCAAAACATACAGATTATAAAAATGGAACTGAACACTGAAAAGGGTATTTAGTGGGATTTGGCTTCGTGCTTAATATTATTGCTTCATAAAATGATCCTTCAAAACGAGCATGACATTTAACACATACACTGATCACATTAATGCAACAGCGGCGTACATGAGCTTTCTAGTAATCCTTGAAACTATCTCGAATTTGGCCAGAGCAAACAAACTCTGCACTGCTAATTAAAACGTCAAACGTGGTGCTTGTCTGCCATTCATGCACACGCAGACACACACACACACCGCACGGCTGTCATTGAGCCAAACGATGACGGTGAAAATGGGATTAACATTGTGGATTGGAGCCGAGGTTTTCTTGATTCCTTTCCAGCAAGCACCCGCTCCTTTTACAATTATTAATCTTTTTACCTTAACTCGTTCGCCACAAAACTCATCTCCCCCCTCCGAACCCCATTTTCACCCTCGGCCGACTGTCGAAATCAGCCAGTAGCTCCATTAATTCAGCATGCCGGAAGATAAACACACCAGCACACACACACACACTCCAACCACTGCCGAAAAATTCCCCCAAACACGCATGCCATCGCATGTCAGTTTGCCGATTGTGTCGATTGGCGTTATGTTTTGCGGGTTTTCTTTGTTTTGCCACTTCGCTCGCTCCTGCCCCGATCCGATTTCGCTCACCAGTCATTCAAATCATATATTGATAATAAACGATGGATTGTTTATGCTGCTGGTTTCCTCCGGGCTTCCATTTTGGACGACCCGCACGGTCGAAACTTTGGGAATCGCGGTAGCCGTTTGCCGTGTGGCGTTTTTTCGACATTGATCGCGTCGATCAGTGGGCAAGTGAGATGTCCGTGTGCGTGTGTGTGTACGGCGAGACACGGGAGGTTTGTGCGATTGCACGTGTGATTCGTAAGCTGAAATTCACTCTCGAAACAAGGTCAATGATTCCGGACCGTAGCTACTTTAGCTACTTTACGATCTTTTCGTACGAGAGGCCTTTTGCGATTCGACGGGTTATTATACAATCGTTCCCCAATCGTACAAACAGGTTTCAGTAATTTCTTCCTGTCTGTCATGTACTTCGTTTGTTTGTGTTTCCTGTACGTACAATTGGTACATCTGTCTAGATACGTCTTCTCAACTTTTTGGGCAATCTGTTTTTATCAGTATTTGGAACAAAATAATAAAGTTCTTTCGCAAAAACAAAACAATCCGTATTCCGGCGCATAACAACAAAATTAAAGCATAAATAGATGAATGTATTAAGATATGATTTTTCATAACTTAACACCTTTTGATGTGAGAACTATCAGTCTTTTTTTGTTGTTGGCCGAGTATTAAGAAACAAACGTACGTCAAGCTCCTTCAACCAGAAACGAACCGAAGCGGGCGGCGAACCGAGGCCGACGGCAATCGTAAATTTGGATACACAAAACAAAAGCGGGATAATTCATTCTATCCATTTCTATAACTCACGCGGCGCTGAAACCAAACACTTATGTTGTGATTCTTGCATAAAAACAACGACGATAAATGTGATGTTACACAATTTTCACTGAATTATTCATACTCGATCTTTCTCGCAGCTCGTTCGACTGAGTTCGCGCTCGGATGTATCTCATGGCTGCCGTTGTTGGCCAAGCCGGCCACCTGTAACAAGGTTAACCGGGAAAGCTTCCGTTGTAATGTTGCGTCCCTGCTGTCAAGATGGGAAGCGGAAACATGATCCCAATTGCTGTCTGCCGTGTCTGGTCTAAGACACTCTGAGTCTCTAAGAGTCTCTAACACGAACAAGCGATCGAAGGCGAAGGCTATTCACTTGACCGTATGAACATCAAATTCGTTTAAATACTTCACATAGTGTTGTCATGTTTTAGGCTGTCAGACACCACCACGCAATAACAGAAGAGAGAACAAGTGTTACGAGAAGAAGTGTGGTTGGAAGCAGTATATTAAGTCATACAACAGATCGTTGCAAGATCATTAATATCATTATTGCATTCAGATCAGTGTGCCTCATCTGAAATGTGTAACAAAAGAGGAGCACGTGCACCGTTTCGCTGTAGACACCAAACAGCCCACGAAAGCGTGGATTGTTTATGCTGCTGGTTTCCTCCGGGCTTCCATTTTGGACGACCCGCACGGTCGAAACTTTGGGAATCGCGGTAGCCGTTTGCCGTGTGGCGTTTTTTCGACATTGATCGCGTCGATCAGTGGGCAAGTGAGATGTCCGTGTGCGTGTGTGTGTACGGCGAGACACGGGAGGTTTGTGCGATTGCACGTGTGATTCGTAAGCTGAAATTCACTCTCGAAACAAGGTCAATGATTCCGGACCGTAGCTACTTTAGCTACTTTACGATCTTTTCGTACGAGAGGCCTTTTGCGATTCGACGGGTTATTATACAATCGTTCCCCAATCGTACAAACAGGTTTCAGTAATTTCTTCCTGTCTGTCATGTACTTCGTTTGTTTGTGCTTCCTGTACGTACAATTGGTACATCTGTCTAGATACGTCTTCTCAACTTTCTGGGCAATCTGTTTTTATCAGTATTTGGAACGTTAAAGTTCTTTCGCCTAAACAAAACAATCCGTATTCCGGCGCATAACAACAAAATTAAAGCATACATTTGATGAATGTATTAAGATATGATTTTTCATAACTTAACACCTTCTGATGTGAGAACTATCAGTCTTTTTTTTTGTTGGCCGAGTATTAAGAAACAAACGTACGTCAAGCTCCTTCAACCAGAAACGAACCGAAGCGGGCGGCGAACCGAGGCCGACGGCAATCGTAAATTTGGATACACAAAACAAAAGCGGGATAATTCATTCTATCCATTTCTATAACTCACGCGGCGCTGAAACCAAACACTTATGTTGTGATTCTTGCATAAAAACAACGACGATAAATGTGATGTTACACAATTTTCACTGAATTATTCATACTCGCTCTTGCTCGCAGCTTCGTTCGACTGAGTTCGCGCTCGGATGTGTCTCATGGCTGCCGTTGTTGGCCAAGCCGGCCACCTGTAACAAGGTTAACCGGGAAAGCTTCCGTTGTAATGTTGCGTCCCTGCTGTCAAGATGGGAAGCGGAAACATGATCCCAATTGCTGTCTGCCGTGTCTGGTCTAAGACACTCTGAGTCTCTAAGAGTCTCTAACACGAACAAGCGATCGAAGGCGAAGGCTATTCACGTGACCGTATGAACATCAAATTCGTTTAAATACTTCACATAGTGTTGTCATGTTTTAGGCTGTCAGACACCACCACGCAATAACAGAAGAGAGAACAAGTGTTACGAGAAGAAGTGTGGTTGGAAGCAGTATATTAAGTCATACAACAGATCGTTGCAAGATCATTAATATCATTATTGCATTCAGATCAGTGTGCCTCATCTGAAATGTGTAACAAAAGAGGAGCACGTGCACCGTTTCGCTGTAGACACCAAACAGCCCACGAAAGCGCTTAAGATCTCTCTCTCTTTCTTTCTTTGTGTGTGCTTAAATGCATTCCTCGGGTCGGACAACCTCTCCAAATGGGACTCGCCAACTCGCAAACATTCTATTCATACCCTACCTTCCCTGGAACACTACTTTCAGGCAAAAAATGCTCCCAACTTCCCGAGCGAGAATCAGAATAGACCATTAAGCACGGACAGACCGGTAAGCGGCTGATAGGAGGAACCGCAGTACCGCTTACCACGTGAAAGCAAACTGTTATTTCGCGAAACGACCCAAACCCGCACCGAGACTTTTGCGAGACTCAGCAGGATCTCCGACCATTCGCTGCGCCATTGAACCAGAGACCTCCTTTGAAGCACGGCCAAACGATTCACCACTACCTAAGCCACCGGTGTGCGACGGCCCAACGCTTTGGATGCTGAACGAAAGTGCAAGTTCGCACCTCGACTTCGAATGCCGCCACAAGCGACGAACCTTTTCCCCCATGCTGCCCTACACCAAACGGTAAGGTGACTCGTACACGTAACAACCAGTGCCCCCGTTGTGCGAAAAGTGGTTAAGAATGAATCGTTAAAACGGCCATTCGATCTATGCGGAAAGTTTTCCACAGGCAGCGGGTTGGTCCCAGCGAACGAAATGAGTTTTAAACGAGGTGCACATCGTTCGCGCCTGCACACCATTATAGTTTTATCGGTCAACTACGGACCGTTTTGTTCCTTCGGTCGACTTCGCCATTTACTTCAATCCACCAGTCCTGACCAGTTACCGGGAGGAATGATTGGACTGTCCATTGGTATTGGACCAATGCACGATACACGATACCGGGAGGTCATTCTTTGGCTTTTCTCTGCTTTCATCATCAGTCCGGTCCGGAACTGGGGCTACAGTTCTGGGCCTTCACACACGGTAACACAAGCTGTGATTCAACGGTTCGATTCGGTCACCCGGGAACCAGTTTACGCGCGGCCCGGAACCCGTTAGATATTGGCGGGTTTTTATTTCTAAAGCTGCGTTCGTCCATCATCCAGTCAAACTCGAACCGACGGAATGTACCTGTACCGGTGGGGACCTGCACGCGCCTAGATGCGTTCGTCGCGTCCGCAAAACTGGCTGGACAATGGGTTTGATGCGCAACGGGCGTAACGTAACCGATTGGATCTTTGTGGGTTCTTGTTTTAGGTTGCCTTTGACTGTGATTATTGTATAATACCTACAACGTTTGCTGAGCAATGAGAGGTAGCGTTACCAACTTAAGAAGTTTAAGAAGGGATTTTTTATGTGCTGATGTTGAGTTTTTTTTAAATGTAAAAATATGTTATACAATTTCTCAGTTATCGGTGAACTGTTTAAAGTTTGTTTGGAATTTGTGGAATTTAAAATGATTAACATGTTTTACAAAATAGCACACCTCGTTGAATAAACAATCAAGTGAAACTACAAAATCACGAACGGTTGTATGAATAGGCCAATACAGCACACTTCATAACGTTTCTCTGCCATCAATCCAATGCTCAATGTTCAAGAGAATGTCTCCATTATCTGCATACCAACAGTAGTACACGGCCGAACCGAACGAAGACTTTCGATCCTTGAGCACTTTACAAGCGACGCTTCAAGATAACCTAGACGTAAACTTCATTTTTAACCCCATTTTCGAACTACATCGCTTGAGCGTCCCTTATCGTACCGGCGAGATCGTGTCTTTGTTTCCCATTCATATCACATTCAATTGAGCACGAACTTCAATTCAAATATATCAGGCTACCGTTCGTATGCTTTCCCGGCCGGAGTTAAAAAAGGGTCCCTTTATTCATCGCTTCATCCATGCCCCCCCGATGGCGAAGGTGTAGTTTGATTTGGAGCTTTATCCGCAACTTCATTCCATGCTCGGGCGAGTTGCAACTAAATGGATTCATCTGTTCGTTCCCAACTCCTAGTGGGCAACCAGTGGGTGCCTTAAGAAATAGAGTTCCCGATTCATTCGGTGAAAGGAAAGCCGCACTGCTTCTGTGATTCCCTAAATAATCCAAAGCCCGCTCATAAGCTGTCAGTTGTATTTTTTATTTTTGGGGCTGCCCCATTCATGAAGCCCGGAAACGTGATAAATGAATTACGCCTAATAGAGGCGTTTTGTGTGCGGAAACATGGCCGTGTGGGGTGATGCTGCCAACCACCGCTTTTCTTATCCCCTTAGCATTGGACATTGGAGCTGTAGGTGAAGGCTACTACCGCTCCGGGTCTGGGAAGGGCATCCCGAAGGGCACCGATGCCGGCAACCATTTAACGATCGTTTTAGATCTGTTTTGATCGCGCTAAAACGGCCCTTCTTGATGGCGATTCGGACAACCGATGCACTTCAACCGAACATTCCAAACCGAATGGGTCACTTTCTAGGTTGTGGAAAGCATTTTATTGCATTTGCTACGAACGTGAATACGCGATTGTGTTGAACACAATTTCATTTCATTTGGGGCCTTTTTTTCTTTTTCTGGTAATTCCAATTCTTCAATGTTTTGTTCTTACAATGGCTACCAAACATCATCCGCACGTCAAGATGCCGTGTAACGTAGAGTTCTGAATGTTTCCCAATAAACGCTCAATAAGCGAATAAAGCACAAACTAATCAAATTACACGGCCGTTCAAAGGCGAGAAAACCGACTTTTACTGCTTGTCGGTATCGATCGTACGCTGCAGGTTCGGTTGATTGAAAAGTGTAGAAAATTGAAAAACGACCATGGTGTAAAACCCGTCGATAGGTGCTACACTCCCATCGCTCTGGGAGCATTGACTTTAGCAGCTTCCAACCATGTCGATGGGAAATTGTGCAGCTTGAATGTAAGGAACGTAAGCTTCATTTGAGTTGCTTAACGTTTGTTTCGCAAGAAAGAAAAACGTAAACATTGATACAAAACTTGGGCTCATAAAACCTTCATCACTTGCTACAGATCGGGTAAGTGTGGCATTAAAAAGAAAACTGTTATCTGACTGACTGTTTGTATCTGACCACTCGCTAAAGCGTTTTTGCCCCCCTTCTTTCTACTGTAACACGCACGCATGTCCGACTGTGCATTAACTTAGGACGCTGGAACTGCTACCATTCTAGCTGTACGACACCGACCAGTGACCCAATTCTCATCGCCCAAGGAAATGGGGGGAACGAAAATTGACTTTTTACAATCATCGCTCCAAGATAATCACCTAACAGTGAACGGTTTCGGTGCGTTCGGTAGGACACATTTTTCCTGGTGGGTCTACTGCCCTGCCCCATTGCCAAATACTCCCCTCCCAAAACCAAAACGCCACGCCAACCGATTCTTCCTGTTCCGTCAACTAAAGGTTTTCGGCGTACCATCGGCGCAGTTTAATGAAATTCGATTAGATTTTTTTGTTTGGTTAATTTCTCGCTAGAAGCGTTCTTCGTAGCGTTCCCCAACAGTGTAGCGCTGTTGGTAAATTGTTTTCTTTACTCGGTGCTTCGCTGGGTCTCCCTTAAATCGGTCTCCTGCGCTACCGTTATTGGTGACTTGCTTTTCCGAGCGTGATCGATCGCGAACCCGAAAATCACACGCCAGCCAGCCAGGGTACCGTTTCATTCGGGCTAGTAAAAACAAACCAAAGCCGAACCACCGTAGCCTGCCAGAGGTCTCGCCGGGACCCAACCTCAGACGGGATGACCCCAACCAACAAAACGCGAACAACGGAGCGACTTTTCCCCAGAAAAAAAAAAACAAGGCGTCTGCTGACCAATATTTTGCTGATGATCATTTCCTGCGCATCAAGTCTAGCGGTGCATCCTAAACTAGAATAGAATTAAAACGAGCCCAGTTAGCCCATTTTTTAAATGCTTTCCGATCTCGATCTCCGACAGGCCTGGTACACCCTCCACACGGTTTTTCGGCCATAGGTTCTCGTCTGCCCGAGCTCGTTTCTCGTTTGATGGGGTCGATAATCGTTCTCCACACACTAGGCAGCACTTTCCGAGGCCACAAATGAAACGTTTGATCTAATGGTAATTAGCATATCCTTCTCCTGCTGCTGAGCTACCGGGATTAGAGGGGCCTCGGTATCGATCAAGAATTCCGTGGACGCATCGTTCTTATTAGCACGGAAGCCTGACCTTCTGCGCGCACGATTCAGCTTCTATTAGGAACGAGGCACCGGGCAATCCTATTGCCAACGGTGATTACATTCCCATTCCCCGGATCAGTATCGGTTTAATCACAGAGCATTGATACACCGGGATAAGCGAGAGATATGATTTACTTTTCCACGCGCCTTACGATATGAAACTAATCATAATATTTTCCCCATTGCCCATTGGGTTTATCGGGCTTCATGCTGAGTAGAACATCACCGCAGTTTCCTGTTAGCTAACCACCGTTCGGGGCCGAACCATTTTGTGCAAATGATACGAGCAAATTCACACAGATACGTGCCCCGATCATCCCGGCTGCGTTCATTGCGGAAGCAAGGAAAGCTTTTTCGTTAGGTAAATAGGTGAAAAAAATGACTACTTATGTTAGAAATCCATACCACTCAAACCGCAGCAAATCCGGTATGCAGTCCGGCTAGAACCTGGACGATCATTTTCCCTCCGCTCGAGCCAGTGATAGCTGCAGAGAGCATCCAGCAAAAATGGTTAATACTTCATCATCGACAAGGGCATAAGCTAAGTGAACCGAGCGCTTGGTGGAATGGATGGATAGCGCAAATAGTAAAACCGGACACCGTAAATTGATGCTCTCTACTTTATCAATGTAAAACGGTATATTTTTACATTGCCGGACGGTTTGGCATTCTAGCCGCGCGCCAAAAACCCACTTCAATCTGTTTACGTTCAATTTTTTGGTTTAATAAATCATTTTGCAATTGTAAGATAACATTTTTTCTCTACCTTTCTTAATAGCTTAGTAATTAATGGAACGTATGATAGTGCTATCGTTGCCCTATTCTGTTCATTTACCATCAAGAACATGTTTCGCCGGAAACGAACCAGAATACGTGGATATGTTTTAACCACACCAACCAACACGAACTGTCTGTCTGTCCGGTTGCTCAGTCCCATTTCCACAGTAATCGAATGCAATCGATCACATTGCCTCACTTTAACACCTTACTTCGTATTGCCAACGAAGAAGAGATGCAAACCGACAGCAACGATCGACGAAACGTTGTTCGGTTTGTGATCGATTCATCGATCTTCGTCGTCCACAGCGTCCGCCCCGGGGATGGATAGTTGCCGGAGGTAAGTTAATGATTAATTTTTTAATCGTCCCCATGCACAGTCACCGCTTCATCGCCACACTAAAGCGTCCTATTAGCGTGCAACGGAAAACGTGGTTGTGCCGTGCGTCTAGAACGGAGACCCACCAGCCTATAATGAGGAAGGGACCCACCTAAAAACGCACGGAATGTTCTGATGAGACCTGATTTTTGCTGCGTGTGGTTGGCGCTCATAGCACCCCTTTTAACGACCGGATATTGATCGAATTGCCTTCGAGTTTACCGATTTACCGAAGGGGACCCAACTCAGCTGAAGCTCACGACCATCGTTAAAGACTTTGTTGTTCACGAACTGCTTTGTACAGCAGGCTATTAAATTTATTTTGGGGCCATTTAAACTATCGACACGGTTACGCTAATGTTGAGTATAAAAGCCGTCCAACATAAGTAGCGTTTAATAATCAATAAAGAAATAATTATAGCAAATAAAAAAATGTTTTTGAAGTTGTTAAATGTTGTTAAATTACTCTAAGCGATTTAAAGATAAATAATAACTCTCAAGTGATGCAACCTGTCAACCGAATGTTACACCATCGGAACAGATTTCTCCACACGTCACTCCTTTCCAAACCGATGGATTTCCTTTTATTTCTGCTCATTCGCTTCACCATGAACCGTGAAGTCGGTCGTGTTCGTACGCAAATGGGTGACACGGAAACGTGACACATGGAAACAAGCGCAACGAGTGCGATGAGCATGGGCATGGGAACGTCCCGAACGAAAACCGAAAGTGACACAAATTCGCATGCAAAGCGGCGCTCTACGACGATCGATGATGCATAAATAAATGTGCGAATCAACGCGGCGCGACACGGCAAGCAACGAAGCGCGACACTAGGACAAATTAGCGACGATTAAGCAATACGTGCGGCTCGTTATTACTTAACACTTCCTTATTTACTAATTTGTGGTTCGGTAATGTTGTGCATTTTGAGGGAATTTCCTTGGGTACAAAAAATAAACAAAAAGTTATTCATCTCTCCGGAATAGGTCGTGACTGTGACATACATTCTCCCCCTTCTCGGAACAACATCCACGAGGTCCTCCACGTGAAAAGTGGCTCAACTTGTCGGTACAACCTATTCACGTGGATTTTGCTGGCAAATAACCATATCAATTCGTTCTCGGCTTCTTTGCAGCTGGAAATTCTGCTTCATTCATCTGTCCGCAGTTGAGTTGAAGTTAAAAGGTGATCAGTTTATTTGCTCGTTTAAAACGGGAACCAAACGTTGCCGTCCGTCCATCGGTACAAAGCGTGCGTGCTGTCCTACTGCTGCAGCATCATCATAGTGATGCCACCAGCCCAGAATGATAATGGTAATGAACAATCGCACGGTCAGCACGGCTCAGCCAGTGTACTAGAAAATCGAACACACCTAGTCGAGAATGTCACAGTAAACGGGGGAGAGACTGCGGGAGACACACGGTGGCAGAAAGGGAGTCAACGATAAAGGAGATGAATGGAGCAGCAGAATAATATGCACATATTTATCCCTCACCATTTAAGGTCAACGAGGCAAGAAGCACGGGCCATCGCCGCGTACAGTCGGTGGAACGCAGGCAAGGTCTTAGATTCCAAAACGGACCGGCTTGCATAATGCACCATCACCACCAGCAGCATCATCAACGCCACCACCATCATCACCTGTCCGATTAACTTCCGAGCAAACAAACACACCCCGGTGAAAAGAGCGCGAAAAAGAAAGAACTTCGCCGAGAAAAGCTGCCGGCGTGCAACCGTACGGCAGCCCGGTAAGTGGGTCCAAAAGCGATTTTAGCAAAACCGGCCACCAAGGACCCGGTGTGGCTCCGGCATGCATCGCCTTTTTTTTAAAGCTTATTTTTCTTTGCCAGTTTTCCCGTTCTCGATAAACAACCGACACCCGAGCCTTTCCTCAGTCCCATGTTCAGAAGACTCCCGGTGTGCGGTAGGAAAGAAGTTGTCACTATTGGCCCCCCTGTCACTGATACCGGGCACCCGAAGCAAAAACGCAAACAAAACGCAAGAGACTCGCACGACACCGTAAGCGACGAACCCGGTACCGGAGCTTCGCTATTTCTTTTATTTACCTTCTGTCTTTGTCTTTGTCCAGCTCTATCTAGCTGGTCTATCGGTAGCACCACACACGCCACATGCGACACTGTCTCCCGGAGTCCCATGCAGTCCCATTGTTTTCATTCAGCACCGATTCAGGGTTGATATTTTAATTTGAAATAAATTGTTCGATACACGGTGGCCGGTGCACAGGCATGCGTGCTGTGCGCACGCGAGTAGTTAAGCCGGTGGAGCGAAAAGGCTAAATCGAAAATTGAAAGATCAAAGGCATTCACTAACCTTTGAAAAAGGCACGGTTCAATCGTGGTAAGGCACATGGACACAACTGTCTGAAGTCTGAGCGATGCAAGTTGATTAGGCAGACAAATCTCTACAAATGTGGTTCAGTCTGTAAGCACAATAAATAATCAACAATCTACCGACATCACACATCCACCGTGTGTGGTACATCAAGCAGCAAAAGAAGTAAGCCGGAACACATACGAAATTGCTATCGCTCGCGTGACATGTTCCTCCTTAAAATCCAAAAACCCGCACGGAGCGACTAACTGTGCAGTAATTTTGTGTAATTGTTATAGCCGCCACGAATACCGGGCGGTAGAATTTCAATTTGCTTTCAGAAAATTGTAAAAAGCTCCTCCGGCAGGTATGCTCCATTCTACGATACTAGGCAAAGACACTTCAGTTCTTCCGCGATTCCTGCCTCTCTGCAAATCGCGAAAACAACTTCAAACGGTCGACCGTTTCCACCTGTTGCACAGCGCTTTGTGTCACTCGTTCGTTCGCACAGTATCGCTTTGTAGGCATCACCCACCGGAGCGCACGTGGGTCCCGAAGCGAAGTGACGCCGTGTGTAAACAATAGGGTTTTCTCCTTCGCCAACTCCACACCTCCGGCCCGGCCCAAGAATAACGTGCATAAATTTATGTAATAGCGCAATTGCATAAACGCCAACGACCACGATGCAGCGTGTGATCTCACCTAACCGTTCCGGCTCGATGCTGTCGAACCGATCTCTTTCCCCCGCTGGTGTTTTTGATCCTCCGGTAGCACGATCCAGCGAGCGCTTCTGCACGATGCGCTTTAGAGCTGACGAAAGGCGGGAACGCTTTTGTCACTCGGCGGAATAGCTTCTCCATATCTGGTTGATTCTCCGTTTACGGTGGCCACCCGTCCCCCCGCCTCCTCTTTCGATTGCCCTGATTTGGCACACGTCTTTTCCCGCTAACTGTGCGGCAAAAATACAAATAGAAAGCTTTCATCGCACCAGCGCCCCGAGTACGGCTGGCCAGCCGACTCTGACTTAACTTCATCTCCATTCTGTCATTGTGCAGGTGTGTAGCAATTTTCTTGTTAAATAAACGGATGAGAACTAGTGTGGGCCCAAAGCATCTCGGGGAGCAAAAAGAAATTGATGTACTTTCGCAGGCAGAAAATTGTGCGACCCCGAGACAACCGGGCGGGAGTTTTCATTTCCATTTTTCTCCACCTGCCCTGGTTGGAGATGGAATTCAGAAATTCTGTTCTGCTAATTTTATGACACCGTTGCCATAAGTGTGCTACCGGTTTTTGATGCATATTACTGGCGAGCAATGTGGACAATGTTATTGATTCTTACAACATAATGGTTATGTTTTAATATCATACAGCATATATATAAATAGCGCCTGTATAAAGGCACCCTAGAATTCCATCGCTCATGGTTGGACAGAACTCTTCCACATCTTCCCAACCGGTCGGACGGTTGCCGCTAATCGCGGTGACAAAATGGGCACCGTTACCAGTTAATTTATCCGCGTAAAGACGCACCCCGTCTAACCAGTCTTTCGCCGAGACAGATCGCGTTGGGCAAATTGGATCTCGAACTGTTTCCGCTCGACCCCGATCCAGTCCAGTAAGATGGATTTGGTGACCGGTGGGCTTATCTCTTGCAAGCAGCAAGCGAATAGAAAAAAAACTTTCTTGTTAAATAAACGGCTGAGAACTAGTGTGGGCCCAAAGCATCTCGGGGAGGGGTGGGGGGAAAGAAATTGATGTACTTTCGCAGGCAGAAAATTGTGCGACCCCGAGACAACCGGGCGGGACTTTTCATTTCCATTTTTCTCCACCTGCCCTGGTTGGAGATGGAATTCAGAAATTCTGTTCAGCTAATTTTATGACACCGTTGCCATAAGTGTGCTACCGGTTTTTGATGCATATTACTGGCGAGCAATGTGGAAAATGTTATTGATTCTTACAACATAATGGTTATGTTTTAATATCATACAGCATATATAAATAGCGCCTGTATAAAGGCACCCTAGAATTCCATCGCTCATGGTTGGTCAGAACTCTTCCACATCTTCCCAACCGGTCGGACGGTCGCTGCTAATCGCGGTGACAAAATGGGCACCGTTACCAGTTAATTTATCCGCGTAAAGACGCACCCCGTCTAACCAGTCTTTCGCCGAGACCGATCGCGTTGGGCAAATTGGATCTCGAACTGTTTCCGTTCGACCCCGATCCAGTCCAGTAAGATGGATTTGGTGACCGGTGGACTTATCTCTTGCAAGCAGCAAGCAAATAGGGGGAAACGATTAAATAAGAACCTAGACACATCCCAAGACATTGGCGATCGTGGATAAAAAGAAAACACAACCATGCGGAATTGACATTGGCAATTAGTGCTACGAAGAAAAGAATTACATCAAACTTAAACATGAGAGTGTAACATTACACCCCGCCGAAGGTGCGACCCATGGGACAATGAACCTCAATAAAATGAAAGTAAAATCAACTGATCGATAAAAATGGAAACCAAATCAAAACACACACACACGCACGGGCAGCAAACTTTCATTAACGTTTTACGACACGATCTCTTATCTTGCTACCATCCCGACCATTGGCCTTCAGCACGTTCCTGCGGGAGGTGTCATTCACACACACACACGCTAAGAAGCTTGGTGAATCCTACTGCTGCAACCATTAAACCCACTAAACCGGATGAATTGTGTATCCCGGCACATGGGTGAACAAAACCGAGCTCCGATGTCCGTGTTTGATTCCGTTTTTCTACTTCCCAAGCTGGAAAAGCTCCCATAAATGATTAGACGCCAGCGCCAGAAGCAACCGCGCAACTAGCGCGCGCGCGCGCATGCGTACGCCCCAAACGTTGGTGGTGGTAATAAAAATTTAGTACATTGTTCGTTCGTCTTCAGGTTGGCGTGGTTCACCATGGCTTTAGTCGGCCGACTAACCGGCGGACCCTCACGCCGGTTGATTATTCTACAAAATCTGCGCCAAAGCAACGTGATACAGCAATAAAAATAGCGATCGAACCCTCGAACTACCAACACACACACATACGAAAAGCGCGTATACACATCAAGAAATATTACCTCTAATTAGTTGGGCCGATGCCTGTGCGATGCCACTGCACGATTGTGTTCTGTGGTGGGTTCAGTTTGTTCAACTCCGGACTAAGAATGGTTCAAACTGACGTAACGATGGATCAGCGATGGGGAATCAAACGTCTCCCTATAAAAGCTCGTCCGCCTTTAAGCGTTACGATTTGGTGCAGCTAGCTGTTTGTGGGGTGATTGATACGAGCGTACACTATTTCACAGTTTCTTTTTTTTAACCAAAAAAAACTCACACTTTTTACACTAATCTTTTGCTGTTTTTTTTCACAATTTTATGTAATCAATATGCATGTTTTTGTTTTTCACTTTACTAACGCGCCATTCTACACTAACACGGGAGCTGCTATTTTATTCGATGAGTAGGAAATACTTTCACGCTATTATCGTTCACCGTCCCGAGCTTTGCCGCAACCGGGTGGTTTTGGTTTTGCAAAAAAAAAAAACCCACCAAAATAGCACACACCGCACCTGCCGAAACTAATCAACCTGCAACAAGAATTTTCGCCAACGAAACGAGAAACGGGAAAGAGTGAGAAAGGAAATGCAAAAAATCGCACACGCACGCACACGATCTGCCAAGGGAGATCGCGCTAAACGAACGATGAGCGAAATGAGAACCGAATCTAATTGACAACTTGTTAAAAAGCGATTTATCAAGCAGCTTGTTATGATGGGCCCGTGTGTGTGTGTGCTCATCTTTCTTTTTCGCCAACCCAACGACACCAAGCCAAGCCTCGGGAACCGGCTTGCTTTGCAGGGCTTTGCATAAGGTGTGCTGGTTAGCTTAGAGCGATAGGCAAAGGCTGTGGGAAAGCACCAGCACACGAAGGAATAGCCCCAAGTCCCAAGTCAAGCCTACCGGCTGGGAGCGGTAGGCCAACGGTCACGGTTTGCCAGGCTAATGGGATCGAATTTCAGAAACCGGCGCAGTTTATCCACCAAACGGAACGGAAATGAACACCACAGAACCGGTGCCAGTGTCGGGGTGTCGAGCACGTGTGTAGTACCGGAGCGTTAGCATCTGGCCGTTGTAGTGTCTGTCTCTTCGGCACTGCGGTTCATCTCAATTGTGGTCCCGAAACTATGTGACCGAAAAATCGACCCACCCAGCATGGCAGCAGGGTGCTGGGGATTCGTGCTGGGCGGAAGTTAACGCGTCCAAACACCTCAACAGCTCGCAGCACCAGAATCGGGTCACCTGTTGTGGTGCGGAGGCTGCCCGAGCGACAATTGTGACTGCAGACTGTATCACTGATGGGATTTCATTAATGCTGTTAGATAACGAGCTAACCGGTGCGAAGAAGATTTTACGCGGCGCTAACAAAACAATTGAAATGCAGTTGTGTGTGTGTGTTTGGGGGGTTTTCTTTTCCTTTCTGTTTTTACGGTTGTAAATTTTAGCTTACTTTTTCCTGTTCACAAACTCAACGCATCAAACCTGCAGTGATAGCTTTGCGTTTGCATAAATGGAGCTAAAGCACGCGTTTGCTTTTCATTAGCCATCAGCATCTGCGCAACGAGACCCAATTAATTTTAGCATTAAACTGGAGCGGAAAGCTGTACGACCTTTCAGCAGGTTAATTTCTATTTAAATAAGTTTTGCCCCTGATAAACGATTCTAGCGATCCGCTCTATTCAATCATAAAGTGTCATACCGGGATTGATACATGTTTTCACTATC
Organism: Anopheles maculatus; assembly: GCA_002091835.1. NCBI lineage: Eukaryota > Metazoa > Arthropoda > Insecta > Diptera > Culicidae > Anopheles > Anopheles maculatus. The sequence goes on along the minus strand of KZ061620.1, from coordinate 390,472 downwards.
CAATCACTTTTACTGTGCGCACTGAGTTATTGCACTGTCCAACCGCAATCAGTCTAATCCTTCAGACACAGACTGCACATGATTGATTCATCCACCGGATCCACATTGCAGCTCTGCTTCTGCTCCAGCCGTACACACACACACAGCGAGAGAGAGAGAAATCAATCGCCATTTTCTGCCATTCGCCATACCCAACGAGATGACCAGCAGCACTTGCAAAGCATGTCAAATTTATTGACAAGATCTTCCGGATCATCGCAGAAACCTTGCACTGGTTCAACTGGTGAAGTCCGCGCATGCGAAAAACGGTAGCAATTTGCAGCAGGATTGAGCAATTGCACGTTGCATCGGCCGAACGAGAGATTGTAATGGATTGGGCCACTTTTCATGAAACCGAAAGCAAAGTTCCTGCTGCTTCACGTGCTGCATCCTGTCCCGTGCAACTGCGATCGTGCATCTGGTCACAATCGCTGTACACTCATCGCTGACCCAAACGAAACAATTGGTCACAGATTCTTGTTACACTTTTGGTCGTTTCGGCCGCGATCGGAAGGAAAGGATTTGCTGATCGGGGTTGGCAGACTTTAACATACAATTTCTGCTTCCAACTTTCAGATTTGTCCGTGTGTGTCTTTCTTATGTGCACAGTTGCGAACATTGTTTATACATGCTCGGTGGTGGGGTGGCTTGCTTCCCCACAAGACAGCAAACCAATGTGGTAAGGGAAAACGGAGAATTTCCGCTAGCTTGGCTCGGGTTTTTTCTCCTTTGGCTGTTAGTTTGTGCTTCTGTAGAAATTACAACCCGTCTTTCGTCTCATTATTTCATCACGGCACAGGTGTCAAGAACGGACCACCGGAGAAGAGAAAGCACACGATCGAAGGGAACCACGGGCATGAATTATTTATAGGTAATTATAACGATATTAGACAAATTAATGTTCTACCTCAGCAACACCTTTTGAACGGCGAAGAAAAGAACGCAATGGACGGTTGTGTAGTAAATTGCACGATTGGAAACATTTTTTTTTCTGTTGTTGTTGCCTTTTATACATCAATCCCCGTAGAAAAGATGGGTGAATAATGGGGTAAGAACAGTTGATCATTAATAGTCTCCAAAATTTGATGTTGGAGTTTTGCTTTCGCCTCTTTTTTTTTCCTAGCATTTATAGTAACTTAAATTTTCGATGAGTAAATATTACCTTTTCAAACACTTTCTAGCACTTTGACACAACAGAACTACACGCTCGAGATACAGCAATCGGCATTCACACGAACGATTTCGCACATTATTTTGCCAGCATAAAACCCAACACCACTATTGTAATCCACCAATGTAAACATTCACACAGCACCAGCACGTAGCGTTTCTTCAATATTTGCCTGCAAGACTTGGGGTTTTTTTTTTGCTTTGTTATTCTGCACCGTTCTTCTGCGCTTATTGTGGTGCCCTCTTCTGCATCCACTCGTGTCAGCTTTTGGGATGCTGAGATTGAAAACTCTATCGCTGTGCTTACACTTATCGGTCAGCAAAAACAAAAAACGTATAAACCGCTACAGCACACTGGGTAAAAACAAAACTCAAGAAAAAGTTTTTCAAACTGCTATGCTCACACTTTTGTTTCCGGTGGAAAAGCTTCCAAAGATACCGTCGTGCCCACAGCAGCACCAACAATCCTGCTCGTTGGTCACACACACACACACAGAGCACCACACACGTACCCACACGTTTGCCGCACGCACAGTACACGCACTCGACGAGGCCGGAAAACCGTTTCGCTTAAGCAGTGCGACCGAACCGGTCCGTAGTCAGCAAATAACTGACTGTGATTCGGTGCACGAAGGAGCGCGTTATCGTGGAGAGCCCCGGTGTGAGAAAAGTTGGCCTGTGCAGTGGTCGTCAAACTGACGGAATGAATGGAACACATTAGGTATGTTTTGGTTGTTTGAAACTTCGTTGTTTTTTCTGAAGCAAATTGTTGCTCAATTTCAAGATGTACCTTGACTTATTTAAAGCTCTTTATTTTGCTATAACTTGTAGAGAAAAAGTATTTCAAAATGTGGTCAAACTATTAGAGAATCTGTATAAAGAAGGTTGATGACTTAAATAGCAGCACTGACTAAAATAAAACATTAATTTTCTTTCTGATCTTTCATCAGGAAGGATACTGAAGGAAAAGACAATAATACTTTTGTAATAAACTAATAAAATACAATTACATCTAAATACATTCAACACTTAACGTTATGAGGAGTATGGTAAACATTAAACGAATATTGAAAATATATGTTTGAAAGTACAGATATTGATGTAAATAGAATTTTATGGGAAAAGTTCTGATATCCACGCGGCACATGCATACTATTTTTTTTATTCCTTCCTTAAGTCCTTCTACTCCTGGTGTTATTCCAATGGTCTTGTGCTTTGCCCCGATAAGTGTTATATCGTTTGGTCGTTTGTCTTCCAAAGCATTGTGGGACTATTCCTTTCGCGGATCCAGATTGAGTAGAGTTACTTCTACTAAGGATCTCGGGGTTTTGCTTGACGACAAACTGTCTTTCTCTGATCATATTGAGAACACGCTCATTAAAGCTAATAAAACTCTTGGTTTTATTATCTGTCTGGTCTCTGAAATTCGTGATCCTATAAGTCTCAAATCACTGTACTGCTTCTGGGTTCGCGCAATATTGGAACATGCTGCTGTAGTATGGTCATCAGCCGGCCAGACTGCGATCGATAGGATCGAGAGGGTACAACGAAAATTCACCCGGGTTGCCGTGCGCCGGTTTCTTGTCGGGTACACTGATTCGGTGTACCCTCTTACCTCCATCGCTGTCGACTACTAGGTCTTGAACCGATTAGAATGCGATACTTCCATATCCGCGATCCTATTTTATCGTCTGTCTCCTCTCCAATGAACTCGATGCTCCTGCGATTTTATCCTTGATTCCTCTTTATCTTCCCTCCCGGCGTCTACGTGACAGACCTCCGCTCCTTATCCCTACTTGTAGTACACGCCATGGCCAAAATGACCCCTTCCTAAGTGCGCTTGCGGCCTTTAATGACTCGTATCATCATCATTGATCATGGCATCCCTGCATCCCGTTTCCGCTCTCGTCTTCGTGAATCATCTTCCCTCACCGATGTTTAGGCTAAGAAAGATTGTTTGTTAAACCCATGCGCCATGCGGAATAGATAATAATAGTAATAATAATCAAGTTGTGTCAAATAATGTTGGCTTAAGTTGGATACTACTTATTATCAAAAACTATTTCTTCATGTGATTGGGAAGAACAGAATTGAATCAACAACTGTAGTGTTTTTGCAATGTTTATTAAACTTACTTCTGCAAAGAAAGTTCAGAAATTGTTTTATATGTCAACAATAATTGATATTTTTTTGTTTAGCATTGAATTATTATCTTTTCAAGTGCTAAAATTTTCACTTAACACATTTGGAACTAAACTTAAACTTCTCAACATGAGGCACACGTTGCCGACCACTGCACCTGGATGCCGGTACCCTGAAGAGCCATGGTGAGTGGTAAACTTACGCATGCGGAACCGGCTGTTTGGGGTACCAACCGCCCCAGCTTTTCTCGGGAGAGCGATGCAATGGGAGGCACAGCAACGATGCACATTCATCAGCAGCCGAGTGCCTGTCTGGAGCGTGTGCTGCACGAACCACGAGAGAAAGAAAGTGAGTGCAGGAGTGACTACTCCAACCACCCATGGAACTCACACTCGGAGGAGTCGAACCTGTTTCGCGATCGCTTTAAGCTGCACGAAAGCTGCAACAAGTGCTGTATGGAAATGGGTGGAAAACTGGCGATGAGAATACACCCGGGCCGAACAGTATTTCGCTGCCCGATTATGTCAGATGATTTGCTCAAACACTAGCCCAGGCTGGCTGGAACCCCCGGAACTGGTCAAAGAAGAACGGGAAGTGAACACTTATGTTGTACAGGCTTTCTTGTGGCTTTTACACACGGTTTACCTCGGCAAAGGTTTTAGCATAGGAAGGAATCTTAATGCGCCTAATCAATGGAACAATATTGTACGAAAATATTATTAATTAGATATTGATGTTTCAAAATTTCTACTCCAAATGAGTGTGTTCCGGTATCTACGCGCGCGTAAGCCCTTTTTTCATAAAATATTAATTTTAGAAACGCAACTGAATTTTCAGAAAACCCACCTCCTTATACTAAAAATTCAAACTAAATGCAACGGGCAAGTTTCACTTGCGTTCAAAAAATCCAATCCCACAATAAAAAGGGTTTTCGAACACGATCGAGTGAAATCGAGCTATGAATATTGGAAAACTGCAACAACACAATTAAACTAATTATCAATCATTAACATAGTGAAATGTGGGGTGAAAAAAAAGTTTTGTTGCACCACGCCACGCTCCCATAGATTCCATTTCATGTTTCATTTGTTGACAAATTTATTGGCCCTCACCAATGCGGCCGCAGTTCAACCGTACCGACCCCGCTCGTGTCATGCACGAGCAGTCAGCATTAGTAAATGAACGATTTAATCTCCCTTTAACAGTGTGCCTCTGCTTCGCGCGTTGATTTTTACAACCCTTTTTCCGCAATTATCCGTAAAAGAAAATAAGGTCAAAACGTTTCACTTTCATAAACAAAACAAATACCTGGAAACCTTGCCATTTTGCCACCAGCACGAAACATCGCTTATGACAATTCGCTTGATCGGTGACGGCCACCCATGAGTTCGCGCGCCTGTTCGTTCTTAAACGAATGTGCTGTCTGCACAATTTTAATTAACGCACGATCGTCGGGAGAAATCTTAGCCGGTGTGGCGCAGTCATTAAAACCGTTTAAAACAATCATGAAAACGAAACAACAAAAGCATATTCAGAGCGCCGCTTTAATTCCAAAACTATTTCGCAATTATTTTTACATGCGCTGTACTGTGGATCCATCAGATAAGCTCGTTGCTACCCGTAAAACATCTTTTTGGATAATAAGCAGCGATTATACGTTTAAAAAAAAACAAAATGATTAAACCGTGAGGAACATTCTGATTGGTTGATTTATGCGTTTTGCGTTTTCCTGCTTATTTTAATCCATTTAAGCGTGTAATGTGATGCACCGATTATTGTCTGGTGCATTTATTTTACCTACACCATCATTATGGATGGTGCAGATTTAATGACATTCGGGTCGTAAGCTTTTTTTTACAGCCTACTAAAACAGTGCATTTGTTTATTATCAATTAACAGAGAGAAAGAGAGAGGGAGACGACAGTCGAAAACTTTCCATTTCTTCTGCGATGCACTTTTTTCGCGCTGTGCCATCTTTCTTCAAGCTTTTGTCGCTGTTTTTGTGGTAGAGGTGGTGGTCTGGCTCATCGCTCTGATAGACCAGCGAAAGGGTAATTTTAATTTTAAAAGGAAAAAACCATCCAATCCAACGGTGGCCAAAAAGTCTTCGTTAGTTTCAACCGTTTAGCAACAGGCGCGACTGGTTGTTGTAACTATTGCGATAAAATAGAAAACTTCCTCCTACATCCCTATCTACCCGGCAGCGGACTCTCCACAAAACAGGCCACAAAAAACACCACTTCATCGATACGCTTAGACGAGCAATTAAGACATTTCTTCTTGCAAAACCCATGCTTACAGTTCAGCACAACGAAGTGATCCGGCTGTACCGAGGATCAGCCTATTGGAAATTGCAAGTTTAATCACCACGATTGAAAATCCATCGCAAAAATCCGTTCCCAATCGGAATCGGGCTTAAGCCACAGAGAATTGGTAGCAAAATAATTAATGAATGGCGAGATGAAAAAACGAAATTTGTGGCTCATTTTCATCACGAAAACCTATCAAATGAAAGCAAGCAAGCGACGAAATTTAAGTAATTTTCATATCTCTATCGTTAAAGTTGCTTATTCTTATAAAAATAAAATTGTATCTCGAAGCACTTCGAATCTGTGAAGGCTATTAAGAGCCCAGACTACTTTGTGCAAAACATTTTAAAGGTTCTAAGCTCGTTGTTTGAGAAATCGTTCCGAATATCGCTCGTTTGGTTGCCCTCTCATTCCGGTATCCCTGGTAATGAAAAGGCAGAGCAATTGACCAAAAGGGGTGCTTCGGAAGGGTCCTTTTTCAATAGGCTTATCCTTCTGTGCCCCACAGTCTCTATGCATGGCTCGGTGGCAGAGTATGTGGGACACACAGATGAGCTTGGGAGATTTCTATATTCGATCACTCCCCGAGTTAGCTTGAAGCCGCCGGTTCCATGGCATCTCAGGTGATCGTGCGTTCATTCGAATGATGTCTAGACTTAGGTCTAACCATTTCGCATTGGGTGCCCACCTCCAGCGTATAGGACAGGTCGACTCCAAAGCTTGTGGCTGTGGCCTCGGATACCACGACAACGATCATCTTCTATGGTCTTGTGTGGAGTACGAGGCTGCGCGACCCACCTTGCTCGACGCAGTTGAGGGCATTGGAAGGATGCCCAATGTTCCTATTCGGGATTTGCTGGGAGACGAAGACGAGGCCTACCTGCGGGTAATCTTTGTTTTTTGCCGAGCGAATGGCCTCTTATTGTGATCTCCCCTCCCTCCTCCTACTGTTTTCCTACTGTTTGTCTGTCTTTTATATGTGTTGTACCTCGCTTGTATGAATGAAAGGAAGAATGATTGTGTACGGTTTGTGAAGGGTATTATGGTACGGCACAGAAGAAGTTGCACCGACCAAACCAATCATCAGCAAGCAGCGAGAAACAACAAGGAGGCCTGACATAGCGCGCCAAGCTCCAAACGCCCGCAAGTCATGGACTACGGTAAAGACCCCCGCTTGAATCCGGACATCTCATACGGATTTTGGAATACGTGGAAGCGAAGCGTCCGACTACACCACAGGATAAGGTGCCCAATACAGACCCCAGCCATGAACTGAACCTCGCATTAGGATGACGGAACAACTTGCAGCGTAACCACCGAGTACACCCAGGGATAAGGTGCCCTCTCACGGTTAGGAGGAGGAAATGTCTCCCAACCTATGTGAATTGCGTTTTTGTAATTTAGAATAAGTAGTAATCTATAATTTAGAATAAGCAAAATCTTGAGGAAATCTTGAGGAAAACACAAACATTTTAAGCCTTTTTGTTCCGTTATTTGTGTGACACAATTTGACAATCCTATTATTGCAAAAAACCAACCCACAAACAAGTCTCATTTAGTGTCAACCTAATCCACACCACCGATGACCTACTCTATTAACACTAGAATCTAGCCAATTTCGTTACCAATTTCTGCCAATAAAACAATCTTCGATCGATCTGGTGCCACCATAATATGAGATTCTTCAGCTTTTATTGCACCGAACACAAAACATTCCGGGGTGACACTTTCACATGTGTCCCACCTCGTATCATCATCATCATCATCATCGGCACTTTATGCATGCTTTTCCCGATGATCAATTTTGACGAACATATTTATTGCCAACACACACGCGTCATGTGATAGAGAGTAAACAAGTGTGTTTTAAAATCTAGCCACGACATGCAATATTATTCAAAGCGTTTCGCTCGCTTCACACAAAACATATCGCGCCCCATTTCAAATGACCGTTTTGGGAAAAGTCTCATAAATCACAACCGAAAACATAAGCCGCCAAGTTTGTGCCTTTTTGGTGCACACACACCAATCGGACAAACCCATCAGAAGCATCCATAGTCGGCACCATAGTAACCAGACCAGAGAGATCCCGAGTGCTTGCGAAAGTGCCACCAATTAAGTTCTGCCGTTGGAAACCATTTGCATTTCCGGACGTGAGGATAAACCGGACGACAGTCGACAACAATCACGACATGTTCATCAGCGTGTTACGGTCTGTTGGAGTTGGAAGTAAGCGTGTGTGTCTTGCACCCATGCAATAGAAGGAAGCTGTCCCCAAGGTATATCCCGCAGCGTATTGGACAATAGTAGCTGCAGTAATTGTTGTGATTGTAATGATCTCTTTAGGAAAAAAAGCCACTTTCACTCTTACTGTTGCGTGTACGCTTCTTGTTAAGTTACTTATTTTCTTTCACTCGCGTTAGATCAACATCCATTCTGTGGGTGCATTTTAGCTACACTTACTTATTATAAGTGCGACATATAGTAAACAACCTCCAAAATGAGAAAAGCGGTCCGACATTCAACTACCTTCGAAGCTTCCATCTACTACTACGAAGGTACCCCCAAATCATCAACAACAAAAACAAAACGATTTTCTAGTTTATCATTTCATCCACCATTTTCCACTTATGCACGCACCTTATGCAAATGAACGCAGCACGCAGTACTCTGGGCAGGAAGATACATGGTCAGTAAAATTCATACCCAAAACCCCATTACTTGACGGGCCGCCTTCAGAGCCATCTTAGCCGAAAGGTACTATTGTCTTAAGATGCACGGAGCGATGCAAAGAGAAACGCTTAAATAGCTCGAGTGCGTTCCGTGCGCACGCGTGCACCAACAATGCACCTGCGATTTTGTTTACTTTTACTCTCGATGGCCACGCAAAAGCTGGTTCGACGCATTGTTTGTTGGTTCGTTATGATGCTTCCAGCTAATCCCTTTGCTGCCCAAAACTGGTGCGTCACGGGGGCGCTATACTACATTTTTCGCTTTCGTTAAGCTTTTTCTAATGCGTGTGTGCGTTGAGTAATGGCGCTTTTGTGCAGCGAATGATGCGAATGGGCGAAATTACGAGCACATACATATCGCATCGCACACATTTAACGATTTGTTGTAACCATTTCTACAAAACATTCCAGTTAAAAACATTCATCATCGGCCATTCGGCGAGCTTTGTGGATTCAATTCTTCCACCGGAGCGCGCTTTAAATGAGAGTGAAAGTCGCTTGTTATAATGATCGATAACATAATCGGGGATGTTGAGGAGCTAGGCTTAATGATTGAACGATTTTCGCTTATCGAGAGAGGGCTTGTAATAAAATAATTACTTGATATCCCCCCGTGATGATAGTGCGTTGAACCTGTCAGATCGGTTGGCGTAATACGCTTTGCGCTTTTGAGGTTTCTAATTGGTCCAATGCTTTAAAGTAATCCTTTTTCTTCCGAACCATTTTTTTTCGTTAACGCAGAACAAAAGGTTATGGGCCTAAATTTGCTCTGCAAGCAATCATGAGATCATGATAACGTTCGCATGTATTAAAGGCGAAGCGAAACAGTAAGCTTTCACCGGTATTGAGTACGTATATGCACTACCGCAAACCGATGAATCATGCCGGATCCGTTGATTGGTTGCATGTGCGGTAAGTTTAGCATCATGCAACAACGCCCACACGCGCCCACTTTGGGCAAAGGCCGAACTCGTCAATCGCGAAAGTGAAACCGGCCGACTGTGCTGCTTCTATTTAGCAAACTGTTTTCTTCGCGACGCGAGGTCAGTGAGTGTGACCCGAGTATTAAACGAGCAAGATCGTCCACAGTACGTATAATGGATTTATCGTTCGTAGTATCGCGCGCAAATGCATCGACATGCTCGTCACCGCTCGTCTCAACAATGGTCCATTAAGCGGTCACTAATCTTGAAGCCGTTGCGGATGGCCTTTGACATGACATTTGCTATCGCTAAGCAAACACACGCACACACACAAACTGCCTGTTGGAGTACACATATTTGAAATCTTGTTCTTGTCGAACAAATAGTCCAGGGTTGTAAGATGTCCGGGATGATCGCGTCTGTTGTTACCACGATTCTCTTCGTTCGCTTGAGTTGCGAGCTACAAAGTGACCTTCGGGAAACACAAACGAGATCTGCGTATGACCAGCATCATAATGCACTCGTAACACTTGCATCATTTGCATGATCATGCCCCGCGCATTCAAAGACATACCCACTTTTCCCATCCCTCCCCAGCTCCCTTTTGAAGCTCATTTGTTTGTTGTTGTTTCTCTTAATTTTGCTCACAACAATGCACACCGCGATGCGTACGTTTCACAACTCATGTGTCACCCATCAAGTCCTCACTTTTGCCATCTTCAAATCCAACTCTTTTTTTCTTATGAAACTCTGCGCCACTTGAGCAGAACAGTTCCTTTCTGTCAGTGAGGCTGCCGGCTGTTTGGGAGTTTTGTTTGTACGGGCAACGGTTGCTTTGCGAAACAAAGTGTGACAGTGCGAAGATGATACGCTCGAAAGCCCATTCCATCCAGTTTACTCAAATGCGTTTTGCAGAAAAAACATGCCGATGCGCTGAGTCAACCCGAGGTGGATGGGAATGCAGCAGCTTCGTCGTCGGAGCCGGTTCAGGCCAAGGTTGCATAACGGTTATTCCCGGGCGCAGGAAGAAGGTCAGCACGCGCAAATGGTCGTGTGTGTGTGTGCGCGTGGATGAATAAGCAATCGGTTGGGTAACCCAATCGAGTGTAGAGAGAAATTGACAAGGGTTATGCGACAAGGTTACGCTGGAATGTGCTTGCTGTTGGTGGG
>KZ061620.1:323348-379239 GCA_002091835.1 Anopheles maculatus | reverse complement strand
CGTTAATTATAAGTTATTTTACCATTTCATACTAAAATATATCGTTATTTTATCGTAAAAGTGCATTTTTTCGATATAGCCATAATTGGTACATATCGTCTTCGAAGTACCAATTATCGCAGTAGGCCAAAAATGCAAATTGTACGATTGTCATTTTTGGCTATAGTGAAAATGTTTACACCTTTGGCAAGATCGTCCACAGTACGGATAATGGATTTATCGTTCGTAGTATCGCGCGCAAATGCATCGACATGCTCGTCACCGCTCGTCTCAACAATGGTCCATTAAGCGGTCACTAATCTTGAAGCCGTTGCGGATGGCCTTTGACATGACATTTGCTATCGCTAAGCAAACACACGCACACACACAAACTGCCTGTTGGAGTACACATATTTGAAATCTTGTTCTTGTCGAACAAATAGTCCAGGGTTGTAAGATGTCCGGGATGATCGCGTCTGTTGTTACCACGATTCTCTTCGTTCGCTTGAGTTGCGAGCTACAAAGTGACCTTCGGGAAACACAAACGAGATCTGCGTATGACCAGCATCATAATGCACTCGTAACACTTGCATCATTTGCATGATCATGCCCCGCGCATTCAAAGACATACCCACTTTTCCCATCCCTCCCCAGCTCCCTTTTGACGCTCATTTGTTTGTTGTTGTTTCTCTTAATTTTGCTCACAACAATGCACACCGCGATGCGTACGTTTCACAACTCATGTGTCACCCATCAAGTCCTCACTTTTGCCATCTTCAAATCCAACTCTTTTTTTCTTATGAAACTCTGCGCCACTTAAGCAGAACAGTTCCTTTCTGTCAGTGAGGCTGCCGGCTGTTTGGGAGTTTTGTTTGTACGGGCAACGGTTGCTTTGCGAAACAAAGTGTGACAGTGCGAAGATGATACGCTCGAAAGCCCATTCCATCCAGTTTACTCAAATGCGTTTTGCAGAAAAAACATGCCGATGCGCTGAGTCAACCCGAGGTGGATGGGAATGCAGCAGCTTCGTCGTCGGAGCCGGTTCAGGCCAAGGTTGCATAACGGTTATTCCCGGGCGCAGGAAGAAGGTCAGCACGCGCGAATGATCGTGTGTGTGTGTGCGCGCGTGGATGAATAAGCAATCGGTTGGGTAACCCAATCGAGTGTAGAGAGAAATTGACAAGGGTTATGCGACAAGGTTACGCTGGAATGTGCTTGCTGTTGGTGGGTATTTGTCTCTTAATCCCAAAGGAAATACCGGAGTCTGGACCAGGATGTGCAAAACCATGAGACACAACCAGCTGCAGGAATCTTTTGAGAGAAGCAGCTTGTGTGATTCATTCGCATATGTGAAAAATATTACTTAAGTTCGAGAGTTCTTTTTAAAGTTGGTCTATCGTTATGACTATTTGGTTATAGGGTGGATGTACCAATTATGGCTATAGCACCAATTATGGCTATAACGGTTATTTTTTTCCATTTAAAACAAAGTAAATCACTGCTAAAAGTTTGGAAACATGTTTGTTATCAATTTTTAACACTTTTTGAACGATTGTGCACATTTTTTTTCATGTTACAGCCCTCCAAATGTAAAATAATCCAGTTTAAAAATATGGTGGCTCAGAAACTGACAATTCTTAACATTTTGCTAAGAACTTCACTATTGGATTTTAGCAATTTTAAAGCATATTATCATAGTTTCTTTGAACAAATTGCACTAAGACGTTAATTATAAGTTATTTTACCATTTCATACTAAAATATATCGTTATTTTATCGTAAAAGTGCATTTTTTCGATATAGCCATAATTGGTACATATCGTCTTCGAAGTACCAATTATCGCAGTAGGCCAAAAATGCAAATTGTACGATTGTCATTTTTGGCTATAGTGAAAATGTTTACACCTTTGTGCAGTGATTAAAACATGGTTTTTTGTCTTTATTTCAAAATAAAAAGCCCGAATTGTGCCAGTTAATATACGGTATGTAAGAAATATAAAATACGAAGTGCAGAGTTCATTTTAAACAGCACGAACTTCTTTTGTAGAATGGATCATCGACGAATGGATCAGCATCACGAACACATTACGAGTCTATCGATGGCGGGAAGATTTTTTCCGGGTTCTGATGACAACCATCCGTTATAGGATGTGCAACCATTTTCTAAATAAGTACGAATCGTGTCCACAGTCTGTGTTATCGGTTGAAAAAGGAAAAAATAGTGGTTTCCCGGTCACGAGAAGAGCTTTGTTGTTCAAGCTGAAGGAGTTTCTAGCCGCGAATCCGGACCGAGTTACACCGATCCTCCAAAATTTCCTAGGATGGTGGCATATAATACTTACTTGAAACTAGTGATGGGCCAAACGACTATTTTCGCGAATCGACCCGGAGTCGAGTTCGACACCATAGGAATCGAGTTCGACCCGTGGGTGCAATAGGTTCGGGTCGACCCGCACATCACTACTTGAAACCCATACAGTGCGTGAATACAACAATACTTCAGGACCCAAATGGCTACGCGAATTCATGCGAAGAAATCCCGGATTTTCTTCCCGAACATTCAAAGCAGTATCAGCATGTTTTTACTTCATTGGCCTCTATGGATAGCGATATAGTCAAATGCGATATCGTTAAAGTTTAGGGCGCTGGAACCTTGCACAATATGCTTCTATTTTCATTAATCAACAATCCAGCCAAAATGTTCTGTAGGATGCAATTAAATAAATCTCAAGTCACTAAGCGACTTAGACTGCCCAATGTGTTAACACTTCCTAACAGCCTTACAGTAGGAGTGTAAGAACAGAAGAACGGGATAGAAATACGAAAGAAGGACAGCCGAAGCAAGTCAAAAGAAAGTTTTAAGAAACGATTCGCAATTGGTATGGTTCGATTGTGTTGATTTTTGCTTTGAACATTATTGTATAAAAACTGATTCTTCTTCTTGTTTGGACCGACAACCTCACGAGCAGAGGCGGATCAAACCACTTAGGGGCCCTAGGCGGAAGTAGAGGCCTCTACAATCCTTGGCAAATTTTTATTTTCGGAAGCTTGGTTGAGGGGGTGAGGGGGGGGGTAACGCTAATTTTTTTGGTTTGCAAAGAGCCCCCTGTGTAGAATGGAAGTCCCCCAGACAAGGCCCCTGTACCCAAGGCCCATGCAAACAACAGCTCATTCATAATAAGGAGGCCCTTTGCAAACTGTATTTTACTACTATTTCGAAGGACGTGAAGGGGGGTTGATCCGCCTCACGAGGTTTTAGATTTGCACATTTTTGGCTTTCTTTGACTTGCTTTTTGCTCGTAGCTGGTTAATCAGTCCCGCGTACGGGGCGGCAATCCGGAGGATTTGATCAGCGGTCCTGCCGTATGAAGATTGGCGCCGATGACGTTTCTTCCACCGAACCGCCCCTTAAACTGATTACTCACAAAAACACAAATAATAACTAATCTCATTGTTCGTTACTTTTAATCTGTCAATAGTAAATTATTTAAAAAAAAACAAAAAATTTCGCTAAAATATTTAAAAACATATAAAGAGGTCCTTCCATAAATCGTGACACACAAAAACGGGCCAGAAATGGCGTTTGTTCCATGAAATTTCGTGAAAAACAGTTTATATTCATAATAGGAACACTTATGGCGAAATGCCAGGAACAGTATAGCCATAATAGGTACATGAACAAGCAATTCTTAATTTCAATTTTTGGCGATTATGTCCAACAAACACTAATGTCCTCTTGTGTGTTCTCTTCCCAAGACTTCAAGCTTTCAGAAAACATATAACATTACGAAATTTAAACAAAGATTAAGGTTAAAATCATTAAAATCTCCGTATTGTGAACATATTATGTCCATAATTGGTACATCTACCCTATTGCTTCTTCTTCTTCTTCTTCCTTGGCACTACAACCTCGTGAGGTCTTGGCCTGCTATTGCTAGCTCTCTGTGACTTAGTTTTTACCCGTAACTGGATAGTCAGTCCTGCGTACGGGGAGGCGGTCCGCCGGGATTCGAACCCCGGTCCTGCCGTATGAAGACCGGCGCCGCTATCGTATACACCACCGGGCCGCCCCGGGTTATATTGCTTAGCAACTGATTTTTGATAAATAATGTTTACATTAAGTTCGAAGCATTCATCAAAAATCCGCTCAGTTCCTAGAGCAACATGTTTGAAAAAAAACTTTTGGCCTCATTGCGATCGGTTCCTACTTCGTCTTAGATATAGAATGATCAGATAAGGTCCTCCGAGTTTCGCCCAAAATCCTCCAATACTCGCTGCTAAAGTCATGTGACAGTCTTTAGGAACAACGACGCGCCTACCGATGCAGCTGCTCATTTCAAGTGTCCTGGATATTGTGGACCCTTAGACCAGTTTCCTACAACGATAAAACAAGCAGACATTAAATGTTTGGTGTTTTCGTAAGTTCCTGCTAAGAGTCCTCACAAGAGTCCTACAACATTGGGTTATTCTACAACACTGATTATGCTTAAAGTGGATGAATCTTCTATTGTAGTTCCTTGGTTCTTTTAACAGCTGTGGCTAAAGCTGCTCCAAACTAACTCGTAACGATATTATGGTTCTATATCTCTATTTCTACTACAAATCGTACTTAAATTTATCTTTTTTTTTTGTTTAAATAACTGTACTTCAACATTTTTCGATCGGCACCTCGATGGCTAGTGCCCAAAAAAAGCCACCAAAATAAAAACGTCCCTCTCAACGATGGTGGTCCAATTTTTTAAATCACCACCAGCTGTGTGTACATGGAGCTTCAACCCACCCATCACCACCATACATCACCGACACGTCCCGGCACCCATTTTCACCTGCCCGGTCACATTTTACCACGATAGGCGTATCGTAAATGAAACACGTTAACCGAACACACCCTTAATGATCCCCTCGAGGGATTTATCTGCCGGACGGTCGGTTTCTTTATTTGTCTTCCCCACCAAATCGCGCCAACCGCTGTTGTTTTTCGGGGACCTGCACGCATGCATCGCTGCACTTCTGTGCATCCGAAAGCTCGGTAAACCACTGCCAACACGCACGCACAGCGACGATTTTAATGAAACGATCGACAAGTTTGTTGCGTTCAATAAATCGCGCGAACGCGTTGCGGGACAACCACATTTCCGTGTGCTGGGGTCGGTATTTTCCCGGAACATGATCGATGTTCCCCACGGTGGCTGGATCGGTATGGGGCCGTACAATTGCTGGCTGCGTCCACCAGTAACCCAAATAAGGTAACTTTAAAAAATGCATCCAAACGAAAATTTATTGAGATGCCGCTGGCTTTTGGAAATATGATACGCCCCGAGAAGCAGCTTCGGCTGTGTGTGTGTGTGTGTGCCACGTAAATTGAGGAATGTTAAGGAAAGCATCTGCAAATGTCTCTAGCGGTTCGTCTCCGGTGCACCTTGCTACACAGGCGTACACTTTATTAGCATCACCCGCCCGAGAGGGCTAGCGTGAAGATCGATCAACAATTTTCAACTCCCAAACGACTATGTTTCATGTTTCACACATTATCATCAACATAGTGATCGAGCAGGGTAGTTTCCGAGCCTAGGCAAGGTTCAGGCGTAGATGTTCGACCTGGAAATGGCTTCATTTGCTTCTTCCCGGCGAGAAATCGAAGCGCATCCGGAACAGACTAATGTTCCGCCTAGTCTGGACGCACGGTGTGCGTTTCCACAACGATTCGTGACATTTCCGTTCCTGCTAAGTAGTATCGTACGGTGGCAACATACTGTCCAGAACTGTAGCGCGGTTACTGTGATCGCTGCATTGGTGTAGATGAAAATAATGAAAGTTTTCCAATAAATCACGTCACTGCAAACGATCGCGAGCGGTGAATTATGTTGGTTAATTTTCGATCCAAGCCAAAAAAAAAAAGAAGAAACATACACACCTGTGTCACCACCATCACCGCTCACGGAAAGGACAGATAACTTCCGAAACGGAACGTCAACACGCCAACTGGATGAAGCTTTTGCTTTCTCACCATGCGGATGTTCTCATTACAGTGCTTCATTGCTCACCATCGGCTTTCGGGCCGCCCGAACATAGTTTTCTGTCGGTGTCTTCTCGTCTTGCTGCTCCATTCCTATCCGTTCGGTGCTAATGATTCGAAAGTGAAAATCGTCACCCGGTTCGGATCGAATGTACCGTTTATAGGCGATCGAACTCGAACCATGCCACACATGGCCCGGTCTTTCACCGTGTATCATAATGGGAGCGGAAAAATTCAATCTTTTTATGACAGCTCGGCATCGACGGCGGTGTCAACTTTTGTTCGCTTGCTCGCCTTCCCGGTGGTGCGCCGATGCACAGCGGCCGTTTTCCGTTTCGTTTTGTTTTGGTTTTCAGTAGCGGCCCGAACGAGCTACGACGGTGTCACTCGAGCACGGCATTCTCGGTCTAGTTTCCCTTTCGATTTTACCTTTCCAACACTGGAGTGGCCGCCGGAGGTTCGTGTCATCTGTTAGCATTGAAGTCTTCCGTTGTTTCTGACCCGTGGAACAGTTGCGGAGGAATCTGCACAAACACCAGTAACCTTAATGTTGCCCATTTCCTGCATAGTTCCCGTGTGTAAGGTACGTAAAATTATGCTGCTGCTGCTGCTGCTGCTGCTGCTAGCCATTCATTAGGAACGGTTTTCTGGAGATTTGGAACAAACAACTGTATGTGCCAGCAACGTACTTAAATGGCATCGGAGGGCGGCAACCCTCAAAACCTCCGAAACATAACATTAACAACCGTCGTGTGCGACCCACCGACACACACACACACAACTGCATCACACAAGATCAACGAGGCTAACGAAGGCGGGCATACACAGCCTAAACTGCCTAAAAACGAAATTACCCATCGCTCATCCTTGCGGGCTTTAGCGCGACACCCTAAACACAATGTGCGCGGCAGGCTACAGTGCACGAGAATTCAGTGGTAAGCTCGCGCGAAACAAAAAGATTCATTTTCGTTCGAATGAAAGTGAAGTTTTATCACGTTTTTCGTCCCGTAACCGCGGCCATTGGAGGACTGCCAGATTTTTGTGTGCTTTTTTCCCCCGTTTTCTTTTCTGTGTGTGTGTGTGTGTGGCTAATGGGTGATTCAGTTCGTCAGCGCTGGTGTGCCGTCCGTTGATGCGCAGAGCATAATCGGTACTTGGCAGCACCGCAACATAAGCATCACTTCCAGCCAGCCGGGCTAATGTTGGATGAAGAACGCATATCGGCGGCGGCCCGCACTGGATAGTAGCAGTGTTTTGATGAACAAAACAAAAGCACACCAACCATCCCGACACAAATCGTGAAAGCTTTCACCCCCTTGGCGAGCCTGTTGGCGATCGTCCGTGTCTTCATTTCCCTTTCGAGGGGCTCGCGATGATTAGGCGCTGTTGTGTTTTAAGGCTGCGGTTGCGCGTACCGTAGTAGGTTCGTTTGTGATGTGATGTGCGCCTTCCCAAACAAATAACCCATCCGTTCCATGTACGGCAATTAGCTCGACGCAACGCATCTGCTGGGTTGTGCGTACGTACCCATGTTTTACGAGAACGTACGCATGGTACACATTTGATAGAGGGTTTTCCTTTGTTGCAGCCGTCATTCCATTGTTTTGCAATTTGGGATTTAGTACATTCGATGGGGTTTAAAGCGACATTTGGCTGGTGTACTATTGTTGTACTAAATTGCGGCCTACGAGGACAAGACTAAGAGTTAATTTTACGTGTACTTCATGGTCCGTTTACCATTACTAATCGTTGTTTCGTAAATACTACTGTTTTGAAGGTGTATTATAAGGCTTCAACTGATAACATTAAATGTGCGGACGAAAATATTTGACTACGGTTTTATAACGCTTAATAACGCTTTTTATCGATCTGATAGCAGAGTAGTTGAAGATAACACTGGTGAAGATCTTTATGGAATAGCTAAGAATCTATCATGTTAAGTTACATAAATTACAGAATAAATTGTGAATTTCTAATTTCACTATCTAACGTCTTTTTCGAGTAATTAGAATATGGATCAGAATATGAGCTCATTTGGAATCTCGGCCAAGCTTACCAGGCTTGTACGTATGACAATGACCAACATCACATGCCAGGTGAAGGTGGATGGAAAACTCTCAGGGCCCTTTGCTACCACCAAGGGTCTGCGCCAGGGAGACGGGCTTGGCGCTAGAAAGGGCCATCCGAGACTCGGAGGTGGAAACTTCGGGGACCATCTTCTATAAGTCACTCCAGATCTTGGCATACGCTGATGACATAGACATCATTGGTTTGAGGCTCTCCTATGTAGCAGAAGCTTACCAAAGGATCGAGCGCGCAGTGCTGAACCTCGGGTTGGAGATCAACGAGGCAAAAACCAAAATGATGATGGCACCACCAGCGGCCCTGCTAACAAACACTGATCTACGCAGGGGTGATGTACAGATAGGTGATCGCACCTTCGAAGTCGTCCAAAACTTCGCCTATCTGGGGTCAAAAGTCAGCACCGATAACAACATAGAAGTTGAATTGCGCGCAAGGGTGCTGGCTGCCAACCGGTCATACTACAGTCTGAGGAAACTTCTCCACTCAAAATACCTGTCGCGACGGACGAAACTGGGACTGTACAAAACCTTTATAGTCCCAGTACTCACATACGCCTCTGAGACATGGACTCTGTCCAAAACTGACGAAACCCTCTTAGCAGCGTTCGAGAGGAAGATGCTCAGAAGGATTTTTGGCCCCGTATGTATGGAACGACAATGGAGGAGCCGCTACAATGACGAGCTCTACGAGCTGTACGGTGAACTCACCATCGTGCAGCGAATTAGGCTCGCCAGGCTCCGGTGGGCTGGTCATGTCATGAGAATGGCACCGGACGACCCAGCCCGTAAAGTCCTTTTAGGCCGTCCACATGGACAGAGGAGGCGTGCTAGGGGCCCAAACTGAGATGGAGTGATGGCGTTGAGGCGTCCGCCAGAACGGCCGGGATAATGGATTGGCAGACGACGGCGCTAGACCGTGAGCGGTATCGAGGATTATTGCAGCAGGCCAAGACCGCGAAGCGGTTGTAGCGCCTGATAAGTAAGTAAGTAAGAATATGGATTTTGCTGCAGTGCACAACTTAGTTTTTGTGGATTATGACTGGCGATTAAAAATAGCTTAACTTCGATAATCTCAAATAACGGCCAACGTATGGACATTGCGGCCTTGATTCATCATTGACACTCAAGCACTGCATCGACAGTATTTGGTGAGACCAGTAGAACTGTTTATCGATAGCAGTTGATTAATTGTTTGTTCACAAAAAAGTGTCATAGATTAAAATCATGGAATCATAGAATAGAATAAAATTCATTTAACATTACCATTACAAACGCTTATCTATTTAGATGTGAGTAATTAATCAAAAACAAGACATCCTGATAGCATTTTGCACGGCATAATTCGTAATGGTTGTCTCCAGTGTCTAATGTCAATTAATAACCCAGCAACAATATTTCTGCCCGAGGATGGGAAAAGCCTACGATGTTCCTAACAGGTTGCGTAGGACATGAGACTTGTAACCTCCAATAAACCTTACACCCATCCCCATAAACCCATTAAGCATTGGTGAAATTCGCCTTCAAAACATTGTGATGTTAGACAACGATCGCATCATTTATCCACTTCCTTCAGCTCGTTTAGCTTTCCTGGTAACCGATACAAAGTACCCACTCATCTTGCGCCAAAGGTCTACGGGGGTCTCCATTGTATTACGCCCAGCTGGTTTGAGGTTCGCGTAGTTGCCGGTTGGGTAGTTAATTATTTTATATCACTTTCACCCCTTGTTGCACTGTGTGTCGAGAGCCGCACACTTCATATCGTGACCACCATCGGTCCGGGGAATGCATTTCGCATAAGAACACATGCACATCGGGAAATGAGGTTATGCAAAGGCCGGTGGTGAGAAACGGAGAAAAAGCGGACCCATCCCACCCTGCTGTCCCAGCTGTGTGTGTGTGTGTGTGCGTGTGTTTGTTTAAGGCTTTTCCACCGGCCTCGATGGCGGTCCTAATGAAAACAAAACTAAGTAAATAGGTTACGGGTGATAAACACCAAAACCAAGACGCACCGCCCTGTTCCTGACTGCCAAGCGGTCAACCACACGCAAAAAAAAAATGCCTGACTATAAAAACTCACTGGTTAGTTTCTGTTGCGGGCCGTGCCATTGCCGTGTACCTCCACGATCGGGATGCTGGAACAATAACTTGTAGCGCGACTTGGTCCATGTACCAAGTTCATCTGCACCCGGGAGCTGAGATGGTCCCAGAGAATGTAGCAAAATGCGAACGAAATCCGCACCGTAAGGAGGACAGAACGAAGCGCCGGTGAACGCGCACATGCTATCGTTTATGGAAATATGTTAATGTAGTCGAATCCCTACTGTAGCCGGCACGGTTGTCTCGGTTGGGAAAAGGCTTTAAAAGTGAGGAGGAATTTTTCGCTGCTGCTGGTCCAAGAATACCTGAGCAGCTTCACTGTCTCCCAGCCGGTACCGAAAAGTGACTGGACACATTGGAACAGTGTATTAAGAGCGAAATACTTTTTCCCCATTTTCTTCGTTACCGAGTCAGCTCAAAAGTAACAGCGAAATAAGATTCGACGGTGTAAGATTAAGTATAACAATCAAGAGAAACACGACGTCGGTCTCAGGCCCTTTATTACTAGAACTGTACCAGCGAACATCCAGACCAAACTACTGTTGGTGTTATTCCACCGGCACAGAATAGGTAGTTCACCAGCGACATCGCAGATTGGATGCTCGGTACATGCCCTGTATACACACGTACACCGAACACGATTAGCATTTTGTCCGGGCACCAATTTGCCGACCGCACACAAGTCCTTGAGCTACATCGTATTCACCTCTCGCAAGGGATTGCATTCACTTTGCTTAATGTGTTGCCCCTGTTAGCCCAACAATGATGGCACACGGACGAACAAACCTGAACCTGAGCTGCAGTCCGGTGCACTTTCCCTCGCTGAGGATGATCCGCCCGGCCCTATGCTCCTTTCGTGATGCTGAAACGCTTCCTTCTGAACCACTTTTTCCCGTGTTCATCATCCTTGCCTTGAGGGTCTCTTTTGCGAGATAAGCGTTAACGTTCCGGTTCGCCTTGTGTACGCTATAACGTTGGCCGTTGTTGTCGGCTTCTTATTTTATTAGGTTCAACGATCCACCGGATCGTTTTGCCCTGCGGACAATGTTACACCGTACAGCATAATGCCACTTTCAGTTTCATGAGCCCCGAAAGTGCGCGTGAAGCGCTCCAACTGTACGAAACATAAAACACAACAAACAAGAAACCACGCACACAGCCTACTAGAAGTGGAATTTGCTTTGATGTATCGCGGCATGAGTAGTTTTTGTTGCGCCTTGTTTTTTTTTTCGTAGACTCCGACGAGTCCTACCGACATTCGCTGCCAAAACTTTCAAAGTTCATTATCAAATCCTGCGCTTCTTATTTCGGTGTTCCCCGGTTTGCCGAGATGTTTTATCTTTTCACGGTACCTTGCTTCTTGTCCCTCCCGGGGAACGGAACTTCACAGAGCCGGTGTGGGTCTCCGGCATCCGCTTTAACGGTCGTACCACGTCAAGGTTGTTTTTCGTCAATTACCTGTCACAGGGATTTGTCACCACCATATTTTATGTCACTCTTGTTTTTTTTTCATACTCCTGCCGCTATGTGTCCGACTTAACATTCGCATAAATTAAGCACCCTGAATTCCTTCCTGTTTTTATTGGAAGGACAAGAATTTTTCGACACAGGAAGCGTGAAACGGGATTCCTTTCGTAGGGAACAGATCCGATCACTTGAAGTATGCGAAATTTGCCGCATCAAAGATAAAACAACAACAACAACGTCGTGAAGACAAGTTATCTTGGAGGTGAAATTAAACCGAAAGATTGCAGTAACACATGACAACTTGAACCGTGTGTGTGTGTGTGTGCCTTAAATGCTCGTTTTTGGGGAGCGATTTTTTGCTCTCATCGATAAGATCCGATTTGTCGGCCAATCGAAGCGGTCCCGCGAACTTTGCCGACACTTTCACTGCCTCGGGAGGATTTACGGATTTATTTGGCCCGTCCTCCGTGGGCCAGGATCGTCTCAGGATGCCTGTTTTTATCTTCCAGTTTTTGGTCGAGAGATCATGGCACATAAATTGGCAATTTAAATTTTTGGGGCAGAAGGTACTTATCTTACTGTTGCTGTTAGTGGCTTTCCTGACTGTTGATTATACTTTTTTTATCAAGAATTTTCATACATACGCATGCAAAACATATCAATTTTTTCCATAAAATATAACTTTTACAACACACACAAGTCATCTCTTAAGCAATATTGGATTTTGTACGATTTTGTAAAAAAGCAGCACAAAAGTTGTCGATGATCAAATAAATTAATGACACGCCTCGTTTTGTGGCCAACAGCACAATCGCACAGATATTGCGCACACAAAGTAACAACACAGTGTAACAGACACCTATTCTTTAGTAAATTGACCCTTGCCGCTCAAAACCTACATTATCCGCTTGCACAACAAATCGATCATACGAATTGAAAAATGCAAGGACCAACTAAGAACAAAGAAAAAAGCGAGGTGCGAATGTTTCCCTCGTTTTTGCAAGACTTTAACTTGCAATACCCCTGCTCCGTGTGTACACCATTCAGTGAGTGTCCTTTCGAGCTTGGCGGCCACCGCGAGCAATGAAACCGAAACGATGAACCCGTGCAGGAACTGGAGCTGAAACCCATTAACACCGACCATTTAATGTCCGGCCTCCCGCCTTACTGCACAACACCACAATTCTGGACCTCGGGGAGCGTGCGTTTGGTCCTGGTGTTTAAGTTGGAGGCTTTCTTTAACAAAAAAAAACATACGCATAAAACTAAACCCAACCCGACACCTCTTTTTTGCCATTAAGCGGAGGAATAATTGTGTGCCGGTGTGTGTGTGTGTCCCGTGTGGTAAGATGGGTTGTAAAGTGTGCTGTAAATTGCCTTGTGAATGTAGCATTCCCTGAGAAAATTGAAAAGTGTATCTCTGGAGCTCCGACAAAAAAAAAACACGCGCGCGTCCCTCGAGTCCGCTCGCTGCTTTCGGCAATCACACGTACCCGTACCCGTAGTAGTAATCGGCCGGTAATCGTAAACTTTGCCGAACATAAATCATCACCCATGGCTTGGTTGTGTGGCGGTGGAGTAGGACGGGAGGAGGGAGAGGGCTGCTTTCGGCGCACCCGGGTCGCACAAGCTATTAACGCCACCTTGTTGTGCATGTCCATGTTGGGTTGCACGCTTTCTTGATAGCAAGAGTGCAAGTGATGCGCTCGGTTGCATCTCATCGGCGACCGGTACTGATTTGGGGATTTTTGGCGGCTTTCGATGTAGGTCAGCCACTACACGCCACGCGGTACTGTCTGGCGGTACAGAAGCTTAAGATTTATCTATTTCTTGCATTCTGTCGGTTGTTTTTTTGTGTGTATTATGTTGAATTAATTTGCTGTACTTTGTAAGATTTCTTTAGGAATCGTGACAGAGTATTTTTAAGATTGAAGCAATAAAGCAACGAATATAAAGTGAATTTCTTATGAAAAGATTTTAAATTTCGTTTTTATTTTGTGTAAAGAATCTAATGACTCAGAGATTTTTGCTATAAAAGCTATACGAATAATATGCTTCAAAGCTAGGCAATAAACTTATCATATTAACTCGAATTTACTCTCGATGATGAGCTCCTGCTACCCTGCGCTGGACAACGGAATGCAGATGGACGTCATTTATACGGATTTCAGCGCTGCATTTGATTCTGAGAATCATTCTCTACTTACTGCAAAGCTGGCAAAATACGGTATTAATGGTGCATTGGTAAAATGGATGTCCAGCTTCCTAAATCATCGACATATTACTGAAAAAATAGCAAATGCCCTATCTACACCCTTCACTAATTCTGCAGGAGTTCCGCAAGGCAGTATCTTAGGCCCTATTTTGTTTACCATATTTATTAACGACATAGTGTATTCTATCTCAGATTGCGAAAAGCTTTTATATGCAGACGACTTAAAGATATTTTTACCAATTTCTGACCTTGCGGATTGTCAGACTCCAAAACTCAAGTCAACTCGTGGTGCCTAAGTAATTTAATGCGTATCAACATAAACAAATGTACAGTAATATCGTTTTCAAGAAAAAGAGCTCCGATTGAATTCGATTACAGAATAGCTGGTTCCTCTGTCCCCCGTTCAAAGGTAGTTCGTGACCTAGGCGTCCTCTTAGACAGCAGACTCACACTATCAGACCACTATGAACAGATGATTTCAAAAGCACTCCGGTCACTAGGCTTTATGTTACGTGTATCTAATGATTTTAAGGATCCAATCAGTGTGAAATCCCTGTACTGTGCAATTGTCCGACCGATCTTAGAATTTGCCAGTATCATATGGACTCCTTCGCAACAATATACAAGGTGTTCGAGATAAATTTGACAGTTACATTTTTGTTTATAACTCATGATTGAATTGGCATAGGAAAACAAGCAATACGTCATTCGACAGCTAAAAGTGTACGGAACAAGCAGCAAAAACAACCCGTGATACAAAAATGCCAAAAAAAAGAGTACATTGTGGAAGCGGATCACATGCATCATGATGATCCGCGCCGGACGCGACAACCGCGACATCATGCAGTGCGTGCAGTGTTCGCTGAATACGGTGAAGGCGATCCGGAGTGAGCTGGGAGAAAACAGCGACGACGACGAAGCGGTGGCAGCACAAAAACCACATTCTCAGCGGCGGGATTGCGTGCGGACCGACGCTTTCCTGGCTGGTGATTCGTCTCGGCTTTTATCAAAACTTCCAATGTATATTCACGACATCTCTTCGTTCTAGTTCAATTCTGAATATTGTTCTGCTCTGCCTAGATTGATCGAATTGTATTGTATATCGTTAGGTTAAAGTTATAACTTTATTTGTATAGCTTGTGCTTGGCCTGTAAGACCCCTGTATAAAGCAATATCGACAAATACTCGTACGAAATAAATACATACATAAATACAAATTTAAAATCATTCAGCTATTATAACTAATGATAGCGAACCGTTTTAGGTAGCCATCCATAAATATACGAAAACATAATCATGTTCAACTATAAAATCATCTTCAAACGTTTCATCCAATCCACCTTCCATTTGCATTTTTCATATTAAGCAACAGGTACAAACACAAACCACTTACAGCTCACACTCTCGTGCCCTCCCCCGTAAGAGCATTTAGATTATTTAATCGGCACATTGTGCTTTGCTTAAATCATTCCTACTCACGACTAGTCTGTCGGCGCACTGCAATTTGCGTAGTTTTCCACTCATTGCTCAAGCACAAAAGAAAGCGACAGCACGGTGCGCTACTACCTTCACCAAACTGTTGTCCACACTTTAGCTAATCGGAACGAATCGTCGCATACGAAAACATAATCATGTTCAACTATAAAATCATCTTCAAACGTTTCATCCAATCCACCTTCCATTTGCATTTGACATATTAAGCAACAGGTACAAACACAAACCACTTACAGCTCACACTCTCGTGCCCTCCCCCGTAAGAGCATTTAGATTATTTAATCGGCACATTGTGCTTTGCTTAAATCATTCCTACTCACGACTAGTCTGTCGGCGCACTGCAATTTGCGTAGTTTTCCACTCATTGCTCAAGCACAAAAGAAAGCGACAGCACGGTGCGCTACTACCTTCACCAAACTGTTGTCCACACTTTAGCTAATCGGAACGAATCGTAGCAGACGGTGGTAAAACGATAAACGATGGCATTGGCACAGTGCGTCGTATCGTGACAAGTTGCCTAATTCCGAAGCATCCTTCTACAAGGAAATCCCGCCACACAACACAATGCCGGGAAACCATCCGCAACGCACGCCGATGGGAACAATGGGTAATGGCGTAATATCTGCAAAACACGTACTAATACCACTGCGTCCCCACAACACTGGCCATTATATAATTTTGACCGATGTCAACTGCGATTGTTTTCAGCTCTGCAGGATTATTATCAAGTGCTTCCTCGTGTGCGTGTTTGTTGTTGCTGTCACAGTGCCGGGTCGAGGACACTGGTTGAACCGATTGGAAAGATTCCGAATTATTCTACGGTGGTCTATTGTTTCTTTTCCTTGCATTGTTACTCGATGATTACCGGTCCGCATGCAAAAAAAAAACACGCATACACAATCATGGAAAATTACGTTTTAGAGAAAACCATATGCAACATTCTTATGGAGATTGTCGCAAGTTCGGACAACAGTACAGTACGTGATGGTACCGCTGTACAAAAAGTGCAGTTAAGTCAACAGCTTACGCCTAATGAAATATTTATTCTCCAATTAGTTGCCTCACGGCGATATTCCAAAAACAATACACAAAACAAACGAAAGTTTGGCAAATTTTTCGTTTATCTCCTTGCATCTGAGATGATTCTTCGAACCATGCCGCCTATTCTTGGGCGACAAAAAGAGAAGTAAAGCCACCAGATCACCTGATCGATGATGATCGCTTTAGCTTAACAAACAGGAAAAGCCCGTACGGGACGGTTCGAGACAGAGGAAAGAGTGTACAAAAAAACGGTAAAGTTCATTAAGCAAAAGCTTCTTCCTGGCCAAGTGCTGCCAGGAAAGATCTATTGGTCAAACACAAACATTGTGCACGGTCGTCGCCCAATCCCGTTGCCGAGTCGTGTTAATCCACCTTACCAGTGTTCGGTCGAACATTGGGTGTGTGTGTGATTTTCCTTTGTTTTTGAAGTTTTTTTTTCTCGTCGCCGTTTAAATCCACCGTTCGATCGATCCCAGTCTGAGCATGGGTTGTGACGCGTGGCTGTTCGGGGTCAAGTGTGCGATCACCTTCCGCGTTGTGTAGGCCCATCCAGTGCAAACAGAAACGGAAAGTCAACGCGATCAGCCGGGCCCGTAGTAGCTAAGCCGGGAAATCCGTCTCGCATCCGCCCGAACAACAACAAAAAAAACGGGGTCGTTTCGCGGAAGCGTTTCGGAGGTTTTGAGTTCGTCTGTCTGAGCCCTTGGAACCGTTGGGAAAGAAAACGACGGAAACTAAACAGTGAAAGGTAAACAACGCACGCGCATGTAAATGTCCGTAGAAAAGAACAGCGACTTCGACACGGGAAGTAACGAGATGACGAGTTTAATGATGGAAATGTTTTCCACCACAAAAAACACAAGTTAGCACCAAGCTGCCAAACTGAGGATCGGCAGTGAAAGGTTAGTTCATAAATAACTCCTCTAGGTTGGACACATTTATCGATTGAATGACCGGTAGTTTCCCTTGAAAAACAACGTACATAAATAAAGTTGATGCATTCGGTGTTCAAACGCAAAGCTTATTGAAACAAAAAAGCGACGACTAAACTAAAAACAATAAGCAAACTCCACTGTATATAGTCGGTTCTCGTATCAACAGATCAATAAATTAATTAACCCCTTTTGAAAGACGAATTGCACAACCCATTTATCCCGGGCAAAGCTAACGGATGATGAACGAGAGATAATTCCGTGCTAAAGTAGTTCATTCACTGCAGGGAAAAAGGAAGCGTGCGACCGTCAGACCCATCGTCCCCCCGAGTGGAATCAATCGTCCCGCAACAAAGCTCAAGCCGACAATCATTATCGGCTCCGATAAACACACGCACAAACACGGCGGAGTGTCGGCATGCTTCCTAGCTTCCTTCTAGCGCACGATACGATATGCGCTCTTCCACGCAAACGCCCTTATGATGGATGTGATACCGAAGGCGCACGTCAGAACGCCTAGACCCGTAAACCTGCTGCTGCAAAACTTGCACAAGTGCATCGAATCGGACGGAACTGTACCGGTGCGGCGATGAGATGATTCTTGCCTGGTGGCTCAATTGCTTCAGTGTCCGCTAACACTCGCAACAGCAACAGCAAAAAACCCCGGCCGTTAGCTGATAAACCGTGATTGATATGGGCTAATCCCGCGCTAATTAATAGCATGCAGACAGGAAGAGACTGACCACTTTGGTTAAATCACGAGCGCGCGCGCGCACCGGCACAAAGCTTATCAGCGTAATCCGTTCTAGCGATCCCAGATTCGACCAGCAGTGATGGTGCGCAGGTGTGCACGCGTGCATCCGCGTTGCATGTTAGGCGAGTGTTGTGTTGGTGGAAAATTCTTTCGCTAACCGGGCGTTTCCGCTCTATTTACCACGCTGGATCAAACACTTCCACCGGTGCACTGCTAGGTGCAGAATTAATTCATGATCGAATATTGTTGATCTGCCGAATCCATCCGGTGCCGCCGCTCGTTATGTGGGGGCTTCGTTGTTTGTTTGGAGAGTGTTTATGAGGTTTTGAAATTATGTTCTTAACACGCTCATCGTAGTGATTTATTAATACACCCCGTGGATTAAATCGCGTGCTGCCGGACATGCAATCTGTTCTAACGACTGCATTGAAGCGAGGGTGTTTGGTTGGAAAAGATAGATATTCCAAACCCAAGTAAAATGGTTCAGAGCTTGTGTTGCAGAGATTGGTGCATTTTAAATTATAGCTGAGCATCGGTATGTTAGTTACACAATACGGAAAATTATTACAATTATGGTTCAGCATTTATTCACAAACGAATAAAAGACTCATCTAAAAACGGAACTTCTTTTGTACGCGGTAAAATGATCGTACCACTGCAAAACGGTTTCAGTGTTTAAATTATGGGAGTAGAGCAACTCATTTACGCATTATTTGTCTTGCATTTTACTATGAATGTAAAAAAAATGCTTTGCTATAGCGATCTTCCCATATCTTGCAATCTGCAAAAGAAAACCTCTCTTGCTCCATAGCCTACTAGAATAAGCACTTTGATACAACCAATAAAACTCTTTACATTGTTCGAGCTGTGTTTGATGATACTTAGGAAGTCATTAGCAATTCTGCACCCTATCCAACGTTTCTGATCCAGACAGTGTCTGTCCGTTTTGCGTGCGAATACTTAGCCATCACGCTTCTTCAACCGGTGTGAAGCACAACACCCTTCAAGCCGGTTCAGTTCAGCATAGAATCAAATTCTTCACTTCCTCTCAATTAGTTCTACCAGAATGAAGCCCGACGTCCGGAACTTTGCGCGTACGAGATCAAACCTGGCTAGCGGTCTAACTCGGAAACGCAGCACGCAACGCACCGCCAGAACACACACACACAAACACGCTAACGCGGGATCGTTGAACGATACCGTGCAGTTAGGTTCCGGGGAGAAAGTTCATGCCGACGGTGGAAACCGTTCGATGACCGTTGCGTTGCTGTGGCGCACGAGTGTTGCACCGTACCCGTCGGCGGCTGTTGGCGGGATGAGCTTACGTACAGAACGCTCGCTTGAAGTAGGTCAGGGTCCGTCCGGGCAGCGGCTATTTAATCGGCACATTGTGCTTTGCTTAAATCATTCCTACTCACGACTAGTCTGTCGGCGCACTGCAATTTGCGTAGTTTTCCACTCATTGCTCAAGCACAAAAGAAAGCGACAGCACGGTGCGCTACTACCTTCACCAAACTGTTGTCCACACTTTAGCTAATCGGAACGAATCGTAGCAGACGGTGGTAAAACGATAAACGGTGGCATTGGCACAGTGCGTCGTATCGTGACAAGTTGCCTAATTCCGAAGCATCCTTCTACAAGGAAATCCCGCCACACAACACAATGCCGGGAAACCATCCGCAACGCACACCGATGGGAACAATGGGTAATGGCGTAATATCTGCAAAACACGTACTAATACCACTGCGTCCCCACAACACTGGCCATTATATAATTTTGACCGATGTCAACTGCGATTGTTTTCAGCTCTGCAGGATTATTATCAAGTGCTTCCTCGTGTGCGTGTTTGTTGTTGCTGTCACAGTGCCGGGTCGAGGACACTGGTTGAACCGATTGGAAAGATTCCGAATTATTCTACGGTGGTCTATTGTTTCTTTTCCTTGCATTGTTACTCGATGATTACCGGTCCGCATGCAAAACACACACACAACCATGGAAAATTACGTTTTTGAGAAAACCATATGCAACATTCTTATGGAGATTGTCGCGAGTTCGGACAACAGTACAGTACGTGATGGTACCGCTGTACAAAAAGTGCAGTTAAGTCAACAGCTTACGCCTAATGAAATATTTATTCTCCAATTAGTTGCCTCACGGCGATATTCCAAAAACAATACACAAAACAAACGAAAGTTGGCTGCTTTACGGTCTGTAAGCGGATTCGGAAGCAACGGAAAAGTTCTAACGCATCGTAACTTCAACAACGAAGATCGCTGGATGGAATTTTCGGGTCATTTCGAAATTAAACCATGGTGTGGCCGATGCGTTTGGAATGGATACAATTATTGGTGATTGCACCCTTACCCGGGTTTGGGTATGTGTGAATCAGGGCAACACACGATGCCCTTTCGTGTGAATAGAGCTCCCTTAATTCTCTAGCATGACGCTCCGGGGAAGACTGTTGATTTAGAAAAAGAAAACATATTAGTTATTTGGTAAAACATAAAAATATTTTCTGATAACAAAAAATACTAGTCGCTATTCTCTTAAACTAGTTCAAATAAGATTATTGTCCTTTATATTATAAAAGCCAATAAATAAATAATTAATGAGCTGTTAATGTGATAATTGTACACAATCTCCAAAACAACTGCTTCACGTTTGTATGCTTCATGTTTCAACACCATTGAAGTTGTTTTGATAATCAGAAAGTAACTGTAACAACATGTAGCAGATAAACTGCAACAAAACGGCATCGGCAGTTGGCAAGTTTTTCGTTTATCTCCTTGCATCTGAGATGATTCTTCGTACCATGCCGCCTATTCTTGGGCGACAAAAAGAGAAGTAAAGCCACCAGCTCACCTGATCGATGATGATCGCTTTAGCTTAACAAACAGGAAAAGCCCGTACGGGACGGTTCGGTGCTTCTGCCGAATTGCTTTGAAGCTTGTTTTACAATCCCACTAACCAGTGTACGTACTGTGTATCGTCTGAAAGACCCACAAAGCCAAGGATTTAGGTAAACCCCACACACCCTGCTTTGTGTCTACCCAATTATTCTTAACCCCGTTTTTTTGTTGCGTTTCTTTTCCACTTGATCAAACCTACCCCACTGCCCATATTCGCGGACACGATTTTCCTTTGTTTTTGAAGTTTTTTTTTCTCGTCGCCGTTTAAATCCACCGTTCGATCGATCCCAGTCTGAGCATGTGTTGTGACGCGTAAATGAGCCACACCGGAGAGTGTCCACACGCCGCAGAACGCGCTTGCTGGATGCCAACCTTCCAAGTTGGCGAGGCTAAAGGATCAACGAGCAGGAGGATGATCGGCCGCGTGCTTCACGCTTGAACTGGTTTCGCCCGTATCGAAGGGTCGAAAAAGGGCAGACGCTTACCGAAAGCGAGTGGCAGAACGATAGGTTTGGGGGCAAAAAAAAAATGAAAGAAACACCGTAAACGCACCTGAACGCCAAATCTTCCTCCGGGAAGAATGAGACTGTGCGAAACCATGTGCTGGCTGTTCGGGGTCAAGTGTGCGATCACCTTCCGCGTTGTGTAGGCCCATCCAGTGCAAACAGAAACGGAAAGTCAACGCGATCAGCCGGGCCCGTAGTAGCTAAGCCGGGAAATCCGTCTCGCATCCGCCCGAACAACAACAAAAAACGGGGTCGTTTCGCGGAAGCGTTTCGGAGGTTTTGAGTTCGTCTGTCTGAGCCCTTGGAACCGTTGGAAAAGAAAACGACGGAAACTAAACAGTGAAAGGTAAACAACGCACGCGCATGTAAATGTCCGTAGTCGGGCAGGACGAATTTCGAAGGAAGAAAGCGAACGAACGCGATGTTAAACACATTTTTTCTTTGTGGCACAGAAAAGTTGGAAAGATCCTTGTAGTTAAGGTTGAGTTGTTCGGTAAGAGGAGGAGAATATGGGTGCGGGGGCAGGGAATTTAAGAGGAGAAAGTTATGTTTTGCTTTATGCGTTTCAGAGGAAGGATAATAAGCATTCAGGTAAATGTTTCGTTACCATAGATGGACATAAATAAGCACAAACGTGAATACCTTTGCGAAGACGTTAGCCGAAACAGATGCTGATACCGAACACGATAATGTGTACAAAGAACTGTTGTTATAAAATTTGTAGTATCTATGGCATGATACAAAACCCGCACAGATTTAACGCTTTGAATAAACCATGAGCAACAATGTAATACCCTATCACACGGCTGATCAAACTGTTGATGCTCGAACCGGATCTCTCGACACCAAATGTCACCCCGATAAATGTCCTTAAGGAATTTACATCGCTCAATCAGCTGCAAGCGTGGCGAAGCGAGCGCGAACCATGCAATCACCCTTTGCAACGGTGTATTGTATTAAGTTCTTGTACTTTCTTTGCTGATGATGACGGCGTGCTAGTAGGACGCCTTCTCCCTTTGCGGATATGACCTTATTCGATTGCTAACGATACCATCAACTGTTCAGCCAACAAGCCACCCCGAGACGCACGTCGAATCCGTGACCGAAGAAGCGATCCAGGGTCATAATGATACTATGGAAAAAAAGCTGAAGGAGAGACACAAAAAAGCTTCCCTTTTGATCAATCGTTTCATTTAACGAACGTATATGACGCGAGATTCGCTGAAAAACAACGTACATAAATAATGTTGATGCATTCGGTGTTCAAACGCAAAGCTTATTGAAACAAAAAAGCGACGTCTAAACTAAAAACAATAAGCAAACTCCACTGTATATAGTCGGTTCTCGTATCAACAGATCAATAAATTAATTAACCCCTTTCGAAAGACGAATTGCACAACCCATTTATCCCGGGCAAAGCTAACGGATGATGAACGAGAGATAATTCCGTGCTAAAGTAGTTCATTCACTGAAGGGAAAAGGAAGCGTGCGACCGTCAGACCCGTCGTCCCCCCGGGTGGAATCAATCGTCCCGCAACAAAGCTAATGCCGACAATCATTATCGGCCCCGATAAACACACGCACAAACACGGCGGAGTGTCGGCATGCTTCCTAGCTAGCTTCCTTCTAGCGCACGATACGATATGCGCTCTTCCACGCAAACGCCCTTATGATGGATGTGATACCGAAGGCGCACGTCAGAATGCCTAGACCCGTAAACCTGCTGCTGCAAAACTTGCACAAGTGCATCGAATCGGACGGAACTGTACCGGTGCGGCGATGAGATGATTCTTGCCTGGTGGCTCAATTGCTTCAGTGTCCGCTAACACTCGCAACAGCAACAGCAAGGACTTCTTCTTGAAGCTCCCGGTTTCCTATGGTCTCGAACTCCGGCAAGATCACACGAATGGTGCGAAAAAAACTAAAATCAGTCCTCCAAGTTTAAATGTCATAATTAATGAAACCTTATCGCTTCAAGCGGCCCAGTTCCTATTATGGTAAGGAACAACGCGTTTATCGTGTTTTACGCGCCATTTCACTTCGCCAGCCTCAAGGTACATCCGATGCAAAGAGTAGAGTGAACAATTTGGAGGTGCCGGCGCGGGGTCAATTGATTTATTGCATGTTAAGCAGCGATTCGTGACACCTTTTCTTTTGTGCAAGCGATTGCGCTCAAAATTGGTGTGAACTTTCGCAGTGTTTGGTAATATTTTAAATACAGAAGTAAACATAAACGTGATTGAGGAAATCGGTCCGGGTCGGTTTAGTGGATTTTAAAGTTCTTTAAATAAAAAAATGGCAAGATTCTTACACATTTCTCAACTTTAATGGTTTTATGTTGTATGTGTTGCTGCTGGATCTCTAGTGAATTAATAAAATCAAACAGAAACAACGATCTGCACTGCACTGCACACATTGTTCGTATAATGAAGCATCGATTTCGATGTACCGTTGCTGGTGGCAAACAAAAAACCCCCGAAAAAAAAAACCAGGCCCACAGTTGATAGCGTGTATCGCGTTAATTTAGCATACCATCCCACCAATAATTCCCGTTGGTGTTCATTTCGATGCCCGGGAGCAGGCAATTTATTTTAATGACTTCCAATTTTATGGAATACGCAACTGCTTAAATCGAAACGCGATCGCGCAGCCAAAAATTGCACACCGATCTTCACGCTGCACCAAAACAACGTGGAAGAACAAGAATAACAAACAATAATGTTGCTGCTCTCATCTGCGTCTGTGTGCACAAAAGGCACACCAAATTTTCCCCCCTATCGGTGTCTCAAAGCGAGTTGCTGGGAAAGAACAAATAATTCATTTAGTATCATCGATTATCTCTGAGCTCGAATGCTCGAATGTGCATTTGTTAGATCATATGGGAACGATCAGACACTGGAATAACTGTACGTAAGAGCTATTAACTGAGTGGTCTTGTGCTAAGAACTATATGCTTTTGGTTGCACTATAAGATGTTGTATTATACTAAGCACCACGGAAGAACGCTTTTAAAAGCTTGAAGAATGATCGGTCAGTCGTTTGCGGATCAAGGGAAATTGAATCGATAATTGTTCAAGAGGTCTCGAGCGATCGTACAAAATAAATGAACCCTACCCAGCCAACCGATAATTTGCATCGACACCCCAAACCTGTAAACATTTTGCGACTGAACCTAAAAAATTGCTGGCTGGAGCATTTATGAATAAATGGTTACCGCCCAGGCGAAAATAAAAACAACACAGCTTAAAACGTAATCACTTTAACCCAAAAATTGTCTCCACCCATAAAACCATTCACGCCAACTAGTGGCCGTGTTTCGCGGTGTAATTGCACGTAACACTCTGCACACAGTGTGGGGATCGTTAAACGCGCTCCCACGGCCGCGGCTACCGATCGGTATACCGCACCGGTTGAGGTCGGTCTCGAGCGCCGGATGAAATTACACTCCAGCCGCAACAGTGAAGAGGAAATGACACGAAATGGCCAATCAATCAACGCACCAAGGTACACACACACACACACACACCAAACGCAGCCGACGGAAACTCGAACCACGGTGGTGGTGCTCGGTGCGACATCCTGAACAAGACGCGCTTGCCGGCAGTTTCCGTACACCAACATGTTGACCCTGAACCCGACCAGGAAGGAAACACAACGGGCGTGCAGAAGCCATGGGACGCCGGCCACCCTCCGGGAGACACCGTTTTCACCAATCAACCGTAATGCGACAACACAACAAAGGCGGACGTTTTCACCTCTGCTATGGGGTCGGGGCAGGCGTGTACCCGCCGCCGCCTTGCGGAAAACGAAAGGGAAATGATCGTGGTAGCGAAAGTTTTTTGACGAAAACAGAACCATCTCCGTTATGGAGCCTCACCCATGCAATGGTTGGACCGGTGTGGTGGTGGCTCACCCGGCATCCGAATGACACTAAACGGTTCCATTATCGTTAATTTTCCTCAGCAACTGACAAAACGACCGCATTTCGTCTACCTTTACACGCTGCTGTACTCCGCCGGTGTGCTCCACCACCACGCTGTTATCGGATGTTCGCTGATTGTTTACATCCGATCGTTCACTTTCTGCACGGGAGATTGTCTGCGGGAAAGAGGCGAGTGCAGAGGGTTTTATGCTGCACTTACGCACTTTTACTTATTATGCATGTTACAATTGCCATTCATCGTTGTTCGGTTAACTGTGTGGTGTGACACTAAAGCGATCACTTTTGTTTTCGATAGCACGCTGGGGTATTGGTGATAGTTTAAACTGCTACAAGCAGAACGAGTATGAAAGAAAGACGAAAAAGAAGCAAATTTGAAGATAAAACATATAATATTCCTTTCTGATACAATTTAATAGTATAGAAGAGATTTAAGACGTGGGAAAATAAGGCTAGGCTATCCAATTGGTAATTTATTTGAAATCCAAGATTAATTAACTGACACAAGGAATTAGGCAAACTTGGACAGAGGGAAAGATGATAAAATAGTTAGATTATACATGCATATTATAAAAAATCTAACTAGATAGAAATTTATTTACTCCTTTTTTATTAATAATCGATAAAGTAAACAAATGTAGAACGTTAGAAAGTTTCTAATAAAAGCAAACCATTCTCTTAATTTAGTTCTCAATACCAACCCTAGAAGGAACGTAAAAAAGGAATTTCCAAAAATTTCTATCCATTTATTAATCATTATAATCGATTGATTGAAATTGTCTTGTCTGTACCATGTCGCGGTCTGCTAAGTACGACTCACACAGAGAGACAGCTAGGAATGTCGCTAAACAATTTAACCACAAGCGCGGTCGGAAGGAAACGTAATATCAATGAATAATTTAAAACGTAAGTCAATCAAAACGTAAGAAATGGAATATAACGTAAACAAAATAAAAAAACAAACTGCAATGAATGAATCAAAAAAACAGAATCATCAGACGAAGACAGATCTTATAGTACATGGATTGCCGACGCGCGAGTGAAATGTACGATCCAAACAAAATACACAATAGAAGAAAACTGAGAACCACAACATTTTCTACCGTTTTTGTACCTTAAGCACTTGTGTTGTGTTGTGAGGCTACATTTTCCGATTCCGAAGCCGTCTTTTTCGCAGGTGATCCTTCCACTTCTGTGCTAACGGTGTCGGGTTTCTTTCGCTTGATAAGGTGTGAAATATCATTCGCCGGTTTGGCGGCGGCTACTGCCGACGACTTCGACGTGCTACCGTTCGAACTACCACCGGCGGCAGCAGAAGAAGACGATGTGCCTGCACCATTATTTAGATCCTTGCCATTCGATTCGACCTCGCCGGAGACGATAATCTTTGAAAGCTCTCGTTTTACATCTTCAATGGGCTGTAACCAAAAAAAAGTAAAGAAGAAATTAACAAATATTTCTTACGTTGTCTTAGTTTAAAACTGTTTTAACAATGAGCTGGCATTACTAACCGTTTTCATTGCGTCTTCGACATCGGTTATCTTTTCTAAAATTTCCATCTTCATATCCTCCAGATCCAAAATGGTTTCTTTGATATCATCAGTCTGTTCTTTCGCTTTCTCTAGCTCCACCACCTTTTCCAGTTCCGTTACGGCACCTTTGAACGATTTGATCGACTCTTCGAACTCTCTCTCCATCATGTAGCACAGACCGACCTTGTAGTTGACTTCGGCCAGCAGACGCAAATCAGGTTGTTCTATTTTCCTGTAAATTTCCAATGCTTTCACTGTAAAAAAAAAGAACAAAGAAAATGAGCCACGGAGAGCTTTGGGAGTGGGGATGTTTTCAGTAGGGCCTCAAAAAAAACCTTTACACTTACCATAATCCTTGGTGGCTTCTTTGAAGAAACTGTTCTCAAAGGAAATGCCTGCCAATTCCATGTAGCACTCGGGAAGATTTTCGTATCCTTTCTCTCCCTGCTGCTGGAAGATGTTTACCGCCAGTTCCAGGATTTCCCACGCAACCTGCAAGTTGTCGGCTGCTTCCTCCTGCGCATTACCGGTACCATTCGATGTCGAGGGTCCTGGTTGTGGTTCACCGTTTGCTTCCTTCGACCCACTGGGTCCTGGAGCAGATTCAGCACTTTCGGCCTTATCGCTCTTGTCCTTGGATTCGTTATCTTTATCCACATTCGTAGCTTCTACATCTTTATCGGATTTTTCCTTCGTGTCCATCGCCTCATCTTCAGTTTCTTTTTCTTCGCTTTCTGCTTGTTCTTTCTCCTCACCGTCACCATTTTCTTCACCTTCATTTTCTCCCGCCCCCTCCTCATCATCCTCATCGTCATCATCGTCGGCTTCTTCGGCAACGATCAGATTGTTCTCATCTTTCCCGAGGGCGATCAGCGATTTGGCGTACATTAGATAAGGCAGTCCCAGCTCTTCCGCATTTGGGCCGTACAGCTCGGAGTAGATGGAACAACATTCGCTCAGATCGTCAGCCGCGTCCGCGAACTGTTTCATACAATAGTTTCGGCTACCGCGACCGAACAGTTCCTTTGCCTCACTAATTCGTTCGTCCTTGGTGACAAGTGTTTCGGATTTTTCTGCCATCGTGAAGTTGGTTGGTTGTTTGTGATGAGATAAAGGCAAAACCGTGCTCTTTACACGCTGGTATCCTGCAAGGAAAGTAAGCAAAAAATAATGTAATATAGATATAGCTTTTACATATGGATGACACTTTTTTGAGTATGTTAAATTTATTGCACTTTCTCGCAAGGAACAAATTGTATTAATAAAGCGTTTTTTGGGTTGAAATCATGCCTTAAGCTATGTGTTACATTTATTTATATATATGTTCATCTTTTTTTTCAGCTCATATCTTTAAAATGGAAACAATTCATTTTAAATCAACCGAAGCACCAAATGGGTTGAATGTAGAACCAAAGTAAAGAAGAAGTTTTACTGAAGGGCCACACTACTTAAAGGTTCCACACTGTCCATCTACATCATTTATGATATCAAAGTGCCTTCAAACTGTTGCACTTTCCCATATAGGTTGTAAACATAACCGTGTAATACCGCCCTTCCATGAAAAAATGTTACTGAACATAGCAAAAAACACATAAAAAAGACGAATAATTTATGCGTCGTCTAGGATAGGTACAACAACGCTAACTATCATTTCGATGTACTTGTTTCTTTTACACATCGTACGATTTTTTTTGTACACATCACGTACATCCATCAACGCTGGTATAAAAGATCAAACGTTTACCTGCGAAAAAAATATATGTTGTACACCATTTTAACAATTTACGAGAACATCAAAGCTTACGACAACACTTCCACGCCACAGGAGACTAAAAAAAATGGTCGTGAAAATAAAAAATCTTACCATAGATCCATACCATACTTCCATTACACCCATACTACACATCAAACTTGCCCCAAAGCGATGCTAAACTATGCGTTAAGAATTTAACTCTGATCCACACCGGTTGTATGTCTGGATCCTATGAACTGACTTAGT
The DNA here is from genome assembly GCA_002091835.1 of Anopheles maculatus. NCBI lineage: Eukaryota > Metazoa > Arthropoda > Insecta > Diptera > Culicidae > Anopheles > Anopheles maculatus. The sequence goes on along the minus strand of KZ061620.1, from coordinate 350,275 downwards.
TCTAATAAAAAATGGCCCACACAAGTCCCGATGTCAAACGATAGTTCAAACACAATTGAATAGCTCCTGCAACATTAACAATTAATAGCACGGTGGAGTTGACTTGTCCGTATATCCTTTGACACACTGTGTTTCCGGCAAACTATAGGTGTGTTATCGATTTTTTTCCACGCCACTCGCAAGTGCGCAAGCTTTCCGCCGGCACCCACCAACCCAACGAACCCAACCGACCGGCGGGAGATGTCAGTTTGGAAGGATGTCTCGAGCGCGCTCTTTGTTTGGTTCGTCGGTGAAAGGACACTGTACAGAAAGCTCCAATGGACAAACAACACAGTTAACCGCCGATCGGGAGCACAATACACACAGAGTAATTGCAAACACACACACCGGAGGAAAATTCGACAGAATGAGAAAATTAATTCAAAGAGAACTAAAAGAGCACTTTCTCACCACAACATTGACGCTGTGTGTGTGTGTGTTTGTTTTCCTCCACTCAGGAAAACTCTTCAGATCCATTTCAAGTGGCGCTTTGTAGCTCTTGCTTTCTCCCGCTCTTTTGTGTCGCGTCTGTGCTGTGTTGTGTTCTGTTGAAGGTAGACGAATTGGACTCTCAAGCCCAACCAATCCGCTCTGTTTGGTATGTTCTCGCCACGGAAAGTGTTCCCTCTTTCCTTGCAGTCGATGCAAGTTCGGCGAAGAAAGTTCACAGTTCAAGCGCCAACTACGTAGCGTAACACACGTGTCCCGAAGGTTCCACAACCAACCGACTGGCTGTTGGACATGAATGGAAAGCAGTGCACCGAACAGTAGTGTAGCGTGTCCTAAAGTGGAAGAACCACTAGCGAACCGATTACAACGAAGTGACCCACCAACAACGCCAACAACCAGCAGCAGAAGAAGCAACTACTCGTCGTTGTAATCAAAAGAGTTTACTTGCATTTTCTTCAGAGGTCACTCTTAGACGCATACGGTTGCGCCGCAGCAAGGACATCAATTTTGCAACATAACACGCACCACAAGAATACACATATCTTCTCTCCCCGTAAGCAAAAACTCGGCGTTTGTTGTAGTGTTTGCACTTCTAGTGGAAAACAAAACTAGACGACTAGCAGGAAATAAAGAGTCGTGTGCAGTGTGCTGAAACTCCGGAAAGACAGTCAAAACTTGCAATATTGTGTGATGTCGATGAGCAAGCGACATGTGTTTATGATGTGAGAAAAGTGCACAAGGAACGAAAAAGAATATTCACGACGACAGCATTTATTGTGCTCGTGGGATTGCGCTGGTTTGCATGATATGTTTACAATGTGAAAGATCGATGGCTCAACAGTGAAATGTGTAACTGTGCTTAAAACTAAAAATTTGGTGCCCGTTTGGGCATGTAGTTCTTCTTGCCTGCCAATGCTCAGCGTGGAGTAAATCTCGGTGTTACTTAATCAATTGCATACGTAATCAAGTGAGGGATTTCTTCGCAAGTGAATCAAACAAGTGAATTTGGTTTTACTTGGTATACACAGTACCTAAAGAAAATTAAATTTGGTGAATACATTTTCTGTGACGTCCAGTAAGTGTTACAAAATAGGTTGCCTCATTTCGATAAATCCACAACAGGAAAACATCTTGCACGGAAGAATGGTTTTAATCACAGGAATTGTTAAGTTAATACGCTGCTACTTTTCAGTGAACAAACGTATTATATGCTTCTGCTCCAAGCTTCGTCAATCTTCAACAGGACAGGAACAAATACAATAGCAAAGAGCACTCAACACATTTCGATCGATTTCTTCGACACAAGGCAAAGTAGTGGCGAACCGAAAGGAACCAGAAAATACCTGGCCGATTGTGCTTGAGCATTTACCAATTTACCTACACCGAGCTTTTGCGCCTTCGCTCCTGCTGTTGTTTGTACTTTGGTCTGTGGCTGTGAGTGATGTGCTGCAACGGGCAGCCAGCACCACAAACACTTACATTAATCCCAATCAGGATAATAACACCCGGGCGCTTTTAGCCACACGAACGACAGTAGCAATTGAGGCCAATTTTCATAAAAAATAAGTTTTTTACCGCATGATGAAAATGATTGAACATTGCACTGTAGAAGGAATTATAATATTGCACGCGGGCTCCAGCGTACACGACCTGCAGTACTTATTAGTTTAACCGAGTGGTCAATACGTCAATGTACATTCTTTTTAATCATACAACTAAACATTTATGACTGTTAGTAACGTTTCGTGACAAATTATTGTGTTGCCTTCTTCTCAGTTGTGTTTTTTTAAGTGCTTATCGCATAAGGCTTTTGCAAAATAAAGAAACGCCCTCACAAACGTAAAATTTCGCTAGAGTGCTTCACAGTAATGCAGTAAGACGATAGCGCAAATTCAACAAACAGGAAACAACTCATCTCACAACATTGGAAACTCGATCGCTCGTTAGTTGAGCGTAAAGTTTTTAATTCACCTAAGACTACCGCCACACAAGTTTGACTGGGAAAAAAAACGGCAAAGCAGTTGTGCAGACGTCATCCATTTACAGTGTAAGTAAACCTGAAAACTTCTACTATCAATGTCTTCCACCTCTTTAACCAGTCCCGTTTCTACGCATTTAACTGGTAAACTTTGAAAGATTATCTTCCATGAACAAGGGTAATAATTTTACAAAAATAAAAGCCACAGCACAAAATATGGTACTGACTAAAGCCGCCCCTCATGGCTGGCGCGCGCGCTGATTTTGGACAATTAATTTTTGTTCCACTTTTGTTCAAACCAAGGACAAGAAGCGAAACAAAAGCCAACACACAAACACACACAGCAGAAGGTAACAAACCCTCAGCAAACACGCAAAATCTTTGGACAGTGTGCCGACGATCCCGACAGGCGGTATAAATCAAAGCCAAACATTTCGATTGCTTTGGCCCTTTCGCTTTCTATCGCGAGAATTCGGAGCACCGAACCAAACCAACTAGAACGAGAAAGCCATAATGTACACCCAGGAACCGACCATACCATTACCAGAGCCGTCGCCATTGTTTGGTGGCGAGAGTATAGGTCGGCTATCCACCGGCCAACCTCATTACAATATTCAGCCCGGTGGTTGGTGTGGTCCTGTTGCCCCTCGCTTCAAAGAGGTTACTGGCCTCATCAAACGAACGTACAGGACGAAACATTAAACGTTTGTAGGTCGTTGATTGTTACAGGTTATGATTTGGATTTGCAAACGACCCAACCATTAAGAGAACGGAACCGAATCGTCGTCTAACAGCGGTTTTAGCTGGCTAGCGTCCAAACCAGTACATGTCTGGTTGGGTCGGTTATGAAGGTCAAGGAGAGGACGGTAGATTGTCGCAGAATGTACATAGAGGAACACTGTCTGACCGTATATGCATAAAACACGCAATTTTGAGATTTTACGAAAGCGAATAATGATTAACATCAAAGGACATGGGGTTTGATAAGAATGGGTTTAAATTATGTTAGTATTAAAAGGTCTTTGGAATGCGGTTCGGACATCCTCTTAAAAGACTCAACAAAGTCTTTGATTGATCAAAAAACATTTTTTCGAATGAATTTAACTTTGAACTTAGGATTCTTCTTGAACTGTAAAAATTACTTCCATAATAGAAATTCATTTAGGATACCCTTGTAGAAAACACTTTATAAACTTCATTTGATGGGGTATCGAATCCCGCGCTTTGGGTATAACCAAGCCAGGGATAAGCAGTAATGCCGTACCCGAGACCTCCTGAAGTTTGCCGTGCAAAAGAGGATGAACGTGTGAAAATTGCAGCTTATAATAATTGCGACGTCAAGATACGATTTATTATTGGCTGTGAGTAACCGATTAAATTACAAGGACTTTTGCGTCTATTATTATCACACGAAAATGCTAGGATCGTCCACTAGCGATGTATCAACTTAACGCAATTAAACTGTAGTGATTTAATTACTCAGCGATTACTAGAGGAAAAAAAGATACGTCAGCAGCCAGTCCTTGCTACACCGGAAGGATTGCAAAAATAAAAGGCTCTCTTCCGGGCCACGTGCCTGGAAGCAGCATCTCAATCGAGAAGTTACAGCGCAAACAGACACCATCATGTGTATTATCCCCCGCCGCACCACGGGGTTTGCCAGAACTCCTCAGCTCATAGGAAAAGTTTTTCCCATTAGAGTCATAAACGCTCGGCTACTGTTTCGTAGCATTGCTCTTTTGACGCTTATACATCGGGGGTCATTACTTTTATAGCCTTTTGTCGTGCTTAGGAAAACAGGACACAATCGATTCAAGAGCACGACGGTACGTGCGCTGGCCCAAATTAACAATTTCACAGCTTAACAGATTACCTACTACCTGTTCACATAAATTACGCATAAAATAGATGGGCTAAGTTAGATAATTGTTAGCAGTCTTTCATTCCAAGAAAGAATAGTAAATAAAACAACCCAAGAAAAAAACAAAATTAAAAGGTCAGACACACTAGTGCCGGCTAGTCCTTACAATAGCTTAATAGCGAAAGACTGGACTTTTTTTTCGGAAAACGATTTTGCGAATCTGCTTAAACAACATAATACATTTAAGAAGTACCCAATTTCCTTCTCCTATATTGCAACGTTGTTTCAAATCGTAAACATAAACCCCTTTAGCATAAACAAAAAAGCGCAAACACTTCGCTAATGGATTAGGGCGTCGATACGGTATACTTTTCACGGCGCCCAACGAATCTCTGTTGGGGTTTTCTTCTTATCGTCCTGAAGCTGTGTATGCTGCTGTATCAGTGCGGTATAGAGTGACATTTGGCCATTTAGCTCATCCTTACGATACCCTCACAAAGGTTGACAGTTTATCCTCCTACAAAAGACCGTTTCTGTAGCGTAGGATCCCATCCTTCCTACACATTTTCACCGTCTTGTGCTGATTGCAAGATATAAAAAGCCTAGGATTGTATACTTTGACTGCATTTAAGAGCAAGAGCAAACATTAACAAACCCAGACAGACCGATTTGAAGATGGGCGGCTAATGGAAAGCGCCCATGGCGGTAGAATAAATCTTTCCCAGTGGGTGGAAATAATGTTACTCTCTATTAATATATTGTATTACTAACGGTCGAGACTTTATTTACCTTAAAAAAGAGGAAAACAATGGTATAGTGTAAGTAGTGCAACCACAAAATGCAGATGAAGAAAATTTAGTCATTTTTACCTGAAGAATCTGAGTTAGGTTACTCGCTACAGGGAAACAGGGTCCTGATGGAATTCGATACCCGCTGCAGCCGTGTAAAGATTAAAACATATAATTATTTCTTACACCCACCAACATAATGCACAACAGGATATTTGTCAAATCCCGCGGCACACTATCAACATGCAATTAAAACGCGCAATAACGTCGTATTTTTTACACACGATTAACACCCGGGGGCGCCTGTGCGCCTTATGATGTGGGAGGCGCGGGGCGCAAAAGTTACATTTTCCATACGATTTTCATGCGCATGGAATGATCTCATTCAGGGGATGCCGGAATTTGATTATTCAGTAAAATTAACGACCATATTTGCATGACAAACAATTTCGACACGGTTTTTCATCAAGGTCTCCCCTTCGGTTGGGCTGAATTTCCAAACGACATCGGGCTTCGCAACTGCAATGGTATGAATAAATAAATAAGGCATTTTTACGCTTCGTAGAAATGAGGTTGCATATGCGAGTACGTAAGTTGAATACGTAGAAAAAAAAAAACACGCAACAAACAACATCGATATTGTGTTTCGTGAAGCACACGAATGAACGCATTAAAGTAATTTTTTTCTATTTAACATATCACACTATACATGCTGTTGCGCAATTTTTGCTGGGACAACCAATCATATTCTTGATGAAAAGAAAAAAAAAGTTAGATTGTTTATCCCGCCTCTAACGACCCAACCGAATCCCCTATAACTCTTTACTACACTTGCAACCATTAGCAATCTTCTGTTATCCTGAAAGCTCGCCTCGCACTAAAAATACTAATTAAGGATTTTGATTATCCTCTCCCGGTTAAATGACGTGGCGGTGGTGGTAGTGCTTTCAGTGAATTGGATCCATTTTACACAGAAACACAACGCGCTTTGCGCCATTATGTCGCTTGCAAACACAACGTTAATTAGGATAGATCCATCCACCGGGGGCGCACTCTCGCTTGTCGTTCGTCGTTCCAAATGTAAACGAAGCATCGTTCTCAGCTTCTGTTAAAGCGAAATGGAGGCGAATGAAGAGATTGTATCACAATCCCATTATCATACTACCATGCGCCTCCATCATTGAATGCACCACGCCAGGCTCGCTTAACCAGAAAACTGACGGCGAACGTTTAAAGTTCACTGTGTGTGAGTGTGTCACGGTATGGCTGCGATAGCAAGCGTCACGGAACGTTGCTGTCTCATCACGGTCACACACTTGCCACTCAGTTCAACCTCCTATTGAGCATCGTAAAAATGTCCAGCGGAAGCCGGCTGGCGCCTAAACATGATAACGTATAACCCCGTGCTAGTAGTGGCGGTAAGGTTAGCCAATGCTCTCGCAGCAGCTGATGCTTTAGTTAGTCTTGCGATGGTAGAAAGCGCGCTAGAAAGGAACTCGCACCAGTCACTGCCATAACTGTCAACGAAACTGCTAATAGAAATCCGCAAATGCCGGCTGCATGAAACCATTATATGGATTGCAGTATAATTCACTCCCGGTTCATGAATGAACATGCTTGCCAGATTGGATGTATTGATTCGGAAACTAAATTGATTAAACCGATAATATCCGATGTTATTGGTGCTTTACTATGTTGCATAAGATATCCACTTCTACAAGACAATGCAAGACTTTTTTAAGACAAAAACGTTTTTGGTGTTTCAGGGAATCGTCAAGAACTTTCACAACTCGAGAATAAGCTCACCGAAATACAGGGGAAACTAGGAAAGGATATAGAACTACCATCGTTACAATTATACCAACCCACGATCGTAGTGACAAAATGAAGAAGCGAGAAAACGATTTATGACTCGTAAATCCCGGATCGGACACCGGTTGCAAATACACCGTGACGACCCATTGCCTACCAGAAGCATCGACGATAACCACCTACATCATTCCCACGCCAAGCTCACCGACACTAGACACGGTACACCCGGCAACACCTACACCGCCATCACAACTACTACCACCGACAACAACCACTCCCGTTCCACCATTTATTCCCATTTCGGAAACGCCGAATCGAGACATCGATCCTGACACAGTTACAGTCGCTCTAGACGAAAGCCTCTCAAGTCCCACAGAAGACAATAATAGTAAGCTCAACGGCGGTGAAGTGTGTGCGCAACGGCGAAGTTCCTTTTTCGGCAGCATTCGAGCGGCTGTTCGAGGTAACAAACAAAAGCTATCGGCAAGGAGCGAAGTAGCAAACGGCGAGGAGAATAGTGACGAACTACAGTCACTGCGTGCTGCAGCACTGCACCACAATCAGTCCATCGTGGATCTCGGACGGGAAGAACACACGCCCGAGAAAACGACAACGACGGCCGCCAATATTACTTCCAACGCCGCCGCTGCTACCAGCACGGCGAACAGTAGCTACTCCCGAAACAAGACGACCACGCGCAGCTGGCCCGTAATACACCGGCACAATTCCTACTACCGCTCCCAAACATCGAGCGGTAGTGGTGGTGGTGGTGCTGCTAGCGGTGGTGGTGGTGGTGGTGCTGGTGGCCTTCAATTCTCGGCCAATCGGAGACAACCCACATCGCAGCAGCAGCAGCAACAGCACGGTTATCTGCAATACGACTATGATGCGCCCCTGCTACTGCACGGTGTAAATTACTGCCCACCCAATGATACGAACAACAACACGCTGCTCGGTTACGGCACTGCGAACGCATCGGGCAACGACTACCATCTGCTAGCGAGCGGCCATCACTACCCATCCTCCGGTGCACCACCACCGGACAAGTCTCCCAGTATCGATAGTTGTTACTATTATCAGCACTACGGTAACATGCAACCTTCGGCAACCACCACCATCATGGCCACCACAACCACCAGCAGTACCGGTCCGGGTGGTTTAGCCACTACGACCACCACAACGACCAATAGCTCCGGCGCGACCGGCCACCAACAGACACCATCCGGCAACGGGACCTGCTGCTCGATACCGCCACCGATTATGTTCCTCTTCCTGACGCTCCTCATGACGTCCAGTGCTACCGCCATGCTGTGTGCCGCCATCATGACCGATCACTGGGAGCACGTGTCCTGGGACCGTACCAGTCTCGATCGGATCAGCAACGAAACTGCCATCGAGCTGCACTGGTATTTGGACGGCCGGGCAGCGAAGATCCCACTTAAAGGCAAAGGTAAAGCGGGCAGAGTGCGTTAGGACATCCTGAAAACTATCCCGAAAATTTGTCTTCTTTACTAGGTCTACCAACAAAACATCACACCCATCATCATCAGAGTGGACTGAAAGGAGGACCGGCGGCGACACCACCACCGGTAGTTACCGACAATCGGGCCGGCGTTTTTCTGGTCCCGATGAACGGTGGCATCTGGACGTTGTGCATCGATTTGACGCCCGACGATATCCGGACCATGTCGAACGATGGGTTCCCGCAGGTGGATCAGTGCGTCAACTATCTCGCCGGTACGATGGAGAGCGCCCAGGGCAACGACGAGGATGCAAGGGCCGATTGGCAACACAGTGAGTCCCAGGCGTCCTTACATCCGCATTTAAGTAGGTACAGCGCGACGCGTGCAAATTCTTTCATCTTAGATCGTGTTTTTTTTTGTATCCGTTCCCCCTTTAACTTTTCTAAGTCTCTGTGCAAATCTACCTACCACTGCTGGAGCAGTACTATCTTTCCGATTGACCTTTAAGCACCAATTTGAAGCGCGTGTGGTTCACAATAGTTACGAGGACTTTTCTCTCTTTCCTGTTCGCTATTCTGATCTGATGTCATTCGAAGATTGAAAGAATTTTTATTTCCATACTTGCCTTCATTTTCTAACGGTTTCATCATCAATTTTCCTCCGTCAACGGTTGACGTGTGGCGGAAAAAGTGCTTTTTAACATCCTTGAACCTTTTTATGGTTTCTTTTTAAACTTGATACGACGCAATCCTAATTCGGCTGGTTACAAATAATCGAACAAATCAATGTTAAACTTCAATCATTCTCACTCTTGTACTTAAATGTATAAAATAACGATGCAAAGAATATCGCACGCAAATCGATTAGATTAGAAATGATAAGAAGCTTTAGCTTTTATGCACACCCTTCCACACACTGTCATATTTTTTGATTTTGACTAAATTGGTAAAACAAAAATGTTTTTCAGCTTTCCCATCTTCACGTTCCCAATTTTCAAGAACAGCCTCTTTTGTATGCAATTTCCTTGTTTTTGCTTTGCTTCTGCTACCATCATCTCGTGTGTTCCCCGACCCAGGGCAGCAAGTATCGATCGTGTTCAAGTAGTGCCGGCGTGTGAGAGAAGAAGCTCTGTCACATTTGCATTTTTTGTTCTCCCGATTCTTATACATGTAGGTAGTAGCATCATATGACTTCATCGCAGTGACTAGCAGCAATTGCGAAGCTTTTTATTCCATGATACTGGCGTTCATTTCTCAAGCGTACAATAAAAGCTTACCACCCACCGTTCGCTCAGCACAGTTCGATCCTTCCCCACACCTTTTTGTGACCGAGTGCATAATTTACTCATTCGTACCAGCAGAGGTACGGTACTGATGCCGGTAGGGGATTCGACAATGGCACCACCACAAACACACTGCAGCTACTATCGATCAGCGGTCCCCATCGTCCCGTTCGGTGACAGAACAACAATTTGCGGACCCATATATTGCATCGTTCTATTGCTTACGGATACATTACGCTCATCCGAGAGTCCGAGAATAGCTGCTTTATTCAGGCACTGCTTTTTTTGTGTACTATTTACGGCATGCCATTTTTTCCTACTATCAATGAGCTTTTCTAAATCCTACTCCCTGTGTCGAGCGACAAGCCACTGCCATGTAATACCTTTTCTTTCCATGCTTTACCTTTTCAACTATCTGACAACTTTTCCTAGCAATAGAGAACATGTGCTTAAAATAGAAAATTAATCAAATAAACTACTGTTCCTAGTGCTAACCGGGACAGTACCAATCTATCAACATACAAAATTAATGCATCATCTGCTTTTGTTCTTCTCTTGTGATCTCTGTTCATGAATCTTTTTCCATCATCTTTCTAACGTCGAATGACGCTCGGTGCCTGCGGTGGTGGTCGACCCGATACGATCACATCCTCAACAGGAATGCAGAATCTATCGATTTCATGCTCGCTGGTGTGTCTCATCATACTCGGTAGCGCTGCACTGGTGGGTGCCTTCGGTGTTTGCCAGCGTCAAATCAGTGCCGTATTGGTGACAGGCGTAATGTACCTGCTGGCCGGTAAGTTTAATTTACATTCATTTACACACAAATGGTTCATTGTTACTAATTTTGTTGCCTAACCCCATTGCACAAAGCTGCGTACCCACCGGGGAATGAAAAGAAATTTGCTCCCATTCAAGGTTCGGAGAATCATCTGTTAGCGCTTCTCTTAAGTATAATTAGTAGAATTATGTTGCATGCAAGTTGTATGCAACAACTTACTCAGACTACGGGCTAAGGTAGCGTCTGAAAGACTTCTTCCTGTTTTTCTTATAAATTGACAGTTAGATTAGAGAGAAAAAAAAAACATTGTAAACAAAATCAAAGCGAAACCACATGTAAAATTGCTAATATACAATACACGAGTAAGACACACCAAAGCACCAGTTTTATTTGCATTTATAGCAAATTCGAAACACCAGAGAAGCGGAAAGCAGTATCCTGCGTCATCATTGGTCCTTCGAACCGGATCTCTGGACATCCAAAACTGTTAATTTGGTTGCATCGAGGTTATCAACCTCACACACGCGTTGCGTAAGTGAAGATTTTTACCACAGTCTTCTAATACACTCTGTATTGTAGAAATTCGCTGAATATTTCAGCAGATTGAATGTTTGACGTTTGCCGCATGTCTCCCCGCTTCTTGCGCGCCATTTGTATCTTGTACACTCGAGTCCGGCCGAAACCGAAGCGCTTTTCCTGTTTTACTCAATATTAACGGCATACAATAATCGTTTGCGACCATTTTAAGAAAATATAAAGTTGTACGTGTCGTGTGTTGTTGTGTTGTGGACTCAGCTTTATCGCTATTTTCGTTCAAACCCTACCGCTAAACGAGGTAAGTTCTAGGTTTATTTGCTTCTCTATAGCAATGCAAGATTCAATAGGTTCATCATCTGTTGGCGCTATTTAGCAGGGAAATCCCCGATTCCCGATTAACTGGTTCCATATTCTTTTAGCTATCGATGCCAACAATTGAAACCGTCTCCTTAAAATGGTCGTTAAACGATTGTGTAGAAACCAGGAGCTCGACCATTCGTATCGACCATTCGTATGGTATCACTCCAAAGCGCGCCGAAACAAACGTTCGATGTTTTGTCGCTAAAAAATGCTACCACGATAAGGAATCCACTGGATAACTTAGTGGTCTAATGCTTCGAATATTAGCACCCTATTTCGGATACCGCTAGAAGCTAGGAAGAACTGGCGCAGTGTTGTCAATGTGATATTTTTTCCTTTTTTTTATTCTAAAGCACGGCGCTTTCATGCATCATAATTCGCAGAAGTTTACATTTGTATAATTAATATCCTTGTATATATGTATATATAGAGAATCTCTTGTTCCGCACCTTCTTTTGTTTCCACTTACGTTTTTATAAGGCAAAGCTTTTACATAAACTATATTCGGTAATTGGTTAAACGGATATCGCTCCAGTTCGCGGCAATTGGTTAGGGTTGTCTCTTCTGGTGTTTCGGATTCGATCGAACCGTCCGCATTATCCACATTTTGTCTGATCGCGCTAAAACTTGTAACTAATGTGTAAGTAAGCTCGGAATGTTGCACCGAATTGAACGCGTCATCCTCGGTATGAGCAGACGTAATGGTAATTTGCTTAAACTACCGTACATGCATGGATCAAACGTAAGCGTATATATATAGGCGCGGTGGTACAGGGAGACAAAAAGATACAGACGACAAACAGAAAAAGATTCAGTAACTATACTCTACACGTTGCTGCACAGGCAATGAAAGCATTGCACTAAGATATTTAACTAGAACTGATTACTCTGTACAAGAATGTATAGACTAGCCGTGTTGTTCTATTTCCTATATTTGTTTCCTTTCCTTCCGTGTTTAATTGTATCTTCTGTAAAGTGTGTGTGTATAATGTATAGATTCGTACAGTCTGTAGACGCATCCTCTGTGTGTGGAGTGCTTTGTTATCTTTTCATCACTTTTTTCTCCTTTCGGGTTTTCTTCCGGGGCGCAAATATGGTTCGATAAAATATGTAATAAAAATTAACAAACTGTACTGTGTACAATGTTCATAGTCACAAGACTAGCCACAATTCGCGGTGCCGTTTCGAGTGTGTGGTGAAGGTGTGGTGCATTTTTAACTTTGATTTGGTTCTGTTCCACAAACGGAGTGTAGCTCTGCCCAAATTGAATGCGAGAATATCAAAGCGAGTTATCGTTTCAGGTTAAATGTGTTATTCGCTTCTAATCGTTTGCTTCCTACAACTATCACTAGTTTTCTTCAATACTTTATTTTCCTTTTTGACCTGGAAAATGAGATTATTCGTTAAATGTTTATCTCTACGTGTATGTTGCTTTGAATTGGTATTTAAATTCTAAATTTTAGCGTAGAGATAAGCCACTACACAAGCCGAAGGGGGTCCGCGTACAGTATACTAACAAGCGTGTGCGCGTGAAACTATCCGGCAAGCTGTCGAACTCTACGCGGCTCACAAAACCGACGTTAGCTGAAAGGCATAGTTGAATGTATGAAATGTAAAATTGGCGCATAAAAAGTGTATAAGCGAAAAACTACCAAACGGGAGGGTACGACTAACTGGTACTGGTCGAATGGGACAATATCTAAGATAGTAACAGTAGCAGTATGATAAATTGTGCTATTTTTGATGGAAATGTTATCACAAATAAATGATTTCCAAGCTGTGTGTCGCCTGGGATATGGGATTGAGCTTTTCCCTTGTAATTATGACTTTATCTTCCCTTGTAAATGGGTCACATTTTAACATTTTGAAACATTCCAGCATTGCGCGCATTCCTCGTCGCGATGGTGGAACCAGGTCGCAGAAGCTAGGTTACATTGTAAACGGCGACCTTGTTGAACTTAAATTTGAATCATCAAATCATTGCCGACAGCGGGTTGAAGCGCATGATTTTCGAGAGCAAAATCCATAGAAACGATGTGAAGGCGCACAGCACCACACCACCCCAGCCCAGGTCCAGGCTCCAGGCGGTGACGAATATTCGGGCGCCGAGGAATTTCGATGCGGCCCTAGCCGTACCCTTGATGGCCACCACACCATCGATGGTACCGTCAAAGTCACTGTCGAGCAGTGGTCGTCCCTGCTGTCGCTTAAAGTGTATGATCATCAGCGTGAACAAGGCAAAGAGCGCTGTGGATGAGAGAGAAACAAAATTAAATAAACTGGCTGAAATGAAATGCGACACTTTTGGGGCCACTACCACTTTGGGGTTGTTAGATATGATTCATTTTTAACAAAGCTTTTGAAACTAAAGTGAAGTAAACATATTTATGATATTGCGCACTCTGCAAAGCTGGAATTTACGTTTCCACTTTACAAAGAAGCATTGCAATACACGTTGCCTTACAAAAGGGCACTGAAATTGCTTTGGCAGTTTGGTGGAAGCTCCCTATATCGCGTGACTTGTCCGTCAAGAAGCTGCACACGGTAGTGGAAACCGTTGGCCGGTTCCACGAAGGAATAGAATTTGTCATTTTCTATTTCCGACGCGTCTGTGTAACGTGCCCCACCGGTCTCGCACACAACGTTCGCGAAAAGGACCCGGGTGTGCAACAAAGTTATCGTGAAGGAGGTTCAGTATACCACCCTCTCCCCCCATCCACGCTAAACCATTTCCAGCGGTTGCGTTTTAGTGTATTTGCTTTAGCTAAGGGACGCCTGGGCTGGGAAAACAGCTGATGCGAGCGTGAGGAAAACAGCAAACTAAACAAAAACTCGACATCTCATCGATTTTGTTGCTATATCTCCCGGTGGAGTAGCGTGTTGATTGTTCGCATGAAAGTGGATCCTAGTCAATAACGTTAAGCTACAGCCGGAGGACACAAGGAAGAAGAAAGTTTTATGGTTTTGCGAGGTGAATTTTTTATATGCCCCATATATTGCATCGTTCTATTGCTTACGGATACATTACGCTCATCCGAGAGTCCGAGAATAGCTGCTTTATTCAGGCACTGCTTTTTTTGTGTACTATTTACGGCATGCCATTTTTTCCTACTATCAATGAGCTTTTCTAAATCGTCATCCCTGTGTCAAGCGACAAGCCACTGCAATGTAATACCTTTTCTTTCCATGCTTTACCTTTTCAACTATCTGACAACTTTTCCTAGCAATAGAGAACATGTGCTTAAAATAGAAAATTAATCAAATAAACTACTGTTCCTAGTGCTAACCGGGACAGTACCAATCTATCAACATACAAAATTAATGCATCATCTACCTTTGTTCTTCTCTTGTGATCTCTGTTCATGAATCTTTTTCCATCATCTTTCTAACGTCGAATGACGCTCGGTGCCTGCGGTGGTGGTCAACATCGACCCGATACGATCACATCCTCAACAGGAATGCAGAATCTATCGATTTCATGCTCGCTGGTGTGTCTCATCATACTCGGTAGCGCTGCACTGGTGGGTGCCTTCGGTGTTTGCCAGCGTCAAATCAGTGCCGTATTGGTGACAGGCGTAATGTACCTGCTGGCCGGTAAGTTTAATTTACATTCATTTACACACAAATGGTTCATTGTTACTAATTTTGTTGCCTAACCCCATTGCACAAAGCTGCGTACCCACCGGGGAATGAAAAGAAATTTGCTCCCATCCAAGGTTCGGAGAATCATCCTTGTAGCATATAAAAAATTCACCTCGCAAAACCATAAAACTTTCTTCTTCCTTGTGTCCTCCGGCTGTAGCTTAACGTTATTGACTAGGATCCACTTTCATGCGAACAATCAACACGCTACTCCACCGGGAGATATAGCAACAAAATCGATGAGATGTCGAGTTTTTGTTTAGTTTGCTGTTTTCCTCACGCTCGCATCAGCTGTTTTCCCAGCCCAGGCGTCCCTTAGCTAAAGCAAATACACTAAAACGCAACCGCTGGAAATGGTTTAGCGTGGATGGGGGGAGAGGGTGGTATACTGAACCTCCTTCACGATAACTTTGTTGCACACCCGGGTCCTTTTCGCGAACGTTGTGTGCGAGACCGGTGGGGCACGTTACACAGACGCGTCGGAAATAGAAAATGACAAATTCTATTCCTTCGTGGAACCGGCCAACGGTTTCCACTACCGTGTGCAGCTTCTTGACGGACAAGTCACGCGATATAGGGAGCTTCCACCAAACTGCCAAAGCAATTTCAGTGCCCTTTTGTAAGGCAACGTGTATTGCAATGCTTCTTTGTAAAGTGGAAACGTAAATTCCAGCTTTGCAGAGTGCGCAATATCATAAATATGTTTACTTCACTTTAGTTTCAAAAGCTTTGTTAAAAATGAATCATATCTAACAACCCCAAAGTGGTAGTGGCCCCAAAAGTGTCGCATTTCATTTCAGCCAGTTTATTTAATTTTGTTTCTCTCTCATCCACAGCGCTCTTTGCCTTGTTCACGCTGATGATCATACACTTTAAGCGACAGCAGGGACGACCACTGCTCGACAGTGACTTTGACGGTACCATCGATGGTGTGGTGGCCATCAAGGGTACGGCTAGGGCCGCATCGAAATTCCTCGGCGCCCGAATATTCGTCACCGCCTGGAGCCTGGACCTGGGCTGGGGTGGTGTGGTGCTGTGCGCCTTCACATCGTTTCTATGGATTTTGCTCTCGAAAATCATGCGCTTCAACCCGCTGTCGGCAATGATTTGATGATTCAAATTTAAGTTCAACAAGGTCGCCGTTTACAATGTAACCTAGCTTCTGCGACCTGGTTCCACCATCGCGACGAGGAATGCGCGCAATGCTGGAATGTTTCAAAATGTTAAAATGTGACCCATTTACAAGGGAAGATAAAGTCATAATTACAAGGGAAAAGCTCAATCCCATATCCCAGGCGACACACAGCTTGGAAATCATTTATTTGTGATAACATTTCCATCAAAAATAGCACAATTTATCATACTGCTACTGTTACTATCTTAGATATTGTCCCATTCGACCAGTACCAGTTAGTCGTACCCTCCCGTTTGGTAGTTTTTCGCTTATACACTTTTTATGCGCCAATTTTACATTTCATACATTCAACTATGCCTTTCAACGCTAACGTCGGTTTTGTGAGCCGCGTAGAGTTCGACAGCTTGCCGGATAGTTTCACGCGCACACGCTTGTTAGTATACTGTACGCGGACCCCCTTCGGCTTGTGTAGTGGCTTATCTCTACGCTAAAATTTAGAATTTAAATACCAATTCAAAGCAACATACACGTAGAGATAAACATTTAACGAATAATCTCATTTTCCAGGTCAAAAAGGAAAATAAAGTATTGAAGAAAACTAGTGATAGTTGTAGGAAGCAAACGATTAGAAGCGAATAACACATTTAACCTGAAACGATAACTCGCTTTGATATTCTCGCATTCAATTTGGGCAGAGCTACACTCCGTTTGTGGAACAGAACCAAATCAAAGTTAAAAATGCACCACACCTCCACCACACACTCGAAGCGGCACCGCGAATTGTGGCTAGTCTTGTGACTATGAACATTGTACACAGTACCGTTTGTTAATTTTTATTACATATTTTATCGAACCATATTTGCGCCCCGGAAGAAAACCCGAAAGGAGAAAAAAGTGATGAAAAGATAACAAAGCACTCCACACACAGAGGATGCGTCTACAGACTGTACGAATCTATACATTATACACACACACTTTACAGAAGATACAATTAAACACGGAAGGAAAGGAAACAAATATAGGAAATAGAACAACACGGCTAGTCTATACATTCTTGTACAGAGTAATCAGTTCTAGTTTCCACTGAAGCTCTGAAACTTACATTTTTTTTATATGGACATTCTGTTTTCCAGTCGTTTAAGCTTAATTTGTGGCGCTTGGGTTTTCGCCGAACTCTGCCAAAAGATGATCCATGCATGTACGGTAGTTTAAGCAAATTACCATTACGTCTGCTCATACCGAGGATGACGCGTTCAATTCGGTGCAACATTCCGAGCTTACTTACACATTAGTTACAAGTTTTAGCGCGATCAGACAAAATGTGGATAATGCGGACGGTTCGATCGAATCCGAAACACCAGAAGAGACAACCCTAACCAATTGCCGCGAACTGGAGCGATATCCGTTTAAACCAATTACCGAATATAGTTTATGTAAAAGCTTTGCCTTATAAAAACGTAAGTGGAAACAAAAGAAGGTGCGGAACAAGAGATTCTCTATATATACATATATACAAGGATATTAATTATACAAATGTAAACTTCTGCGAATTATGATGCATGAAAGCGCCGTGCTTTAGAATAAAAAAAAGGAAAAAATATCACATTGACAACACTGCGCCAGTTCTTCCTAGCTTCTAGCGGTATCCGAAATAGGGTGCTAATATTCGAAGCATTAGACCACTAAGTTATCCAGTGGATTCCTTATCGTGGTAGCATTTTTTAGCGACAAAACATCGAACGTTTGTTTCGGCGCGCTTTGGAGTGATACCATACGAATGGTCGATACGAATGGTCGAGCTCCTGGTTTCTACACAATCGTTTAACGACCATTTTAAGGAGACGGTTTCAATTGTTGGCATCGATAGCTAAAAGAATATGGAACCAGTTAATCGGGAATCGGGGATTTCCCTGCTAAATAGCGCCAACAGATGATGAACCTATTGAATCTTGCATTGCTATAGAGAAGCAAATAAACCTAGAACTTACCTCGTTTAGCGGTAGGGTTTGAACGAAAATAGCGATAAAGCTGAGTCCACAACACAACAACACACGACACGTACAACTTTATATTTTCTTAAAATGGTCGCAAACGATTATTGTATGCCGTTAATATTGAGTAAAACAGGAAAAGCGCTTCGGTTTCGGCCGGACTCGAGTGTACAAGATACAAATGGCGCGCAAGAAGCGGGGAGACATGCGGCAAACGTCAAACATTCAATCTGCTGACGCACAGTGGTTGGCGTATGGATCATATGTCATGACAGCGGACAAAACTTTTTATTATGCAATTTCAAATCACTGAAGGAAAATAAGCCGTTCCATAGTATAGTACTTGAAAATAACCTGGATTTCAGAAAAAAAAAACCATTCGTTGCTGCCACATTTGCATAATTTATTTTCTAAACCAACCGAACGTTTAAAAATTTCAACAATAAAAACCTATTCGTAGGTACTGAAATAAATACAAAGGAAGAATACCGCTGCCAGATATCATATGCTCGCGCTGCGGTGCGATAACAGATACATTACACTGTTTCTACACCTATCGAACTTTCTCCATCGAACTTATTCCCGCAAGCGATGGAACTTTCGCAGCGAACACATCGAACTTTTGACATTTCAAAGCAAATGACAGGACAAGAAGAGCAGAGGGCAAGCGAACTTGTTTACACACGTCGAACAAGCGAACATGCGAATTCTATTGTGTTTCATCAAAAGTTCGAACCTAGTTCGCTGCGAGTTCGACAAGTGTAAAAACAGTGTTACACGCGGGTACGTTCTTATACCGTTTCGATAACACCACGCTTTTTCTGGCGCTCTTCGTTTGCAATAAACGACGTTTCCTCCGATGTTGGGCTCAACTCCGACGGCACAACGGTTGCTGGTAACGGCGTTATTATCGGTGCCGGACTTATCGTACCAGCTAACAAAACATTCGGAATGGTCGGATCTTTAACGGAACCGCTCAGCACACTGCCGTTTCCACTGTTCCCGTTTCCATTGCCGCCCGTGCTGGACGAGATGTTGACCACAGCCAGCGGTTCTAACGACAGCCGGGAAGGAGTATGCGAACGGGATGGATTGTTGGACGAGTTGCGTGACACGGGACTAGAGTTTTGTGAACGACGGAAATCTTCCAGTGGTATTTCCTCCGAACGAGGTCTCGGTATGCGAGGGCTCGATTCTCTTGAGCGAGGAGTACTGGAGCGATTGCGTGAATTGTCACGCGATTTCATCGCAGTCGACCCAATGCCAATCGGTTGACTACTTTCCCGGCGTGTGGCTGCCCCAGTGGTCAGCTTTCTCCGTGCACCTGTGGGTTCGCTAAAATAATGTAAAAAACTATCAATATGCTTAATCAAAGCAGAGGAGGAAAACCGACATACCCTTCTGTGGAGCGACTCGCGCTCATCTGCACACGACTCACGCTCCCCGATGGCATACTGTCTCGTCTTAATGCCGCTGCAACTCCTGGCACACGGTTGCTGGTTGAAAACAGTGGCCGATGTTCCCGTCCTTGACGACTCGACGATCCATGCCGTATCGAAGGTGTACCACTTGCCGATGATCCTCCCGCCGACAGCGACGGAAACGTCGATTCATTCAGCTGTCCCGGAATTTCCAACAGCTGCGCAATTTGAAACATTTTCTTTTGCCGTGCTTTGCTGCGACCCTTCGTCAACCGTTGCTTCGCTGCCATGCAACGAATATGATCGTCAAACATAAACTTTGCCGATAGGATGGGCGTACGATTGTTAGTCGCACCGCCACGGTGGATCGTTAGGTGCAGACTGCGCGAATCTTCCTTATCCCCATTTACTTCCACGTCCTGCAGAAAGCCTACGAATTTCGCCACACCCCATCCCAACCGTTCCCTATCCGGCTCTACCAGTATAAGCTGCAGGATGTCCATCACCAAAAATCGCCTATACTTGGTCCCGTCTCGCATGACGACGGTACAAGCAATAAGATCACTATTATCTGCAAAACAGGAGTTGTACGTCTTATGAGTATCAAATTGGTAACAATCTCCGTACTTATTGCCACTTACTCAAATCAAGCGCATTATCTATTTGAACACATTGGCTCAGATTCGTGAGCGGTAGCAGTGTCTCCTTCTCGCCCGATATGGACTGGCACATTCGACGCAGCAAAAAGAATACACGAATCGCACGCCGTGCCTTCTCAACCTCTCCGCACGGTAAGCGCCTCGTAAATCCAATCCCTGTCAGCGGTGTTCCAGTCGGGGGTAACAGTATGGTTGAGTCGTTACAGAGAAATTCCACGTTCAGGGTGGCTTTAACCATTTCGTTGTATCTGCAAAATAGAATACAGAAAATGTACATGTAGATTGACGAACAAGAAAGGCGGCACCCCCCATTTTAATTACTCGTCTTCGAAAAGGTCCAAGAAAATGTCCTCTGATTTGTAGAAATTTTTCAGCACATTCATCGCCTGATTGCGGGACAGGTTGAGAGAAGACAGATACTCTTCCGGTATGGTTGAATCTTCCACCCCGGTACCAATAATCTGACCGAGCAGCTTCAACGCTAGTTCCGTAGTAACCAGTCGTATTCGACAGGCTGGAATGGGCACGAAAAGGATGGAAAACAACTGTAACATATCTAACATAAATCAATGTGTTTCGCATCGTCTATTACTCACAAGGTTGGCTAGATATGTTGACCATCTGCAGCAACTTCTCGATCAGAATGACGTTATACTGGGTGCGATTTGAAGGTGACGAGCGATTCAACACAATCTCTAACCATTCCGAGTTTACACCTAAAAACAGTACGGATAGAATTAGGTACATTATTCACTATCGCATAACAGAAAATACGACAAAGTAAACAAGTAAATTTACAGCCAATTGTGGTGATTGTTGATTCAACGAATTAAATAAAATTAATCAAAAAAAAACAACATGAAACTTCAACGCTACACACAGAAGCATGCCAATTCATCAACCCAAAATTATACAGGCGAAATTAATGCGCAATTAAATGAATAAATGTGAGAGCAGCTAACTATTTTATCAACCACCGTTTTCATCACTTCCTTTACATTCATCATAATTATACATTAAAATGAGAGATAGATAACTAACCGTCTACAAACAACCGGCACCAACAGCGAGAAGAACGTGTTCGTTGCAACGACCACGATGATACGTTAGGATGACGATGTGCAAAATTCAATTCAGCCGCAATGTTATTAGGAGAAGTAATCAAACAGGTTAAAGTTAGCGAGATTAGTGGTGTGAGAATTCGACGAGTAATAGTTGTAGTAGTAGTAGTAGTAGTAGGAGGAGGAAAAGATCTTAAGCGTGAAGGAAGAAAGCCTAAATACAACCTGTGAAATGAACTACCGCAAGTGTAGTGTTGGATTAATATCGATGATAGATCATTTACAAAATACCCAAAATATTAAATGAAAGCCCCCTTCGTTTTACTACAACTAGCAATACTGCTACTAATTATAAAACACCTTAATAGCTACATACCTTTGTTGTTAGCGAGCGCATAAAGCAAACACAATGCCAACAGCGCTAGAAAATCGTTCTCGGTGCAATCGAGTGATGATAGGACCATATCGAGAAAGGGTCGATTCGTTTCCGGCGTTCGGTACGCATTGAGCAGAAGCTTCTCTTTTTCCTCGTCCGTGATGTTCACCTTTTCAATCTCTTCGGAAAGTGTTGGCGGACTAGGAGAATCTTTAAAAAGGCAAAACGTCCACAAAGTTAAATACAAAAATCTCACATGCAGCCATTTACAACTATCTTACTCGATATGGGTGGTTCTTTGTTGGTGGAGGTACTGCTGCTAGTGCTACCCTGGCTTTTGCTGCTGCTGCTGCTGCTGCTGCTGCTAGTATTCGGGCTCTTATTGCTACTACCGGCCGCCCGCTCATCTGCCAGGTAAAGTTGATCAACTCCATAGGCCGCAGTAGACGGTACCGTACTTTCCAGCGCTTCCTCCAGACTTTCGACCGGTTGAACAAAACCCAACGCTACCACCTCACGGTTGTCGATGTAAGCGTTCAGTACTTGTGCTGCACCCTCCTTAAAGACGGTATGGTCCGCGTTTAGGATGACCCAAGTGAGCGCATTTATCAGCGGCCGGTGAGTTATGACAAGGAACACGAGCGACAGCAGAAACAATGCCACGACACTAGCAACACGTGGATTGTTCATCTCCTTGATGTCAATATCGACGACCTTGTTCAGGACGGCCGCAAGATTACACGTCACGACGGCCATCGACATGGGCGGTGATGGTGTGAGGGAGAATATGTACAGTGGCACGAACAGCTTGTGCAGCAGATGTTCGGTCAGGACGGCATTCAGATCGGCAATATCGAGACAGAGAATATCGTTCAGATAGTGTAGATGATCCAAATGTTCCGCTACAAGGTTTGCTAAACGATGCTGGGATTGGTGGCTAGAAAGAGCAATGATAAACCATTTGAATGCCATTTTACATCCTACAAGCGCTTTGCGCACTTACTCAATGTCATTGCGAACGCAATTGTCCAATTCCAGGATATGTTTCCCGATGAACCATACTAGATTGCTAAAGTACGGTGCGGCCGTTTTGTCCCGTATGAACTGCAGCATGTTAGGGTTCTGCACCCTGTACACGTTCAAGGTGATCGTACGCACGGCGATGCGTACCATCGATTCGGGATGGTTGAAAAATTTGATCGCTTCCGTGTAGAGCGGAAAGTCGTTCGTATGCTCATTGTAGAAGAAATGGATCGTATGGGTGTTGAGCTTGAGGCTCAACGTTTTCAGGAAGAGTATATAGTAGCCCATAACATCCTCGTCGGAGAAATCAAACTTGTGTACGATGATCGAATTGACCAAGTTATTGCTGAGCAAGTAGTCTGAAACGATAAGGAAGCACCACGGAGGTGCATGTTAAGAGTGCTGCCGAGCGGAAGTATGCAACGCGCCATTGAACAACACAACAACAACGTGATGCTTATGTGCGGTATGTGCGCCACATTAACTTACACAGTGACGTCTCGTTACGAATGTTTTCGAACAGGATGTTCAGCGTTTGCAGCAGTTGCACGCACACGAAGCTCGATCCGCCGCTCTTTTGTCGCATGATGTGCAGAAAGTAAGACAGCATATTCTTTTCCAGAAAGAAGCTACGAGAACAACAATACAACTTGTAACCATGAACAAAGAACGCGAAACGCGCGAGCACACTCACTCGAACACGGACGAATCATTTTGATCGCCCCAAATCAAGATTTCCGCTATGGAACGTAACGATTCCACTAGCAATCCTCGGTTGCTCTCCGACACGGTCGTATTGCGCTCCAGTACGCTGTACAAATACTTCAGATGATCAAGTGATAAACGATTCTTCGGACGATTCCATCCGCCCCCAGACCGGTTGAACAAAACCCAACGCTACCACCTCACGGTTGTCGATGTAAGCGTTCAGTACTTGTGCTGCACCCTCCTTAAAGACGGTATGGTCCGCGTTTAGGATGACCCAAGTGAGCGCATTTATCAGCGGCCGGTGAGTTATGACAAGGAACACGAGCGACAGCAGAAACAATGCCACGACACTAGCAACACGTGGATTGTTCATCTCCTTGATGTCAATATCGACGACCTTGTTCAGGACGGCCGCAAGATTACACGTCACGACGGCCATCGACATGGGCGGTGATGGAGTGAGGGAGAATATGTACAGTGGCACGAACAGCTTGTGCAGCAGATGTTCGGTCAGGACGGCATTCAGATCGGCAATATCGAGACAGAGAATATCGTTCAGATAGTGTAGATGATCCAAATGTTCCGCTACAAGGTTTGCTAAACGATGCTGGGATTGGTGGCTAGAAAGAGCAAAGATAAACCATTTGAATGCCATTTTACATCCTACAAGCGCTTTGCGCACTTACTCAATGTCATTGCGAACGCAATTGTCCAATTCCAGGATATGTTTCCCGATGAACCATACTAGATTGCTAAAGTACGGTGCGGCCGTTTTGTCCCGTATGAACTGCAGCATGTTAGGGTTCTGCACCCTGTACACGTTCAAGGTGATCGTACGCACGGCGATGCGTACCATCGATTCGGGATGGTTGAAAATCGCTTCAGTGTAGAGTGGAAAGTCGTTCGTATGCTCATTGTAGAAGAAATGGATCGTATGGGTGTTGAGCTTGAGGCTCAACGTTTTCAGGAAGAGTATATAGTAGCCCATAACATCCTCGTCGGAGAAATCAAACTTGTGTACGATGATCGAATTGACCAAGTTATTGCTGAGCAAGTAGTCTGAAACGATAAGGAAGCACCACGGAGGTGCATGTTAAGAGTGCTGCCGAGCGGAAGTATGCAACGCGCCATTGAACAACACAACAACAACGTGATGCTTATGTGCGGTATGTGCGCCACATTAACTTACACAGTGACGTCTCGTTACGAATGTTTTCGAACAGGATGTTCAGCGTTTGCAGCAGTTGCACGCACACGAAGCTCGATCCGCCGCTCTTTTGTCGCATGATGTGCAGAAAGTAAGACAGCATATTCTTTTCCAGAAAGAAGCTACGAGAACAACAATAAAACTTGTAACCATGAACAAAGAACGCGAAACGCGCGAGCACACTCACTCGAACACGGACGAATCATTTTGATCGCCCCAAATCAAGATTTCCGCTATGGAACGTAACGATTCCACTAGCAATCCTCGGTTGCTCTCCGACACGGTCGTATTGCGCTCCAGTACGCTGTACAAATACTTCAGATGATCAAGTGATAAACGATTCTTCGGACGATTCCATCCGCCCCCAAACCAGCTGCGACTCCGAAACATTTTCAGGGTCTTGCGGGCCCCTGGGGCGCTCCCGTTTGAAGGATAACGTGTGCTAAAAGTGGAATATGTTCACTAAATCGTCCAAATTCTACTGAGCTTGTAATAGCACGTCACAGCACATCTTATTATAGTTTTTTTTTGCCCTTTTTCCACAGCACTACGAAGCAAAAACAGATAGCGCACAGATGGGTGATGTTTTATTTTTTTTTTACTTTCTAGCTGACATTTCGTTAACACAACATACGACTGTGGTTAGTGTTTTGGCCAGCGCTATTGACGTCACGTGAAAGCAGTTTTACATAATAGCACACTTTTTCTAATGTATGAGCAAAAGTTACATAATTCAGTATCTAAATATAATTTCAAAAAAAATACCACTATTAATTGAAATAGAAAAAAATCGCAAACCTCGACAGAGACACGCTCAACACCGTAGCATAAACGCATTATTTCGAAGAACGCGTAAACAAAATATCATCTGTCAAGGTGGCGAGCAAAATAAAACATACAACAAACCGCACCGCTACCAGCTTTTTATTAAAAAACTTGCAATAAACTAAGTAAATTTACCTTAACATGGCTCTCTCCATGCAGAAAAGAAACAATGTAAGTAATAGTTGTGTGGTGACATTGATTGAGACGATCTGTATGAATCCGCTGACACTTTGCTTTTTGTAGGTCCGTTTACCGCCGGAAGTGAACCGGGTGCTGTACGTGCGAAACCTTCCGTACAAGATAACATCCGATGAAATGTACGATATTTTCGGGAAATATGGAGCCATCAGACAAATCCGAGTGTAAGTTGTTACCGTACGGTTTGCGTCAGTACAAGGTTATAATAATGTATCCACTTTTTCTTACAGAGGCAACACACCCGAAACCCGCGGTACCGCCTTCGTCGTGTACGAGGACATCTTTGATGCGAAAAATGCACGAGATCATTTGTCCGGATTTAACGTGTGTAATCGCTACCTCGTAGTGCTTTACTACCAATCGACGAAGGCATTCAAGCAGCTGGATGTGGATAAGAAACAGGAGGAATTGGACCAAATGAAAGCGAAGTACAACATCAGTACGGAAGAACTACGAAAGTAATGTTTAAGCTATTCACGTACATTAAGGAAATACACACGTACGACTAAGTATTTGTAAGAATCAAATGTATTTGCAATTTTCTATTGTAGAAGTGTAGCATGGATTGTGCAAAAGTACGTCCTTTCGCCAGTTTATTTCGGTACCTTTATACTAAGATACATTTTTCCCTGTATCGTCTGCTTTACCGGGTTGATTCGCTTCAATATTTGAGTCATTGTTTCGACCAACTTCTCGCTCGACACACCCGTTTTCTTGTTCTTAAACTTGGTCAGCAGTTCCGTCGTGGTCATAGGCTTGCGCATCAAGTACCGTCGAACCGCCTCCTCAGTAATGCCGTAATCGCTGAAAGAGAAAACAAAAGTCAGATATGCCGTCTAACCAATCAGTTAGGCTTGCACTTACTCTTTACTGGTTGCGTTAACAATTCCAGCAAACGTGGGCGGAAGCGATGGCGTTATGTCCGCCTTTAATTTCTTTGCCGGCGTAGACACCGGGCTGTTACTGTTGTCCGAACCCGTCAGATCCGTCGTTGGCATGTTAGAACCAGTCATTTTGCGCTTATTCGAATCGAACTGGCTTATGCTTGGTGAGGCGGAGCGCGAATTGTTCGCACTGGACAAATTCGACCCGATGCCTTCCTTGCTCTTTTTGTCCTTCGATTTCTTCTTCGCGCTAGCCGTATCCGAATCCGAACTGTCCGAGCTGAAATCACTCGACGAATCCTTTTTGTCCGATTCCGTTTTTTTGCTCTTGTTCTTCTTCGCTTTCTTTTTCTTCTTGCCCTCCTTGCCTTCCTTTTCCTTGCCGTCCTTATCCTTCTCCTTCGATTTACCGTTCTTCTCGTCCTCTTTCTCTTCGTCCTCTTCCG
>KZ061620.1:255780-318737 GCA_002091835.1 Anopheles maculatus | reverse complement strand
GATCGGTTGTTCGTAAAGGTCTCCGGTACGTGGGACATGCTGAAGCGTTCCGCTTAAATCCACCATCAGTAGACGTGGTGTGAAGGTAACCTGCCGTTGTCTCGTTTGGCCTTCTCGATACAGGATCGAATGATCGATTTCGGACGGTTCTGCGTTGGGATCATAGTTGAATGATGATTCCTGAATGGGAAGATTGCACGGATTAAAACTTTGCTCGCATTACCTGTCCACGAAACCATACCTGTATGTTCCACCAATGCGTACCGATGTAATTGGAATAGTTGCCCAACTGGAATGTTAAGATTTCACGTGCCATTGCGGGAGTAGGTTGTTTCTGTAACTAATTTTATTACTAGCACGATTACCACGATGTTCGTATGCTCGCGGATAAACAAACATCTGCTGTCAACGTAGAAAACAACGCACTGTGCAGGGTTGAATTGCACTGCAGATCGTGTTTATATGGGCAGTTCGAAAGATTTGCATCAAGCAACACTACGTGCGATATAGAAAAAAAGTCACAGGTGGTTTGAATTAAAATCCTCTTTAAAATTGATTTAAAACACCAAATAAATGTATTACAAGTGTACTGACCGGAACATGTTTTCCTTTTTAGCTTGGTTTTCGTCACCACGTTGGACGGTAAGCTGTCGGCCCTGGACATGCTGAACGGTGGAAAAGAACGTTGGAGCATCCAAACCGGTCCGGGACCGCTGCTTTCGTCGAGCATTCACCGGCTAGAGCTAACAAACAATGGAAAATGGGTCCGCATGATACCATCGCTCGGCGGAAGTTTGTACAAGTTTGATGGCGATTCCATCGAACCGATACCTTTCAGTGCGGAAGATTTGCTCAAATCATCGTTCAAATTTTCCGACGATCTCGTTATCTCCGGCGGCAAGGAAACACGATCGTACGGCGTATCTATGCAATCCGGTCAGCTAATTTACATCTGCACGATGCAGGGCTGCAAGAATGCGACGGAACTAGCGATGGAAATGGCAGGAGATGGTGGCAAGTACGGTCCGCCGGCAGACGATCGTCCGTCCGCTGGCGCTGGTACGCTTGATCCCATGCAGGAAGACGTGCTGGTGATTCGCCGTCAAACACAAACGGTCCGTGCTGTCGAATCACGTACCGGCAGTGAACGTTGGAATTTTAGCATCGGTCATCATGAGGTGGAAAAGATGAGCAACGAGGACTGCCGTGGGGGAAAGGAACGGCGAGAGGTGAATCCGGTAATACTTGATCTCGATCTACGGGTGATCATTCCGGAAGGTGTGATCTGTGCAGTACGTAAGAGTGCGCCGGGCGAGATTGTATGGCGCCATAAGTTTGATGTGCCGATTGTGAGCGCATGGCGATCGTCGGATGAAAACAACGATAAGCTGGTCGGTGTGGACCTGTTCGATCGTACGGATTGGCTGTGGAATGGTAATGTGGATGATACTGAAACCGATAAACCGCCACTGATAAATCCATCGCTGTACATCGGTATGCACGAGAAGCAACTGTACATACAGGAATCGCAGGCGATGCTAAACGAGCGGGAAGAGAAATTAAGCGACATAGCATTGCTCACTGATGAAAGTAAACTTCCGGCCATACCGTGGAAACCATTGCCCGCTAGCCGTACAGTTGCTGGTCTGCTTACAGATGGGGATAGCTCATTGCAGGTTGTGAAAGCGGATGACGACGACACCGGCGAATCAACTGCCATTGCTCGTTCGGTGCTGTACGCGTCGAACTACATCAATGGGAACGGATTCTTTCTTGTGTATGATTCCGATCGTGGCGAGCAGTGTGGTCACGGTGAGGACGAATCACACGACACCAACAGTACGGAACGGCACCATCATTCGGGTCTGCCTGATGGAGAGGATATCGACACAATGTTCGATGTACCGGTGAAGATAATCATCGTATCGATGTGGTTCTGGTGGAAGGAAATATTAATCATTTCGGTCACGACCGCACTCATACTGAACATGATGCTGAAGCTGCGTGCCGAAAAGCCACCGATCATGGTAGTGGTGGAACGAAAGATAACAGTCCCGATCCCGACAGCGGTGGAAGCTGTCGAAGAATTCCCTCCGGCGATACGAATGAGCGCCGTGCGCAGTTACTCGGAGTCCAGCTCAGCGAACGCTTTACCGCCAGCAACGGTGGAGAACTACACTTCTCGCTTTCGAGACGATTTCGATCTGGTGCAGTGCCTTGGAAAGGGGGGCTTTGGGGTCGTGTTTGAGGTGCGCAACAAATTAGACGACTGTCGATACGCAATCAAGCGAGTCGTCCTGCCAAACAAGCAGGAATCGAAGGACCGCGTTATGCGCGAGGTGAAAACCTTGGCCCACTGTGAGCATCAGAACATTGTTCGGTATTTTCACGCTTGGGTTGAAACACCTCCGCCCGGTTGGCAGGAGCGGCACGATCGCGAATGGATCGAACGAAACTGTCTTTCGACATCGATCGATATTGAAACACCGACAGACACATATCCCCCGCTGCCGGGAGGAATGTCGTCTGCAACGGCATCTTCTTTCGCGGTTGGAATGAAAAATTCTCGCCTACAAACATCTTCAGTGCAGTCGAAACTGTGGATGCCTCAATTCCCACAGCCACAGTTTTCCTTCTCGAAAGGCATCGGCGATGGACCGTCTTCGGTGAATCGGCTTGATCAGAGCGATAGTTGTTCTTTTATAGAGTTTCGTGCCGAGGGAGATCTGGATCGCTCACAACGGACACGTGTGGATGACGATGGCGAAGAGGACGAAACTTCCAGCTCAGAGTCTGTCGGTGATTTTGGACTCGTGACAGACTCGAGCGATCTGCAGTACGATAGCGAGAACAACATGCCGACGATGGTGCCCGACCGGCATACGCGGCAGGTGGGCACACAGCTGTACATGTCGCCGGAACAGCTAAAGGGTTTGCCGTACGATTACAAAGTCGACATCTATTCGCTCGGGTTGATCCTGTTCGAATTGCTCGTAAGCTTTGGCACGGAAATGGAGCGTATCTGTACGCTGAAGAGTGTGCGCAAGAGCAAATTTCCGGACCAATTCGAAGAACAGCACCAGCGTGAGGTTGGTAGAGAAACGTTGCATTTTCGTTGTCTGTGGACTGAAACTAATATATTTGTCTCTTTTGCTTTTTTAGTATAAATTGTTAACGCTGATGCTGTCTGAATCACCGAATAAACGGCCGACGACGTTTGGCATCAAGGCTCATCCACCGTTCAAACGAATTCCTTCCAACAAATCAACCAACTCGCTCGGTGCTGTCGTAGATGAGACGTTGGTCGTTAATAGCAATCCCGGTTCGACGAACGGTTCCTTTGAATCGGACGAAGGGGACGAGTGGCACTTTGAGCTGCCACCTCGCAGAAAAGACAGCCGCACTTACAGTACTTCCGGTTCCGGATCAGGCAATGGTGGATCGGCGGGTATGCCGGGTCCCAGTCAGCTGTGCTTTTAAAGTAACTTGTATTACCTGGTATCGTGAAAGGATGGCGAGCGGCTTTACACCAACGATACTGGCGACAATGCGATTAACTGTGTTGCCAAGTGAGAATGTATAATTGTAAGTTATTTATGTCGTCTTACCGTTGTAACAGTCATACTACTAATGCATCCCCGTGATGAGGTACCTTTACGTTTGTAGTGAAACGTAATTGTTAATTTTTAAAATATGCGAAATCTTCGTGGAAGACGGGTTGTATTGAATGAGAATTATGAAACATATTGAATAAAGTGATGAAACAGTACACACTTCCGGTTTACGCTTTACGAAACAACCTATATTTGATACACAGTCGCCATAGCACCGATTCACTGGCAAATGCAGCACAACGCACACGTAAGGAGTGCCTTTCACCACTTATTTCTTTGCACGCTTTCCTTCGCCCTTCTTCGGCGGTGCTTTACCGCGGAGTGCACGCAATCGTTTCATTTCTTCCTTGAAGTCTTGATGCTCGTCCCGGAACAGTCCATATTCGCGGAGTTTCATCGCTAGCAGATGTGTTTCCACGTGCCGCGGATACCAGTTCACGACGTAGTCTCGCTGATGGATCGGTTCTTCACTGAACATCTTGACCACCTTCATCGATTGGGAGTTGGTTGGACGGGCCACTTCACCGAAGATGCGATTCGAAAGGTAGTTCATCCGGCGCGCATACGTTGTCGTAAGCTTGGTAAGTTCCTTGTACTTGGACATACTACTTTTTTCCGGTGCACGCTTTCCAAAAAACCGCGTTACACGATGCAGAATGCAATGAAATTGTGTAATTTTTGTTGACAAAAACGAGCCCTATTTTGACAGTTCTACGGTGTTGTTGTGCGTGAAAGAATCCTCCGAGTTGCTTTTGACAGCATCCAAACAACGCCGCCTCTGGTTTTGGTCAGATCACAACACGCCGGCTGGTTTTTTAGTGGGGCTTTAGTTTTGCTGATACAATTTCTTCACATTTCAATCATGAACGGTCAGGAGACTCCGGAGAGCAAGAATATGTTGAAGTGCCGCGAGCAGCTGTATCGGATGATGATAAGGTATGTAAGGATTGCGGCTTTAGTCGATCGGTGACGCGTTACGTTGTATCATCGCTGTGTTTCGCTTCCGTCTCTAGTCAACTTTTCT
Source organism: Anopheles maculatus (assembly GCA_002091835.1). NCBI lineage: Eukaryota > Metazoa > Arthropoda > Insecta > Diptera > Culicidae > Anopheles > Anopheles maculatus. The sequence goes on along the minus strand of KZ061620.1, from coordinate 314,099 downwards.
ACGATGGGCATCATGCTGTTGCGGTCGAGTTGACCAATGTGGTGCGGGCCGATCCACCCTGTCCGCCGAGCGATCGGTTGATGAACATGTTCAAAGAGGCCATTCACATCGAACAAACCAAAGAAAGCAATCTGTTCGATGATTTACCCTGCGGGCTGGATCTAGAGTTCGAAACGGAAGGATCAACGTTGGCACCGGAACCGGCTTCCTACGAGACGGCTTATGTAACGTCCCACAAGCAAGCCTGCCGGGCGGGTTGTTTCAGCGGCGATGGTCAGCTCGTGGCCACGGGCAGTATGGACGCAAGCATTAAAATACTCGACGTGGATCGTATGCTAGCCAAATCGGCACCGGAAGATATGGAACCGGGTCGTGAACAGCATGCTCACCCGGTTATTCGAACGCTGTACGATCACACGGACGAAGTGTCGTACCTGGAGTTTCATCCCAAGGATCAAGTTCTTGCTTCCGGTTCGCGCGACAACACCGTCAAACTGTTCGACATATCGAAGGCATCCGTCAAGAAGGCTCACAAGGTGTTGAGCGATTGTGTGCCGGTTCGATGCATCGCATTTCATCCGACGGGCGATTACATAGCCGTCGGCACGGAACACAACGTGTTGAGAATGTACGATATACAGACGGCGCAGTGCTTCGTAGGTGCGATCCCATCGCAACAGCACAACAGTTCAATTACGTGCGTCCGATTCGCGTCCAATGCGAAGGTGTATGCAACGGGCAGCTTGGACGGTTCGATCAAGCTGTGGGACGGTGTCAGCAGCCGCTGTATCAATACGTTTGCACAGGCACACGATGGAGCGGAAATTTGCTCGGTAGTGTTCACGAAAAATGGAAAATACCTGTTATCGTCTGGACAAGATTCGCTGGTAAAGCTGTGGGAGCTGAGCACAAGCCGCTGTCTGATTGCGTACACGGGTGCTGGAACGACTGGCAAGCAGGAACATCAAACGCAAGCCATCTTTAACCACACCGAAGATTATGTTCTGTTTCCGGACGAGGCAACCACTTCGCTGTGCGCATGGAATTCCCGAAATGCGTCCCGCTGTCATCTGATGTCGCTCGGGCACAATGGAGCAGTGCGGCACATCGTTCATTCGCCTACACAATCCGCTTTTCTTACCTGTTCCGACGATTATCGTGCGCGTTTCTGGGTGAGGCGTACAACATCCCATTAACGCCTAGGGTAATGAAATCACGCACGTTCAACTTGAATTGTTTTGTGTAATGAATCGATTTGACAAGTACATTGTAATTCCTCTTTATAATAATACGGATAGTTTAATAATAAATGTATGGATGTCCACAATCGAATTCCGTTATTCATGATTCATTTGAATGCACGCGGTAATCGATGGACTCCAGGCGACCATTCTAAAGGGCACCGTTTTATTTGTTTGTAAACAGAAGGTGGTGCGTGAAGCAATCCCCCTAGCATTGCACCTTTCGCAACTGTCATTCAGCTGATTTTGGCTCACGCATTTCGCTACGCTGACGTTCGTAAACTGTGTGTGTTTTTTTTCGTGAGGTGTTTATCAAACTTAATTTTTACAGGTGATTTCATAATTGCGCCGGGCTTAAGTTCATGGGCAACAAAATACGGGAAATGCTAGTGGCATCGATACGGTGAGAATGTTTCGTAAGGATGACATGTTGGTAACGCCCGCAGAGCGTCAGCGAAAGCAGTTACGCTTTCGGGGTGATCTGGCGGCGCATTATGGCTTCAATCGGGATTCGGTCGGTTCCGGGTTGAATGGGACGGCTAGCAACAATCGCATCGAAGAAATTTCATCCGATGACGATGCGAAACGGATACAAAATGGTGAAACGGCGCCGGGTAAGCTAGAAAGCGGGTAATAATCTTCAATCTCTTGACTCTTGTTGTAATGTTTGTTCCGGATTGTATTGCCTATTTCCAGAACGACCGGAGCGCGGTAGCCTGTACGATTTTGTTCGTATAGAGCTCACCCGAGGGTACGTGCTGGAGCACGACGAAGAACGATACTCGGCCCGGCGTGAGAAAATATACTCCTTCTTTAAGATACCGCGCGAGCTGGAAAGCTTCATGCTGTACGGTGTACTCCAGTGTGCCGACTCGTTCCTGTACATCTACACCTTTCTACCGATCCGATATGTTCTGGCGCTGTGGGCATTAATTACCAGGCCGATTGCACGCTGCCTCGGCTTCCGGCGTCCCTCCCAACGGTTGCTAACACCGGCCGAAATTTGCGATCTGCTGAAGGGCACCATCTGGATCATCTGCAGCTACACGCTGCTGTACGTCGACACGAACATGCTGTACCATCTGATCAAGAGCCAATCGATTATTAAGCTGTACATATTCTACAACATGCTCGAGGTGGGCGACCGGTTACTGTCGGCGTTCGGGCAGGATACGATCGATGCCCTGTTCTGGACGGCCACCGAACCCAAGCACAGCAAGCGACAGCACCTCGGTACCATCCCGCACTTTCTGTTCGCGATCGTGTACGTGACAATACACAGCGTGCTGGTAATGTTTCAGGCAACCTCGCTGAACGTGGCCATCAACTCGAACAACAAGGGTTTACTGACGATCATGATGTCGAACAACTTTGTCGAGCTGAAGGGCAGCGTGTTCAAGAAGTTTGACAAGAACAACCTCTTCCAGCTGAGCTGTAGCGATGTGCGGGAACGGTTCCATCTGTCCGTGCTAATGCTAATCGTGCTGATACAGACGATGAAAGAGTTCAGCTGGAAGTCGGAACAGTTTTTCGTGATGTTTCCGGACTGTATGTACGTCATGGTTACCGAGTGTTTGGTGGACTGGATTAAGCATGCGTTCATCACGCGCTTCAACGAGATACCTTGCGATGTGTATCGGGAGTACACAACCAGTCTGGCGTACGATATGACGCAAACACGGCAGAAGCATGCGTTTAGCGATCACTCCGATCTGGTCGCTCGTCGCATGGGCTTCATACCGTACCCGCTCGGTGTTATTCTGGTGAAAGCTCTCTATCATGCACTGTCGTTCGATAACGCTGGCTCGATTGTCATACTGTTCGTGGCGCTTAGTGCCCGCGTGCTTAACACAATTTGTGCCCTCGGAAAAGCATGTGATCTTACGCAAAAGCATCAGGACGAGAAGAACCAGAGTGGATGCAATCCGCTTACCTCGACACCTATAGCGAGTATGGCCCGATCAGCCGCCGGTGGAGCGGCTGGGCGTGCGACGAGTGATACAGCTACTTCCCCGATACACCGTTCGCACGCAGCACAGTCAACCAGCATAGCCACATCGCCGACGGGTACGGTGGCCAGTACGGTTTCACCATCCTCCCCACAATCGACACCGATGTCGGTGGGCAAATCTCCCAGCTCGCTCACAAGTTCCGTCAGCAGCAGTTCAACCGATGTACTGCGGAAAACATCCGGCCTAGGCGCTACAGCTCTGTTTTCGAACAGTGACGTCGACCTAGACGACGTTAAGCTGAACGATCAGGTGTTGAATGGAAGCACCACCGGCAATGTAGATTCTACCGCTAGCCGAACCCAGAAAGAGGAGGAAGAAAATGTCGCTCGCAGTGTGCCCGATCTGCAGCAGGAACCGGGGCTGGAGAAAACATCGGCTCGACATCAAAATGAACCGATCGGAAGCGAGGCAGGTGAAGGAGCTTCACACCAGCATCATCATCCGCACCATCATCACCATTACGTGCGAACACACAAACGGTCCGAGTCGGAACCATCGATCCAGCTGGAAGGTGGTGGGTAGGACTGGCGTATGCCGTAGAATGCGGGAGGAGAGAGGAACCCAGGATAGGTAGCTGACCCGCCACGCCACATGTTGTTTGATTTGTATGCCGTTGTAGTAACTTATTTCGATAAAATGCTGAATTTTAGTTTTTGCCCCGATCGCGACAGTGGTTCCGGTACGGTAATGCTGCTGCTGCTTGGCTAACGCGCACCAAAGGCTGACACAATGCACGTGAATGTGTGTTTAGAGTTTAGAGTTCGTTTTTTTTTCTTTCATTACATTCGCTCGCCCGTTCCACAGGTTTTGTTATGCTTTGTTTTTGTTTTCTGGACTTGCGAAATCGTACTTTTTCTACTTCTTCTACTTGGATCCCGTTAGTAATGAAATGTGAAAATACATTATGCATAAAAAAAGAGGAAATAATGTTTGCTATTCAGTCTTCTAAAGCAGTCTGCTAACGAATCGGTTCTCGCAGGGCTTGATGTAAAAATGGATGATTACATCTTTGAAGTTGGTCTTATCTTCACCTAGCTGGGGTTAATAGTCAGCACCGACAACTCGCCTTTGAGACATGGGCTATGTCCAACACTGCCAAATTGTATTAACGGCGAAACAAAGTTGATCAGATCATTTTTGGGTACCGTTTGTGTGGAAGAGCTACATATGGAGAAGCCGCTACAATGATGAGTTCTACGCGCTGTACGTTGTCGAGGAGGTGTTATGAAGCCAAAGTTGAGAACGTTTACGTTTGTGCGTATGCCGAAACGGATTTTTGCAGCAGCCCAATTCAATCTGCAGGGAAAGTAAAGGTTGACCCCAAACATTCTTCAGCTCAGCGGTAAACAACCTCGTTTATTTCATCAGCTAACCATAAATGCCGCATACGATAGCATAGCCAGGGTAAAACTTTACGACGCAATGAGCTCATTTGGAATCCCGGCCAAGCTTACCAGGCTTGTACGTATGACGATGACCAACATCACATGCCAGGTGAAGGTGGATGGAAAACTCTCAGGGCCCTTTGCTACCACCAAGGGTCTGCGCCAGGGAGACGGGCTCGCTTGCCTCCTATACAACCTGGCGGTAGAGAGGGCCATCCGAGACTCGGAGGTGGAAACTTCGGGGACCATCTTCTATAAGTCTTGGCATACGCTGATGACATAGACATCATTGGTTCGAGGCTCTCCTATGTAGCAGAAGCTTACCAAAGGATCGAGCATGCGGCACTGAACCTCGGGTTGGAGATCAACGAGGCAAAAACCAAAATGATGGTAGCACCACCAGCGGCCCTGCTAACAAACACTGATTTACGCAGGGGTGATGTACAGATAGGTGATCGCACCTTCAAAGTCGTCCAAAACTTCACCTATCTGGGGTCAAAAGTCAGCACCGACAACAACATAGACGTTGAGTTGCGCGCATGGGTGCTGGCTGCCAACCGGTAATACTACAGCCTGAGGAAACTTCTCCACTCAAAGTACCTGTCGCGACGGACGAAGCTGGGACTGTACAGAACCTTTATAGTCCCAGTACTCACATACGCCTCTGAGACATGGACTCAGTCCAAAACTGCCGAAACCCTCTTAGCCGCGTTCGTGAGGAAGATGCTCAGAAGGATTTTTGGCCCCGTATGTGTAGAAGGACAATGGAGGAGCCGCTATACTGACGAGCTCTATGAGCTGTACGGTGAACTCACCATCGTGCAGCGAATTAGGCTCGCCAGGCTCCGGTGGGCTGGTCATGTCATGAGAATGGCACCGGACGACCCAGCCCGTAAAGTCATTTTAGGCCGTCCACATGGACAGAGGAGGCGTGGTAGGCCCAAACTGAGATGGAGTGATGGCGTTGATGCGTCCGCCAGAACGGCCGGGATATTGGACTGGCAGACGACGGCGCTAGACCGTGAGCGGTATCGAGGATTGTTGCAGCAGGCCAAGACCGCGAAGCGGTTGTAGCGCCTGATAAGTAAGTAAGTAACCATAAATGCGATAAGCTTTTTTCCAGCATCAGTAAAACATTGTTGCCAGAAGCAACACGATTTTCCACGAAATGTTTCAACGACAGCACCTATAAAAGAAGCATTTTCTTTTACACGAAACCATGACAACGGCAGACGTGTGAATCACTCACTCCACTTCACCTAGCTCGAGGGAAATTCAGCACGATAAACGTTAAAATTTAATTACCACGATTCGCCCCGCGAGACCAGATTTCATGCGATTGCTTTTATCACACATTATTATTGTCCCTGTCGTGTGATACACACAGATACACACACACAGACACATACGTACAGGGTTCGTTGTTTCGCCTTCATCCGCACTACATCTCCACAGAACCGATCCTTAATCCACCACTTAAAGCATCACTGGAGGGGTGTTTTATTTTACGAGCTCGTTTCAACGGACACGCTGGAAAAGGTGTGGTAGCGCGATCGACGAAATTATAGTCACCGTTGGGAGAAACGATGTAACGTAGTACATCGGTTGGCGTGAAACTGACCGTGACGATACCTCGGAGAACACACGCTCCAAACACTCCGGAAGGATGAAACATTTATTCTCCTTCTTCAACCTATGTATATCGCTTCCTCCGTGCCGATCGATCTAGTCCATGAATGGAAAGCGGAAGAAAAGGACAAAACGAACCAACCGATCGAAACGATTGCATCGCATTGCTCGCTTTCATTCGCGCGCACCGGCCACAAAGACACATTCTGACACCCTCGAGATCGCCTCCAAAGACAATCGCGGTTTGGCGCTGCCTTAATTGATAATCTTATGATATGTTATTTTCCCGTATTTATGCTTCGATCGTGACATCTTAAAAGGTATCATTTAATTTAATCCGCGCAAAAAGTGGAATTTCACATCTTCGTTCTCGGTGTACTCCGTTTGGAGAGTTCTTGGCGCACAACGGTTGAAGAGAAAACCGCGGTCGATGTGTGTCTCGTTTTTATTTGCTCCTTTGTTTCGTTTATTTCATCTCCTGCTTGTAGTTGCTGGGATGCAAAATGCAACATTCTCGCAAAAGAAAAAGCTCATAATGGAATGACGAACATACAATGATCGACGGGACGGGAAGATTTTCCACCTCAATCGATTGGCTCTCCTAGCTCAAGCCAGCCATTTCTTGTGGGACATCTTGAGCCCGTCCGCGCTTGGTTCACCGGACCAGAAGTTCAAGTTGAAGAATCAAACTGAAATCAATGAAATGATACTTGATCCTGCTGCTGCAACTAGCTGCTGCAGTCCGTTGCTACCAGCTCGATATTGACGCACCGATTTCATCTGCACTTGGTTGGTTGGTCCCGGGTGTGGCTGAGAACCGAGGGAAAGGTCGTAAAGCGGAATGTGTTTTAATCGCGTAACTGATGGGGGGGTTATGTTTCGCTAATGAAGTACGGGCGCCTTTATCACGGCTGTCAATCGGTGTCCATTGTAGAGAGCTGCCTTTCGCTTTCGAGGCGTCCATCGGTCGGGAAATCTTGTAGTAGATGTTTTACCTCATGTAATTACCATGTTTTGCATAAAAATATTCCTGCTCAAATGGCTTGTTTTGCATTTTGTATGATACAATAACACCTGCGCCTTGCTTTATTTGAAGTAAGTGAGGAATATTAAATTTTGATACTTTTTGTGGTTCCTAACTGATTTGAAACCCTGATCTTATGAGTGCACCTAACACTGCAAGCATCTTTCCAGCATCCCGATAGCGCTCTTTGATTGGTTCTCCGTCTCCCATTGGCACCGTCACTGTCGCTGTCGCAGTGACACGATCGAAGATGGTGGAAAATGGCAAACAAGCACACACCGATCGATACGATCACCTATTAAATTATGGAAAATTATAACCCATACCGACCGAAACGATCGCAGCGTGGGGGTTCTTCGGGACCATCAGCGCGAGCACTTGAGCTCCTCTTGGAACATGTTGCTTTTTGATGATCGTCAAGTACGAGGATCACGCGTGCCATTCGCATAAAATTAAACGGCAAATCGAACGCAAAGGTAAACCTCGCCCTGTTTCCACCGGAAGCGAAGGTATGTCCAACCGTGGCCATTCCGAAAGGTTTAGCTGTGACCCGGGCAATCAGAAGAGACCGTGAGGATGAGAGACTTCACCAAAAAAAGAAGGTGCGGTTCGACTGGCATCGAGTTGGAGTATTCACTTCGTAACCATCGCTCAACTGTTCTGCTCACTGCTGGATGCTGCTCCGGCCGGTGGCAGAATAGTATGAAGGGAGATCTTTGGATAGGACGCACGGTTCAGTCAATTTCTTGGCACCTTCACGCACCTAAATACCACCCATTCGTATGCTAATTGCCCGTAACGACACCGGATCCGGCTGACGCGGCCCGATCGACGGCCGGGTTGTCGTTAAATTAAAACAAAACAATTTGTCCAACGATTCATAACTCATAACCGAAACGCGATACCCTTCCCAGGGTTACGGGTGCCACGCCGAATGACACGGAGGTGCCATGATGAGTGGACGCGTGCCCGTGAAGCGACATAACACACTTGCTGCTGCTGCTGCTGCTGCCCACTGGCCAAAGCGATCCGAGTAACTGACCGAGGAAGCGAGTTGAAGTATTGCTGCATGAAGCAAACACAGACAGAGCGCACGAGTCAAAACAACAAGAGAAAACATAACCATTCATGAAATTTGAGTAGCTTAAAAGCTTGAAGGAAAAAAAGGAATCTTTCGTGTGGAACCGGTAGGGCGCAGGAAGGGAAACCGATCGCTAATGCAACGCTAAATGGTTGGTGAAAATAGCCGAATGCTTCAAAACCCTGCGCAGCACTCCGATAGTTTCCGCAGGATTTGACGATTGATCAGATAACAAGCGTTTCGGACCCGTTCTGGGCTCGTGCCGAAAGATTGATGGGCGAAAAGGGCGCATATAGTCATATGTTGGGGCATAGTTTATTGCGAGATGATGTAGGTGTGCGTTAGGATCATCACCATGACGATCGTGTGTATTTATCATAAGTGTTTCGGCGGATCATTTCTACTCTGCGGTAGCAGTGATGAATGTTTGCCTGTTTGGAAAATTATGATCAAGTCTGTTGAATGTTTTTAGTTTTTGGTAATGGGAAACTTTGACTGCCCAGAGAATACGATCCGTCGCAAATCTTACCTTAAATTCTCCGTATAAGCAAAAACATAAACATTTAAATCAAACTTATGTTCTATAATAAAAATTAAGACACATTAAGTTTTGGATGATGAGATTTAGCTACCAAACAAACTAGGATAACAAGCGAAAGAACGGGAACTTAAAGCAATGATTAGAATACCCTTTGGGATAATATTCCAGGTGATTCCAGGAACTCTGGAAAGCAACGCAATTTTGGTATCAACATAGGAGAGTGCCTTCTTTGTGTCAGGAAAGCTCGTTATCAGCTGACGTACTTGTGAGAGAGAGAGATAATTATATTTGTTGATCATTACTGCTGGATATCTCTTTTTGGTTCCATTAAAACACACACCACACGCGCTTTCCCGCCAAAATGCATCCACCTTCATTGCAGGCCCCAAAAATCTGTACCAACCAGCTCAGCTTTATGGGATGCATAATTTACCCTTTTACAGCTTTAAGAGATCTTGCAGAACCAGCAGGAACGGAACGATAAAAAATGTCTTCTACCACTCGTCACGCGTGCGGTTGCTCGTTAGAATGCATGCGTGCAGCTTGTTCGTCATTCGCACGTGAAAGGAAGCTGTCTTGCTAAAGCTTCTCCCTCGGCAAAGACCCGAGAGTGCTCTTCACCGGGTGGCGTTGCATGGTAACCAATGATCAGCAGCATTAGGAAGAAGGCAATAACAAAATAATAAAAAGGTAAATGTAGTTCACCGGTATCGAGTCCTCGAGCGCTGGACTGGAAGCCTCTTGTTAGCCTTTGATCGTATGAGACCATAACATTGCGACTTCATGGAGTGATCGTTTTGCGACCTTCGGTGTAACTAAATCGCCCGCATTTTTACGAACGTCCGGGCTGTTCCCGTCCGGTTTTGCTTACCCTCGATCACTCTTTAGCACCCGCTATTCTTCACCTGACACAACGCGAAAGCGGTTAAATTCATGTTTTATTTACAGTACCGCTCGCACGGTTACACATTTAACAAAACCGCAAGGGCTCCTTTCTCTTGACGGGTCCCGGGCTTTTGAGTCCGGGAGGGAGCTATCGCATGTAGATTTGACATAAACACCATTTGGGAGGCTGATGGTTGTGTGCGATGCCACAGAACAACGGTGGTGCCGGTGAATCAAACTCGGTGGAGAATCGCTCCAGGGTTTCTGGGCACGGGTCGATTGGAATTTTGAGCAGAATGATTCATACACGGTTGGGTGTTGTTTATTCAAATTATGCGTGTTTTGTGAGAGTTCCAACGCACGTTTTAAAAGCAATGTTTTGAAAACTAGGATATCGTTAAGTATAAGCATGTCAAACAGCTTCCAGCACAATAGTGAGAATGTATAAATATTTGGAAAATTGGGTAAACAATTGAGAATTTTAAGTGTCCGTGCTAGTCATCCCTATTAACATATCATGGGTTATTAGTTCAAATCTTATAATGTAGGAGATGTTTTATTGCTCTCTCTGTTACTTTCTCTCTTTAAATTGACAAGACCTACTATGACATGTACCTCGATTTTAATATCCTCCTCCTTATTTGCTTCGGCAGTAGTTCCAAATGAGGTTCATGTCACGACCATCGGTATATAAGGCTGAACATCGACGGATAAAACTTTCGAAAAGCTTCCGATTTGCAGGACATATAGTAGACATACTTGGTATTAATAAGTGTAGGAACCAAGAACCAAGAAAAACTTTGATATTATATCTTCCTTATCTTAAGAAGTATCACTTTAAGCCTTGCTCAATCTGATTTTGTAGCTAAGTATTCTAAAGCTATTTATTATATTACCTATCACTCTCAACTTTAACACCACAATTAGCAGCCCCTTCTTCCCATAAACCCCATTTCCTTGGCATGCTTTAGGATTGCCGCTTTTTCGCACACAACACGACGATTAGATCAATTAGATTTAGTGTACCAGTAGTGCACCGTTACACGGCACAGTACAACATATCACCTTGTGCGCCGCATCGTGATTAATTAATCATTAGCCATTGGACGCGCTGCAATCGCCACACTCTGTTGTGGTGCATGTTATGTTGCGAATAACATCGAATAACCCGGCCGATAATCCAACGCGGCCCCTTTTGTGCGGCGTGCGTGTGTGTGTGTGTGCCGTGCGCGTGAAATTTATAGCCCGTCACCAATCGATGCGATCGGTTTCGTTTTTGCATCGAACCGTTCGCGTGTGCGTGTGCCCCAGTAAATCATAGGCCTTTGCTGTACACCGTCTCATCTACCTTTGTGCTTGATGTCAGCTGATGTACGCAGCTGATGGATGCGCTCAGCTTTTCGCGCAAACTAACGGGCCCGTTGCGAATGTGGAACCGATCGGACGCGAAGATTGCAGTGGAGTTGCAGTGTACACTCGCGGACACACAATTGTGGGTTGTGCGCGGTTGTTGCGTAAGGTACGGTCACTGGTGACTAGAATTATAAAACAGAAACATAATCTCTACCAGTGGAGAGCCCTTAATGTCCCATTTTTTCTTTAGATTTTGATTAGAGTGGCAGTTGACGAAGACGGAAAGAAAAAACGATCGCTTATTGTAGTGTTAAATGCTGGAGATTCCAATAGGAATCCAATCCATTTGTCTAGTTGTCCATTTAGCTAAAGACATTCTTTCCAAGTTAATACTATCGTTGATGGAATATTTTACAATCCTCAACAGCACAATACGAGATCAATAAAGCGAATTCGTCCGAAAGGATGACTGGTAGAAATTGGGACGTAATCGAACCCTACACCTCACGCATCAAGACATCAACCCCACACCCAGGCACAAGCCGGCGCAATCACCCGGGACGGGCATTCATAATCTTATTATCGCGCGGAGATGTGTAAAAAATCGGACCTCAAACAGCGGAAATACCGAACCAACTGAGGTCTGCCAGCCACCGACAAGAAACACTTTACAGAAGTCCACAATGTTGTTAAAAGCTCAATTCAATCAAAGTATTTCAATTTGGCTGTTCATCTCTCACTCACCGTCGGTTTGATCGATCGGTCGATCAACCACCAAATCCCGGGTGTGAGCTGTTGTGAATAGAAAGCGAATAGCGCATTCTTCACCAAGGCTCCCGGCTGCTGCTGTTCGGATACCAGTAGCGTCCAACGATTCCAGCTCCCGGGGAAGGCGGTTTTTTGAAATATAAACATCAATCCCAGCCAGTAGCCAGAACCATCAAGCTCCAAAAGCTCTCGATTATTGTTTGCTTCCTTTCTGCGCTGTCTCTCCACCGGTACGGCCCTTTCCGGCGGCCCTTCCCCGCACATCCAATCGAAGACGCGTTGAAGTGTTTGGAGTACGGCAATATCGGCAGTCGGCTCTACCGGTCGGAACGTCAAGTGGCTGCTGCTGCCGCCGCCATGAAGTCACGAGGTTACGCTACCAAGAAATCGGTAAACGGAGCAATAGGAAAATAAATAAAGCACACGTGCAGCGTGCTTCTGCAATGCGGTCAGGATCCGATTATGTTGATGTTTTTTTTTCTCTCTCTCTCTCGCGCCCGTTTCGATATGCCACACAATGAGCTTCTTTCACGTTTGGCTAAATAAATCCCGTCTGTTGTTTAAGGTTGTTTTTCGAAGGAGGCAACAACAAAAAAAATCTAACCGCCATGCAACAACAGCAGCAGCAGAGATGGTGTTGCGAGATGTGTGGATCGTTGTTGGGTGTTCCGCCTGTCAGTTCGATCGGTCAGCAATCGGTAGAAACCACACACGATCACAGTTGAAACCAGCGTGAGAGTGTTTCGGAACGATGCCGACCGTACGGGGCTGCATGTTGCAAAGCGTGTGCCGATCGATAATCCCGATACGATCTCGGATCTCGATAGTAGTATCGATTGCTGCCGCGTTTGCTTCCGAAACTGGCGGAAGAATTGAAGAAAAAGCAACAAAAAAAAAAAACAAAACAATAAAGACACACATTAATAGCGATCCGATCCGATTCCGATCGAATACGTTGAAGATCTGCTGATAATGCTAACGACGATGCTTAACGCAGACAAAATTGTGCTTTAGGAGTGATCCTTCCCTGATGGGCCCGGGAATTGATAGCATCCGGGCAATTTTTTGGGTTTTGTTTTGACCGCTAACCATGCTTATCGTGCGATACGATCAAGGGTCGGGATGTTTCGGATGCAAAAATCAAGAAAGAAACAGTTCCAAATCGATGTAAATGGTGTAGCAGATAGGTATCTGCAATGTCTCCGCCATATGGATGGGAAAGTTTGAAGAATTAATAATCATGAGTAATTCTTAATTGTTTGAGTACATTTCGATTTGAGAAATTAATCTTAAGCTGCTTATTTCACAGCAAAGACGTGCTTTAGGCATGAGGATATCACCCAGCAGCATCTTTTCAGATTTAGTTTCAATTAATTAATGACATTTGTATTTTTTGAAACTATTACTTAAGACGAAACAAAAACACCCAACTAGATCCCTCCAGAACCAGAAGCCAGATTGGTACGTTTGAAAAGGGGGGGGAATTCTATTTTTTAAGAATTCATATCACAAATCTGTCACAATTTGTTGTTCCCGCACCCGCTTGCCGTGCCCTCTCCAAAAACCCTCGAGTTCCTGCCACCACCGAAAACTCCCGCTGCGTCGGACCGGTAATAATCAATTAAAGAAATGCTCGAAAATGAAACGAAAGGTGTAAAAGATAAAGCGCTTCTCATTTTTTGTCTGCCCGTTCGCACCCCTCTTATCTGCCCTCCCCCAGGACCGGCTGTCTTGAGACTGATTAATACCAAAGATAACTGTGGATGTCTTCTGTATCCCGGTAGTATGGTGTCCGGAGCATTGGAAACCCTTTCCTAAGGTGCCTGCGAGTGTTGTTGCGATGTCCTTGAGTCGAGCGAAACGGTGGCTTGGGTTTGGTTCGTTTTCAACTCTCCATACTCATGCGATACCTAGTCATCGGAGGAGCATAACTTGGTAGCTGTTCAGGAAGAGGCATGGAATTGACTCGCTGGATGGTTGAAAATGGAACCGAAATCAAACCAAAGTTCGGGATAGCTTTCCATCGAAAGGTCTTTTCGTTTAGTTTCGTGTGTTTGTGTGTTTCAATGTATCCAGTACCTCTCAGCCACGACCTCTTCGTAGCGAGGCTGGTTCATTCATTAATTCGCTCATTGATGGTTGTGTTTTATAATTTATTCAAGTGTACGCTTTTGCGCCCTCCGTCCACTGCCGGGCTGGCTGGAGATTATCCAGCTACGAGGGGTACCGGACCATCTGATCATGCCAAAGTGGAGATGAGGAATCGTGATCGTGACAGCCGGGTTTGGGGCCACGAGAAGCGAGTCCAGTTGATATCGCCCGAAATCAGCCTTCTTGGGCTATTTCTTCTTTCAACGGTCGCGAAACCGCACCGCGGAGGGTTTGTTTGGTGCGTGTGCGTGTGTGTGTCGGGTGAGGAGATGAGGTGGCTTAAAATGTGACATTTCCTGTCGTAGAAGTGATGGCAATTAATTATAACCACGTTCCCTTTTTTTGTATGCGATCGAGTGAGCGTAACGTTAGGAAAGGGATGAAGTTCCTGATGTTCGAAGATTGTTTCTTATTATATATTTCTTTTGGTTCTTACTAGCCACCGAAAGAATCGTTCATTTGGGATAGCATAACCTCTCGTTATGCTTTGTCTGGATGAACATTAACTCAAATAATATCCTGTTTGTTATCAGTTGATTACTGAGTGAGAATAAAGTTTCTTCCCGCCACATTTCACCAATCAATTACCATTTTGCGCAGGTGTTACGGTAATCAAAAATTAACACAACAGCTTAAGCAGCGAACGATATGTTTGTCCCACCGAAAATCGATACCGATAACGGAAATGAGATCGATAAAGGTTGTTTGTTCGCCGTACGCGGTTTGATCAAGGTAATCTTTTATCACCGAGAAGATAGACCAGCTCTTGTCTAGCGATCTAATTATCCGTCAACACGTTCAAACTTACAGGATCAACCGTCGTCGCGCGTTAATAGATCGCTACCGAGCTAACGACAAGACTGCAAAAGGACCTAAACATAAAATGTAAATCACTACATCTTCGCTCACAAATTGGGATAGTTATAGCTGAAAACTCTTCCTGCTTAACCTCCTCCAACGAGCCTCTTATCATTCCACGCCCACCCGGCTAATGATCGAACGAAATAGCAAATTGGGACCATTTTTCTCGCAACCGACGCTGACTTCTGTTTCGCCTGCAGATAGCGTATCGTACCGGTTCGTACGAAAGATCCACTGCTTCTGCTTCCCCCCTAGTTTGGAGTTCCAGTTCCACTTAATTATGCTTTCGGTGTTCGATTGTTTTCATTATAGTGAGTTTGCTGTCCCGCTGTATAATGTAGATTTTAAGCTATGGCAAGGAAAGCTACCTCATGGCCAGAGGGTGTCGATCGTTTAAATTTCCCTGCTCCAAAGAGAGAGAGAGAGAGAGAAAAATACAAACCACACCAACTGTCAAAGCAATATTAAAATGAGCCAGCGGACACGAAGGAACGGTCATCGGAAACCCAACCAGACGACAAAACAATAAATGCGCGTTACGGTGCAGGATAAACTGGATTTTAATTTGTGAAATATTTCCCAAATCAGTGGAAGGCACGAAGGAAAAATAACAAACGAATGAAACAATAAAACTGGGAGAGCTGTTAACGTCCCGACCGACCGACCGGGTGTTTTGAGGTAATGCGGTAGCCAACGGTGGTGGTGTAACCCCCTCGTCCTGCTCCCCCCCCCCCCCCCCAGTTTGGAGTTCCAGTTCCACTTAATTATGCTTTCGGTGTTCGATTGTTTTCATTATAGTGAGTTTGCTGTCCCGCTGTATAATGTAGATTTTAAGCTATGGCAAGGAAAGCTACCTCACAGCCAGAGGGTGTCGATCGTTTAAATTTCCCTGCTCCAAAGAGAGATATAGAGAAAGAAAAATACAAACCGCACCAACTGTCAAAGCAATATTAAAATGAGCCAGCAGACAAGAAGGAACGGTCATCGGAAACCCAACCAGACGACAAAACAATAAATGCGCGTTACGGTGCAGGATAAACTGGATTTTAATTTGTGAAATATTTCCCAAATCAGTGGAAGGCACGAAGGAAAAATAACAAACGAATGAAACAATAAAACTGGGAGAGCTGTTAACGTCCCGACCGACCGACCGGGTGTTTTGAGGTAATGCGGTAGCCAACGGTGGTGGTGTTTGACGTGGCGTGTAAGCAGAAAAAAAAACACGAACCGATCACGCCGTTTGCTTCGCTCGTCTCGATTGCTAATGACACAATTTTAATCGGATGTCACACGCTAATGATCGAAATCAATCCGCACTAGGTGAGGAGGTTTGAAGTACGGTGAGGGATGAACGGTACAGAGGCGGGGTTACGAACTGCATCAGGAACTGCTCCTGGCTCGCGGTTAATGCAGCGTAAGTCCCAGAACCTAAGAGGACGGAATAGTATCAAATATTATGCTCAGTTTTATCGAGACGCCGATTATGCATGTGATCAACGCAAACAGTGACTAGCTGGACCAGATAAACCAGTTGATCGGTGAGATTTGCACGCGCCTTACTGTTCGCGTGAAGACGACTCGTCCCGAAAGTGGGCAAACTTGGCTTGACAGAAGCCACGGACAACGCGCGTATTCGTTACCGGATCGTTCGCTAATTAATTGCTCGTGTCTTATGGGATTGGACATTTGTTTCTTGCCGTTGTGGTTAAGTGTGTTTGACTCGTTTCGTTTTTTTGCGTTTCTGACAGTCTCTCGAGAACAACATTTCGGAAGCTACGTTTTTGGCGCCTTTGTACGTATCCCCGGACATCCTCCCTTGTCTCGGCGTGCGAATTGACGGCTCGGATTTGCATTTTACACCATTTAAGTTAATGAAAGATGAAATTAACAAGATGCTTTAACGACTGAACGCTCGGATGAAGCGGCGGGGCGGGTTAAACATACAATAAATGGACAGCAAACTTGGCAGCGGCCCTGCTGTGTCCTGTAAATTGTTTAACCTGATCAGCTATGGCGCCACCGCGGAAAGGTGATCAACGACAAGTGGTCTAGAATGTTGGTGCTGAGAGTACGGTTTTTGAGCACTGCAAAAGTGAATCGAATTAAGCGAGAGCTTAGCCAATTCTCGACCGAATAACCTTCAAAGCATTTGTTACTGCTCGAATACTTCGTCCTACTGAGGTGCACGGCAAGTCTCTAGCGCCCGGATAACGTAGCCCGATAACGAAACATTGTATCCTGTACGATCGAAATCGTCGTCCCTTTAGCGGTGTGCTGTTGTGTTCCGAGATTCGTTTTGTGTGCGGCAACCGGTGTGCCCCTCAATGTGAAGATTAATCGGTGGCGATATCTCATCAGGGATAATTAATTTTCCTTCCACAAGAGGTTCGCCTTCCTATCGCCGTACTACTGTGCACCACCACGGTAGAAGCGAGTCCCTGGCCCTTTGCAAAACGGATGCATCACTCACACTGGCGAAGATTCGACGAAGGAGTTCTGCGCCGCATGTCATTTGCGGTGGAGACTGTTAAGGGATTCCGTTTTTGCTACTGGAAGTCACAGTGGGGGGTCGGACTTAAGGTTAAGGTTAGTTGCATCGGTTCGGGTGCTGCAACGGTCCGTTCTGCAGTACCAGCTGCAGCAGATGGTTTGATTCCCGGTGGTGGTAATAGGTGTCAGCAGGATCGGGAGTGATCGCGCAACCATTTTCAACGTGCCACTGCTACTTGCTGTTTGAGAAATATATGGTACGTTAAGTACGGTGGTAGTATGCCACGCGGTACGCAACCGAACACACTGGAAACTATTTTTATTTGTATTCGAGTCATTTATAACACGCGCGCGCGCTTACGGTAGCCTGATAAGCATCGACGCAAAACGTTTGCAACAACTTTATTCATTACCGGATGCTTAAATGGTGTTTGTGAGCTTGCTGCGCTTACTTGAGGTGGAATTCATACATTGAAAAGTAATACGGATAAGGTTAAGAACGTACATAGTCATATTGTACTAAAATTATTCAAATGGTAAAACAAAACTACGATTGAAAGACGAAAACTGCAACATAGAACGTGTCGACATTGACATTTGAAGGTATACATCAGGTAGCAGGTATTAACAGAAAGCCCCAATTATAAATCATCCTGTATAATGGCTACGGAGGTTGCATTTCACTTAACAGCTCATTACACTAAAGTGTTGGTAGTAAATGGACGTTCACCAACAATCTCCAACATCTCCACCACCTTGTCAGTAATAACCATTATATGGTGCCGATTAGTCACGGATGCTGCACAAGCTGAAGTGTTAAAATGCATTTAAAATGCAAAACGCTTAAAAGGTTAGCCCATCAAAACTGGCTGTAACAAGCTGTAATGCAACAATTAGTTTATCGGTTAATTTAATTTTGACATAGTTTTAAGTGAGAAGCTTTATTTAAGTTGCTCGTTAAGCTACATTATTTTGAGGATTGAACTGATTTACACAAAGACTTACCTTCTATATGTTTCAAAATAGAATATATTACTATTGTTATAAATAGAATACAAAACTCTAACTAAATTCAACATCTCTTCTCATCAGAGTTCCCACCAAAAAGGCGGCAGCAAAACCCGTCTGATCGCGAAACAGATGAACCGTGAACAAAATTTAAACACCCCGAAAAAACCGAAACACTAAAGCGTACCGACAATTGTCTGAGCGATGCCTGGACAGCATCGTCAGCATCGTCGTCGAAGGTGGGCCAAGAACCGGCTCATCAAAACCATGCTCTCACACGGTACGCAGAAACTGGCAACGCTTTCGCCCGCCGGTGTGATGAGCATGAGTAAGTTGTTCGGTTAGTCCTGTGCTGGCGCCGTATGATTGTGTTGTCGCTTGCGCTTATCAGATGCGACGCCGGGTTGTGATCTCCCATTTATATTTTTGGGTTGTTAAGGCTTCGCTTCTGCGCGGCAGATATGTCGCACAAGGCGGTTTGCTTTCCGGTAGCCGGGGTTGGTTGGTAATTCAATCCGGATTAACACGGAATCTTCCGGTCTGGTCACGTTTCTGACCGGTGTGGTGACCTGCGCATCTGATCCAGTGGTGAAGGTTTGGGTTTTTTGGGACGCTGTTTTACGGTAGCACAGACACAACTGCTTAGAAATGGTAGAAAATGAGTTGGAATTACGGTTTGAAGTTTACCCAGTGTGCGTAAAGAGCGCGAGCCACAACAACAGGAAACCAGGCTTTAGTTTCGTTAGCTTTTCAACAACATATATTGTGTGAAACTGCGCATGAATGTAATGTCGGTAATGCGTGGATAACGAACATGACAGTTGAAATGAATTATACGAAATATTGACGCATTATTCTTCGCACCGGGAATGTAGCACGATCGGGGTTCCGGGTCGGTTTCAATTATGAGCGCATAAATTATCATTACCAACAATCGAACGTTATCGAACCCTTTGTGCTGTGCTGGGCGGTGGAAATGCTTACCCATTGAATGCAATCTCGCTGCAGCTCTTGGGGCGGTTAAGGGCGCGAAGCATCTTTAAGGTTGATCGTCTAGCTAGAAGCCTGACCGGGATGTAACTGACCGAAATCCGAGTACATGAAACGTATTGCTTCTTTAACAAAAAACCTATCCACGTTTGTGAGCTTTAATACGTGTTAAGCTACACGATTGATTGATTACCGTTTAAGAAGTTTAACACTTTTAACCTTTAAAATGACATTGGCGGTGCTAAACCCGGATGAATGAAAATTTTAACACACAAAAAAACACACCAAACAACACACCTCCATAAATGCCATTCCGCGCGATGCAAAACCTTCAGTTGACCGCTGTTAACCTTTTGCCTTTGTTTTGAGTGTATTTACGACGTGCACTAAAGGGTTCCCTCCATCCAGGGAAACGCAACTCTCCGCAGCCCGAAGGGTGTTAGGTTTGCCCCATTTGTTTTACGGTGTGAACTGCAGAAGAAGGGGCCCGATCGTAAAATAAGGTATGCAACCGCTTGCAGTGGTTGCACAGTTGCATGTTTTTGATTGTCTTTTCTGTGTGTGTGTGTTTCGAGGTGCCAATTGCCATACCATCTCCGTTGCATTGTGGTTCGTTATTGCTAAAAATAAATATTATGACAAGAGTTTGCATTTTCAGTTTCGGATATATGTTTGTCTGTTATCACACCTAAAAGTAACGCACACACAAAACACCACCGGTTCTCTTTGAGTGATTTATTCTTAATACATTTTCATTTTAAGAGCAAGAGCTTACAACCACGATACAATGAACTTTGTTCCATTCACCGATTAATTCTCACTGTCTATCAGAACTCGGGCTTTCCGAGCTGCGTATTCTCAAACCGTGTCGCTTGAGTCGGGTTTTTAGTTACCCACCACGGCGGGTAGATATTTAGATTTAGATTGGATTACCCATATCGCCCACCAAAAACGATATCCATAGTGGGGCCAAAAGAGCATATCGGTAAATTTATTAAGTAAATAAGAGAGAGAGAGAGATTTATTTGGTTTGCGTTTCTTCGCCATCTCCCTTCACATTTATGATTTTGGTTGAATGTTTTTATAGGTTATCGGTAAAGATACTGACGAGCTATTCGTTACCATGGCAACCCTGCTCTCCCTGGTTGCTTTTCCGTATCATGTTCTTTCATCCTTCTGCTTCTCGGCAATCATTAATAGCATAAGAAAATAACATCGAGCTCCGTAAACGTAAAAACTATGCATTAGTTTGTGATACAATCATGTATGTTTGTGCGCATGTGTGTGTATATATTATTATATTGATAAATCTTATGCCCGTTATCAACCGTTCTTGTTGATATAGTAAATAAGTATGAGCTAAAGAAATTGTTTCATTTTTTAAATGTTTGATGCATCCATTGTTTGTACTGTTTCCGTTTTTTTAAGTTTTTCCTACCAGTCTGACGGTTTACAAAGTGTTTTTGTGTGTTTTTGTTTTTTTTTCGGTTTTTCAAATTTCAGTTTTCCTTCCATTTTTCCATGTACGACAGTAAAACCCAGCGTTACCAACAGTGGCACAGAGCTTGGCAGAGAAAAATTTCGAAAATTGGCTCACATTGTTTACCTTGTTGCCTTATTGTTGTTTTGTGTTCTTTAGTTGTTTGAAACCATCCAAATTGTGTATTCGAATTATTTTGTTTTTGTTTATCTACCTTTTTCGAATCGCTTCTTCTGCTAGCCCGTTCCACCGTCTCTGGTTCTCTTACAAGATTGACTCACGAAATCATCCCGAGCGCAATACATAATGATGATTAAATGTTGCCAACATTGTTGCTGCGAACTGGTTCGCCCCGTGTAAGTGTCTATCTAAAAATGGGGGAAAATATTCTTCTGCCTAAAGGCCACTCCACTCCACGTGACTACTGGCGTTCCACCAATGTTTTGCTCCTGTCTGCTGCTGCTGCTGCTGCTGCTGCTCTACCTAATTTGGTTCATAAAACGCGTTCCCACGTGCGTGAATTGATATACCGAGCATCGTTACGATGTCGTGCCCGTCGGAACTGACTTGTTACTATCGCTATCTAGAATAAATTGTCGAACCTCACAAATAACACTTACATGCAATGGTAAAGAGGGTTGTATGCTTCGAAAAACTGAGCGCCATACACGTGTATGGGGGGGTTTTGCTATGCTTATCATCTAGAAAGTAGCTCTCTTAAAGTGTTGTACGACGAAGACTTCGGGAACTAGGCCCATTCGCTCACTACCTTAGAGTGTTTTTTGTTGTAGGAAGAAGTTTTGTTAGCAAAGAGGGAGTTTGGTTGCTGATGTTGAAAAAAGATTATCCATAAGTACGACATCAATCGCTTTAATATCTAATCGAATCGTACACACTTTAATTTCCATTTGTTTTTTTTTTCGTTTGGTACGCTTAATATGCCCTATTACTTAGACTAGCTTCTATTACATTGGAATACATAGAACCAGTTATGCTTTTCCAAATAAATGTCTGACAATTGACAACTGTGTTGGGTTTTGTTTAGTTTTTTAAAGATACTGTTTTCGTAATTCATTGTTTTTTTCTTTCTTTTACCTAAACCAAGCAGCGGTTTAGGCCGATTTCATTAATAGATAAGATTTTGTTTGATCTCTTTTTCGTTTTGCATTCCATGTATGTATACTGAATATAATAATTTGTAAATTTCTAACAGGTCTTTTCTTTTGTAATCCTCTTTGGCCAACATATCCAATGTATGAAATCAATGGGGAGTCGCATTTCGGGGTGTTTTTTTTTCTTAGTTTTTGTTTCTGATAAATCTCGTTTCTCCTAGACACAACGGTCCACGATCACTACATCCTATGTCTGGAATGAATTTTATATAATTTAAGGCCATGTTCACCTGTAAATTTACTGTTCACTACGAGACACTTTATGCTGCAAGCCACTCGTTTTTTTTTGTTTTTGGTTTGATGCCACAAAATGATTAATGTCACAAGTGGGATTTGGCAACTGCGTTTACGTACTAGTGAAAATAGATTGAAAAGTAAGTAGGGTAAAAACAAAAAAACAAAAAATACAAACCTTTTTTTTAAGTAAAAACCAAAAGCAAACGAGAATAATGAAACTAAAAAAAGAAAATAGTAAAATAAATCAGCGATAAAAATGGGTGAAAAATAAAATAAACTCAAGTTGTGGAATGTATTCTTATTTTTATTTTTTTTATTTATTAGAAATACGTGTTTACTCTTTCTGCTTACTCTTCACGATCAACAACGTCAATTTTGTTGTTGGGCTTCTTTTTTTTCATTTCCTTAGTATCATAAATTATACAAAATACTATAGATAAATGTTTTTTTTTCTCTTTTCACACATTCACAAGTTCTACAGAACAATCCGATGGGATGGTAATCAGTAATCTGATAAAAGGGAAGTAGCAAAATAGAAAAAAATAGAGCGAAGGAAACCTTGCTAGGAAAACAGGGACAAAACACATACACAGACAAAATGATGCGAACATAAAATGGGTTCCACTTTCCACTCGTCCTTTTCCCCTATCTGTTGTTTTTTTTTTGTTCCTTGGTTGAATTAGGATGGTTAGAGTGAGTGATGTTAGCGAATCCCTCGTTTTAGTTGTTTTGTGTGTTTTAATAACCTAAGTTTTGTAGGATTAATTTATTAAAGCCTTTAATTTAGGGTATCAGTTGTCAAAGCATAAACTAGTTGTGTTTAAATATACCTTCTTGCCTAGCTTGTGTGCTGCATTCTTAACCAAAGATTAGCAAAACGCAAACCAGCGACACTAAGCCTTCAAAATGAAACTCAGAATGACTTAGCTAACTCTCCGTCCAGTTGCATTCAGTGTAAGTGTACTTTTAAATGCAAAAAGTAAAACAAAACTAAAACAGAATAAAACAAGCGTTACGACTAGCTCCATACAGCCCGGCAACAATAGGCAATGCGAATACTTTCAGGGCAAAACAGCACCGCTGACAATGTGTCAGTATGCTAAAACCGGTGTAATGACTTAATCAATCTGGTTTGATGGCACTGTTAGAAAACAGGGTGCAACATGCTATATGCTGGGTGGCAAAATTACGAACGAAAGTGTTATGTACAAAACGTACCAAACTAAATCACACTCTAAACACACACACATACATAAACACAAACACATACATAAACAAGCTACACAAATATGTACATTCGCTTCCGGTACGCTGTAACTTGTGGTTTTTGGGATAAAAGGACAAAAGAAAACGGGAAGAACAGGTGGCTGTAACATTACACAAAACAGTAAACAGTAAGAGAGATTGTAAAGAAAAGCGAACCGTTTTCTATTCGCTTCACTTGGCGGGCAAGGATATCTTAATATGGCAGCACATTTGCACGGTGTAAGGTGTATGGATATGCTCTACAAGTTATTCTTCTGTTTTACAACCGCAAGCAACAGGATTGCGACTGTTAGTACACACGGCACAGTACGATGAGTGGCGCGGTTAATCGCGATTAAAACGATAAAACGTTAAAAGGCTTAGCCTAAATCTAATATGCAAAAAAAAAAAACCAAACTAACGAAAGGAACGACTGCGTCACACGTCCAGGAGTGACGGCTAGATGATTCCCATTGGACAATGTTTAACAAACAATGGGCAGAACGTACAAACGTACAAATGAAACGATTCTGATGCTGGGGAAAAAGCTACACCAATACAGTAACCGTACATGGGATTGAATCTCTCTCTCACAATCGTCATTTGTTTGTGTGTACGCGTTTGTTTTTTATGTGTTAAATACTACGAGCTAAAATTATGTTTCCCTTTTCCGTTTTTTCCGTTTTCTTCTCCAACGAGAATCATATTCTTTTTTTTCATTCGAGAAAAAACGAAAAGAAAACAAATACATCCTAACTACACTAACCGGACGCGGTTACACGGTTCCGCGTTCGGTTTCTTGTTTGCTGCCTGCCACAGGAGCTCAACAATTGCACCCTTCTTCTATTACATCTAAACTATGCTTTCACTTACGCTAAAGATCATGTAATGTGTTCTTAATTACCACTTACAATGTTTCCACCTATCGCCTACCTTTCCCTTTTCGCCGTCTACTAACTGGTATCGCTTTGTGTGATTTGTTCGCTTGCACTATGTTCACTTAACCTAGCCTAACCGTTTCTGTTACTGGAAGAGAAAGAATGGCAAGCGAGTCGACATTGTTCGCGTCATATTAGCCACCTTATAGGCGTTGGTTGATGGTACAGCAATTCAACATTGAAAAGTAGTTAAAATTTCAATTGAAAAATAGCTCAAAACACTAATGCCGGGCGGGGCGGGGTGAGATCAGAACCCCGCGTTACCAAACACCTAGCTGGGAAATGGGTGCTGCTGACATTTGTTGTTTTTAAAAGTGCGTGTTAGTGGTGGGTGTATCAAATGACTTTGAGTGTATTTTGAGTGTGAGTGTGTGTGTGTAATAGTAACTTCCCACTGACACTCTAAACCCCCAACAGTTACCGCAGCTGGTTCCTTATAGAACATGTAAATTTTAATCAATTTGTTAGATTACCTACTGAAAGGCAATACTTAAAGTATGCAGCTTAGCTCGATTTCGTGTCGCTCCCGTTCGTGTTCCCTTTTTGCAATCCTGCTCTGAGGCCGCTCAGTGCGTGTGTGTGTGTGTGGTTTACAATGTATATCGTATGTTCATTTTTTTGTTTTGTTTTCAATTTTTCCCTTCTCAGTTGTTTCTATCGTTTCGAGTTTCCGTTTTTCGTCGTTTCGTTGTGGCGCCTATACGAAAAATGAGATCACAGTATTCTAAGAGATATAAGAGATTATATAAGAAAAAACGCAGAGAGTTCATAAGGGTTTCCGATGGTAGCTTGGCACCAATCGGCATTTACCACGCGCAAATACCAACCCCGAAATGGGTGAGTGAATGGATATTATTATGTCCCCGTAAGTAAGGTGGTGAGCAAAACAACGTTCGTTCGGCGAATTAATACCAACACCGCCGAGGGAACAGTCCGATACGTGTGTGAAAATGGATGAAAGTAAGCTACACCTAACGGTAGGTCCTACGATGAGACGGTAACATTCAACACGGTGTTTGACGTTTACGCACAACACACCAATACACAGAACATGGGTGCGCCTGGTTGATCGTGAAAGGAACGGGGTTTTGTATGTGTGAGTGCGGATGGTGCAGAATCGAGAGTTTGAAGGTGCTAGAACTTTGTTGACATGTAAAATACGGTGTTGCATTTGATTGTGAATTGTAAATTTGTGAACGCTTAAAGATCGCTTATCTTCTCTATCTAGCCTTTAGATGTAGAAGTGTGTGGGTTTGTATAAAAAAGTGAGCTTCTTCTTCTGCTTCTTCTTTCTGCTCATGTGACTTACATGTGTTCATATTTTAAGACTCGTTTCTATTGCATTTGCGTATGGGTAATTCTGCGTTGCTATTTCGTCAAACGGTATTGTGCGGATTGGAAATGTTCTCACTTGTTTTGCTGTTGTAGTTGCTGTTGTGTTGGCTTGTTGCTGTTGATCCACGCTGGAGAAGCTTTGATGACACTATGGATTGACACGTCCAGTATATGGCACTACAGTTAAGCGAAGTTCGGCTGTACCGTAACGTCGTTCCGGCACGTCGGTTACTATCATCGTATACGAATGGCGTTGGACACTAACTGCTCCTTTACTCCATGAGTAGAACAATCACAAACGGTTGTCTGTTGTGTGCGGTGTTTGCTGGT
This sequence comes from Anopheles maculatus, assembly GCA_002091835.1. Lineage (NCBI taxonomy): Eukaryota > Metazoa > Arthropoda > Insecta > Diptera > Culicidae > Anopheles > Anopheles maculatus. Next base: position 287,943 of record KZ061620.1, on the reverse strand, counting down.
GCGGGTTCCACCGACTGATGTATAGGAGTTGTAGCTCTAATGCGACCACTGCCGGAGGTGGGCGATTTTTCGATAGTAGTTATAGCCTCCGTTCGACTGTTTTCACCCACATCCAGCTCCTCTTCCGAATTGTCGATGTCCATCGGGTCCGGTTGGGGTTGTGATGACGGTTCCGACGCCCCGCTAGCGGACGCCTCATCCACGATGGCAATGGGAGAAGCTGGAGCGACGGGAACTTCGTTGCGGTCTTCCGCTTCGGACGTTTCTTCGACGGTGGTATCTTCGTTGATGTAGCCCATGAACGGATCGTCGTGGACTAGCTCGATCTGGGGATCATTCAATCGCATAATATCGATCGACGAAAGCTCGGTCTACAAGCTGCTGTTGGCCGGGTTCGATGAGGATGACACGATCGGTATTCCGGTGAGATCGTCGTGCGTGAGCAGATGATGCGCGTGCATCCCCGGATGTCCCGGATGGTGGCCCAACTGCTGCTGCTGCTGCTGATGGTGTTGCTGTTGATGATGGTGTTGCTGCTGCTGTTGCTGCTGTTGCTGTTGCTGCTGCTGCTGTTGCGCGTGGTGGGTGTGATGAGCACTGGAGGCACTGTTGTTGGCACTGTTACCTCCGCTGCTGGAGTTCTTCTCCTTCTTGATGCGCTGCTTCAGATGCACCTTGGCGTGACGCTTCTTCTCGTCCGAACGGGCAAACTTTCGGCCACAAATGTCACACGAGAACGGTTTCTCGCCGGTGTGCGTACGGATGTGTGTCGTGAGGTGGTCCGAACGGCTAAACGAGCGCATGCAGATCCGACACTGGAACGGCTTCTGTCCCGTGTGGATCCTGATATGTCGGGTCAGTTCGTCCGAGCGCGAGAACCGCCGGTCACAGTTTTCTACCGGGCAGGCGTACGGACGCTCATGAACGGGTGTCTTGCTCGGCCGGTTCGGGTACTTCCTCGGCTTGACCGGGACCAGCTTCAAAGGCATCGTGCTCTGCTGATAGACCTGCGAAAGGATCTCGTGGCCTTTGCTGGTGGCCTGGTTGTACTCAGCCAGCTGGACGGCATATTGGGCCTGCGTCAGCCCACCGAGCTGACTCGAATCGGATGTGCAGGCGTTCGGTGTGGAGTACGGTTCCTGCTTCGGAATGATTGGCCCGACGGAGATGGGCGTAGACGAGGGTCCGGGCAGGACGACCGATCCGTGCTGAGGGCTACCGACGTACGGGTCTACGGGTGAATCTAACCATTGGTACTTTTGGCTCATGCCCAAACCTGTCTGGCTCTGGCGACCGTACGAATGCATGTCCTGGCTTTGCTGCATGTCCAGCGAACCGACGCAGCTGTTGTAGCTCGGCGGTTGCTTCAGGATGATGCTCGCACAGTCCATGTTCAGTCCGAGCAGCTCGGTACCGGTACCGTGCCCGTGGCTGTGACCTCGCTCATCTCCACCGGCACCGTAATGGTGCTGATGGTGCTGGCCGATCGATGGTGAGGTAGCCGACACGCCCTGTGTGGCGCTGGGGGCTTGCGGTCCGAGCAAACCGAACATGGGCGCCTGGAAAAGGCTTTTGTCGGGACTGGGCAAACCCCAGCTGGCCGGTCCCAAACCGGCTGTCGGTGACATCTGACCCGAGCCCGGCATCACGTTGCCCGCCTGCAGACCCATGCTGGGGCTACCGCTCGTCGTGAAAATGCCGCGGTAAGAGATCTTGTTCTCGATCGCATCGGACGATTGGACACCGTCGTTGCTGCCGTGATGCATGTCGGCGCCACCCGTGACGCTGGCCAAACCGGCAACGCGAATCTGACCGTGGAGCGAATGTTGTTGTTGTTGCTGCTGTTGTTGCTGTTGTTGTTGCTGTTGTTGCTGCTGCTGCTGCTGCTGTTGCTGCTGCTGGGATCCGGACGATGGGTACATCGTGTTGGTACTGCTGGTATTGCTAGCCTCTTCCTCGTTGGCGATCGATTGCGGTGTGCTGCGCTCCTGCTTGGTTGGACTGCAGAGGCTGACGCATGGGCTGGACACCGTTTGGGGTTCCAGCGAGAGATCGTCCGATTCGATTGATCCTGCAAAACGCAACGACACAAAGCAGAGGAAAAGAAAGGGTGTTAAGAATGAATCGCTTCGAATTCGCTGCCAATGGGAGTGGAGACGATCGAGAAGGTCAGTCTTGTTAAATGATTATTCAAGGTGGTCTTGCTACGGAGTTTTATTTTGAAGTGCCCTCTACACAGCATTGATTAATAAGGAAATATATAGAATTCTATCACATTCTTGCACAAAATCATCAAGACTAGACGAAAGGACTCGACGTTTGAGACGATCAATTTCTGCATTTGGTATAGGACTTTAAAAACAAGCCCAGAAATGGGACACCTATAAACAAAATAAAACCCATTCCGCTCAATCACATGACTCAGTTAGTGGCTCAGCCGATTGTTGCTCGTAGCTCTGACCCGATGTCCTCTTGCTCACTCTGACGCTTTGCGCTGTTGCTTGAGGTGAGCTCGTTCCTTTTTATGCTATCGTGGTATGCATAAATTAACCATAAATTTTAATCGCACCCGCAATCATTATTGGTGTTTTTTGGCTCTTCTTTTTCCCGTGGCAAGCCGGTGCTGGTTATCCTTGGGTTTCGGTGTCATTCCCCATCGGAAAGTTTGGAGGGTTATGTTTTCACGGTAACGTTCCTTTTTTCCACTTAACCGATAAGATCAGCGTTACAACATTAGCAGTGAAACGGAAACATTTTGCATACTTCACCGAAAGGGAAGAAATTTGTCTTCGATAAATCATTCGATTCTAGCCGTAACAGCAACATAACATTGTACCACCACTTGGTCACATTGAATCGCGCCAAGGAAAAACGAATTTTATTACCAGCTCAAGTCATCACGTGCCACAGCACAGATACCTTTTTCGTTTGTTGCATTCTTGGCTTGTTTTTTTGTTGTTGAGTCAATTCTCCTTTACCTTCCGTAGCCAATCTTCCAGCAAAAAAACGTCAGTTAAACGATTCTGGTTTTGTTCCGAAGATGTTCAAGAATAATTTTACGATCATACGCGAATGGATTTCGTTACGTTTTGATGGGTGTGTGTGTTTTTTTTTAAATCTCGTTCGCCAGTAGCAACTTTTGCACATCCACAAGTGAGCAAAGTGCCAAACGATCAAACAGACGCCAACATGGCTCGAGCTTGGGCTGCGTTCGTCGGCTACCGTATTAACATAAATCAGCAGAAATTGCTAATTAACGCTTGGAAGGTTCAAATTAATATTTCCTGGCGTGTTTGTGAGCCGGCTCTGGAAATTGGTTTGGCTCCAGCTGCTTTTGGGATGTTACTGCATCGTTACTGGATAAGCGGCTCGTACCACTGTTAGCCCCAAAATTGTCTATAAACTGTTCCGAAGCCAAAAAAAGCTGCAACATCCGTCTGAATATTTAGCTGTAACGTATCAAGTTTCTCAAGTTCCAAGTTCTCAACGAGCCTGTGCATGCAAGCGTCAAGCGTCGAGTCCACAACGCACGGATGATCCCGTTTGCACACTCTTGTAGGAGTCCGGTTTTGATGTACAGCTTCGCTCGTTGGCCTAACACCGGTTGATATCCCTGCCGTGGACCGTGAATGCAATCAGCCCATGGACCCAGCGACGGTTAATTTATGCTGATAGCATAATTTATGTTTTCGGTACTTTCGCCTCGCTCGTCGATCGATCGATCGTAGCGGAGAGAAACAAGAGATAGAGATAGAGAGAGAGAGATGGAACATTTTTATTCGCTCACTCTAACGGTTGGCCTCTCGAAAGGGGTCTGATCCCCCCCGGGTGGCAGGTATCCCGCTACGCTCGCTACGATCACGAGGACGAACAACAGTGTACCGGGGTGCCGTGCAGGTCCCACATAAGAGGGTGCATAAGTCAATATTGTGATGATGATGTCGATTTAACGCACGCACGCACGCTTCGCGTCGGGTCGTCCACGTTGCCCGAATTCTCGCCCGACGATGACCGGAAATAGTGATTAGCGTGGTGATTTGGGGTTTTCTTTCGTGCTTTTTTTTTCCTTTCACCTTTTCGTTATCCGACCATCGTTGATCACCTTTGAACTGTTCCCGCAGGTTTGTGGTTGGTTCTTGGTCGGAGTTTTTCGGGACAGGGATCTCCATCTCGAGCGAGTCACCCTTGTCAGAGGGGCGTGCAGTTAAGGTGTGAGCGTTGGCCTCAAGCGACAGGCACTGGGGCGCAGGCTTGTTAGATAGCATTAGTGTCAAACCGAGGTAATGCTTAGCGCTGGCTGACATGCTCATCGTTTGCTGCCCTGTCAAGGCACCGGGATCGTACCGGGATTGGATCTGTCGACGTGTATTTCAGTTCCTTCGCTTATGGAACGATCGGTTGTGCGTGGGGCATTCGCGTTCGCGTATGCCTGGCAAGGGTATAACACCTTCAAGTTTGACGCGGGACATCGGAAATCTCATTCGAATGTCAATGTCATAGCCGTTGCTTTCGTTGATGGACGATACGGAACCAACATTAATTCTCTAACTGCTGTCAACGAATCTCGCGGTGGTTGGTGATTCTTGTTCTTGAAATGGTTTTATTTATTCTTTAACAATGGGTGGTAACAGAGCGATAGTGAAGCGAATGGTACCCAGAATGCCAATCTTTCGCTAACGTTGGAGCTAGTCTGGAAGAAACCTTGAAGAACAAAACAGTTTTATTTTCGCGTCGCCGAATGGTTATCATCTCTACCTAACCTATCCACTTATATTTCTGCATAGCACTAGGTTTGTAGCATGTACTGCGGTTTAGTTAAGGTACGTGAACCGTTATTCTACTACCGCCAGCGGGAGCATAGTGATCCGACATAATGCTGATTTATGCTACCATATTCGAATGTCGCACAGCTCCCCGCGCATGCTTTGGAAGCTAGCAGCAACTGCGTCCAGTCTCACTCCCGACACTCCCCAGGTTGATTTCGTTTCGTTTCCGGCGGATTATTATTTATCAACTGTGCGAAGCTCATCCCCCGTCGTCATACTTCACCCGATGAAGAGGTCCCTGCGCGTCGTATCTCGTAGCTTCGTGATTGCCGGATTACCGGCCGGTGTGGCGGTGACGGTGGCCGCGCCTTCAACGGTTCGGTCGACCGATCGATCTACTAAACCGGTGAGCTTCAACGCGATACAGTCTCCATTAATTCTGGCACGCGGTGCCTTGGGTATGGTTGGGTCGGCAAGAAGCAACACAACAAATGAATTTGAATTCGAGAATCGGTGCGGAATCGGCCACTACCGTTTTCGGTAGTTGGAACATTTATATAAACGTCCGCTGATTAATCTCGGGCTGTTAATGAGCCTCGTCGCTGATCGCAGGACCACACAGCACGCCAGGTTTGCGCCTGGTGGCCACGGGTAGGATTGTAGTGTGGTGCGGTGCTGAAGAAATGAATGGCTTTTTGTGTGGTTTAGATCTTATTTTATAAGTGTGAAACCACGCTCCAGAAAGAGAATGTGGCTAGCGCGAACAGGTTTTCGGCTACCAATGGCCGGGAAAGGGTCTTTAAGCTTTGCGCTGTTCGAGGGCAATTCGAGGGAATGTTAGTGTTAACTGTTGAACTGTTTTTGTCCATAGCAAAGGGGAATAAGTGGTCTAGATGCGTTGTGTATTTAATGCTATAACAACCCACCGAAAGTCCTAAGATGATCTAGAAACTTACCGGTAATCGGCGGTGGTTCGACGACCGTCGATGGGCCAAAGAACGACGGGATGTCACCGGAGGTGGTTACGGGAGTGTTGAGATCGCCGGCCTGAGCGTCTGTTTGCGATTGCGAATGGTCGTCACCGGTGCCGGAGTGCAGGGTCGTGCTATCGTTCGAGTGATGGCCGGCGCCACCGGTCGTACCGCTGCCACTGCCGCCGGTACTCAGCAGACTCAGATGCGGATGGTTGTGATGGTGGTGACCGTGGCCGTGGGATGTGTGTGAAGCGGTCACGCTTGTCGTGGCCGTCGTGTGCGTAGTGATCGCTGTCGAGCTGGCAGCACTGGCTATCGCCGACGATACGGCCGACGATGAGACAATCGTACTGGCGGATGAATTGTGCTGATGTTGCTGCTGCTGTTGCTGCTGCTGTTGCTGCTGCTGCTGAGTTGTGGTATGATGATGGTGATGATGGGGCTGATGATGGGCAAGGGCGGTCGCAGTACTGACGGCCGTTTGATGATGGTACGGATGGTACAGGTGATGGTGATGATTGTTGTTCGGTGTCGTCGTGCTGTTGTTGTTCAGCCCGAGCGAGGTGGTCGTGGTGCCCGTCTTAAACAGGCCGCACGTATCGAAGCTCAGCACGTTAAAGTGTGCTGCGGCCGCTGACTCGGTCAGATGCGATGGCGCAACCAACGTTTCTAGCCCTTCCATGATCATGGCAGCTGCTGGTGGTCCAGGGGCAACGCCACCTATCGGAAGATAAGAGAGAAAAAGCGGAAAGAAAAGGTGAGAACCAATCATACATCGCGAGCAAAGAATCCATCAGGCAATCGATCTCAATAGCTGAACATTGGCTTGCAAATTATGTCAGTACGACAAGCGCGTATGATCACAATGACCTCGAGGATCTCTCCATCACGCCGACGGGTACTGTGGCTTGTTTCCGCAACCGAAACTCCTAACCGATGACCACTCAAACTAGAACTCAAACAAGGCTCCCTGCAATGCTTGCTTTCCCCCGCAATAGTCGCGCTCCTAACTTAGGCTTCGCTTAGTTGAAGGAAAATTAATTAATTAAATGTCATTAAACAATTGACACCGTGACACGGCTAGCAACTAATTCAGCTGCGGCCGCACTGTCTACCGTGCTGTGCTCGGTGCAATGGTGGCCTTTTACGCGTAAACACAAACAGTGCGCTTGCGACCGAACCGTATAGTACGGCCTGGGCAAGCATTATGATTCCGCAACGCAACGCCAAAACCATAAATGGACGGCCATTAGACGAGTGTGATGGTGTACGGTGCTTCGGTGGGTAAAATCCCGCGCTAGGAACGCAACATTTGTTTTGTTCATCTAAAGTGACTGCACCCTTCTGCGTTCTGTGTGTGTGCGTTTCGTGTTGCTTTCGCCTGTTTAGAGAAAACGGAGGAGACGAAAGGCCTTTTTTGGGGAGAGCAACATACTGTCCCACAACGACGCTTTTAATGTGCTCGGTTAAAGTTAGGTGGTAAATTGTTCATCGCTGTCAAAAACGATGACACTCGTGATCTTGACGAATTGGTAGAGCAAGCGGTACTGGTGTGTGGCGTTGGTCCACTAATCCCCCCGCGTGATGGTTGTGTTTTCTAAATCACCATCACAGATGTGTTGACAAGTGGAGGCAGAGATCACTGGTTCATTAGGCAGGGTTGACGTTTGTGCTAATCGACATGATTTGGATTTTCTGCTGTGCACTGTGTACGCTGGAATTGATAAAACAGACAATTTTTCCTCTTGCAATGTACAAGCACAAGCTTCTACATTTTGAGAGTACTAAACAGGATTCGTATCGACACTTCGCATACCTTAAGGTGTATCAAGTCAGTAAAGCGTCAGAGACGCGCGAGTGCGTGATCAACAGTCAAATTTATAGTAACATAAAGGAAATGTTCAAACAATAAAAATAAAACATCAATAGCAACGATTTGAACATGATGGTGGCAATGGTAGAAGACCTCCAAACCAGAAGTTACTGTTGTATGAAAGGAAACGCGCATCACAAGACCGAAACCGACCGAAGACGGTTAATAGTCCAAAACAGAACGCAACGCCACGACCGGCACACAAAAAAAGTGGTTTTCCAACCATCGTAACCGGCAAAGAATGGATAAGAGGACCTGCCAAGAGGTTTGTTCTGTTTCGTGCCAGCAGGGAGAAGCGTAAGGCGCGAGAAGGCATTCTGGACGTGTACAGAGGTGGCATAGACCAGAAACAAGAACAACGGCGAAAGCGAAAGAACTCAGGCGCGCGCGCGCTACTTCGCGCCATAGAAGTGTCAAAATAAACGTATTAAATTTATAGATTTTATTCCACCCTCGGCGCGGACGACAACTCGTTGATGATGAAGGGTACGAGATTCCTGCCCAGCCTGGGTGTGTGTGTGTGTTTGAGTGCCTTTTCGATTCATTATTATCGGTCACCTGGGTCGAGCGTTGCTTGCTGGGCAGCCTTGCCTAGGACCGCGCCGATCCTGTCTTGGTTGGGCTTGGTGGGCCCAACAAGCGTGCTCTTTTTTTTTTTTGCTGCTGGGTGTTCTTGTTTTGGGCTTTTTACCACCACAACTCTCCGCGCTCTCCCTTGCGAGGATTAAGCGTACGAAGAACGTGAGCGAAAAACACAAACCAACCAACACCAGACTACGAAACGTCGGCTACGATCCACAGTGCCCGATCGACATCGGCCAGCAAATGAAATCATCAACATGTCGTTGCTGGTTGGTGTGCATTCTTCCGACACTGTGCTGTGCGTCGTGGAGTTCTTCCTGTATTGTATTGTTTAATAATATGTGACAGACCGAACGATGGTGCCGGTGATGGCAGGCACACCGGGCAGACGGTGCGCTTAAGCCGACGGCAACACCCCGTACAAGATTGTCGCCGGATGGGGTTATGGATGAGATTTTCGACCCGAGATTAAGATAAGATTTAAGTGAAACAGATTGATTCTCTTTTTGTTGCCGTTGTCTGCGAGTCGTCGGGCAGGGTGGAGTCGCGTCTTGAGGTGGGCATGTTTAGCCACAGGTTACGATCAATATTCACACATCGGGTGGTACCAGTCGCGCGAGTGAGAAATTCTTTCTCTTCTATCGCGGACCCCGGCTAGAAGGTGATAAGCTTATCTGATCGTACAAAAACCTGTTGAATTAACCGGTTCTCATTGTCGGGTGGGTTGGATGATTGTTTCCCCGTTTTCTTTTTTTTCGGTCTAACCATTCGTGCTATTGATCATAGTCGTATAATTGGACGCTGGTTATGTTGTGCGTAAAGCAAAAGCACAACACAAAGATATGTTTTTGATTTCGAAGCATCGATCGGTGGTATCCTATTTTGACAGGAGGCATGTAATCTATGGAGCTCTCTGGCAAGTATAAAACGCCCCTTGGCGATGGGACATAAAATGCTTGTCGGTAAAAAAAGCGGGCAGATTCCTAGACGTTACCAGGTACCGCAGGTCTTTTGCGGTGAACATGCGCAAATGGAACTGTGCAAAAGAGAAATGGGCAGGACTTTGGTAAAATAAATGCAGCCCTTTTCGGTGATTATGGGCCAAATTAAAGTTACACAAATATCCGTTTGCTGTAAGATAAAGAACATTGCCTGTATAATGTGTTCATACTCAACACAATGAAATTCTCACCACGAAACACTGTTCTGTTTCCCCAAAAAGAAAAATCAAACACGCTCATTTTGGCCGTTCAATTGTGTTCAATATGAAAACAAGTGTACGAAAAATGGGGAAGAAACAAGCAGCAACAGGCGGAACGTTTTAAAAAAAAACACACACGAACACGATAAGTCATACCGCCTCATAAATCCGAAGTAGACGGCCCTATCAATTCGTCCCATTCTCCTTAGTGCAGCGATTACTTGGCTGGTGGAAATTGAAAGTACAAACATGAGCGGTGGTTCAAGTGAAAATGCCGACTACCGGCGCAAATGTTTCTATCACATGGTGCGTTTGTTGTTAGTCGCACGACGCTGCCGTCAATGCTGCCGCCAACAACATTGGGTCCTGTGTGTCGTTAGTGTTTGTTAATTATCATTAACACATTCGGTCTGGCGGCACCCGCGATGATTTGCTTTCTGTCCGTCCCGACGGTTGGGGGATGCCCATCAGCTAGTGGGTAGGCGTGAGAAAATGGCACAACTAGAGAAAGACATCATCTTTAGGCGGAGAACGAGGCCAAGAAGTTGTGTGCCGTCACTGCTACTTGTTAAAAGTGTTTGGGAGGCGCAAAACTATTACGTAGATGAATTGAAAAAACTTTTGTTATTAAATTTTATATTCAATTTCACATTTATTTTGAATTTATTGATTTGATTTCCATTTTTTTCTTAGCCAGGCAATTAATTCTTCTACTTAATCAAGCTGTTAAACAGCTCCGAAATTGTCTTGAGCGCATCAAAATCGAAATCTAGCCTTCTCGCTTTAGCTACACACCGAACTTTGGCACTAAATTAATACGATAATAGCTCCCGAGGGAAACCCATTCCCGATTAGCAACTCCACACCACACAGAGAGCCGATGTGGACCGATATCCCGCCGGCACAAAACAACAGCGTGAGCGGTGGAGGAGCCTGGACCGATTATCACAAATCGCGTGTATTTTGCAGTTTAATCGGCACATGATTCATCGTCTGGCAGGAACGAAGGAACGCGCTGGGGCTGAGTTATGCTGGTGGAGCGCTGTTTTGTTTGTGATTTATTTAGCGTCGTTTTGTGGTTGGGAGCAGAACCAACAAAGATGCGTTGTGAAATTTTCCAACAAACAACCAAACACCGTGCGGCGAACAGTGTGTAGTGTGGAAAAACGGTTGGAAAAAGCTGGTGGTTGCGACCTGGTCGAAGATCATTCTATTCTGGGACGCACGGATCGCTAAATGATGACGTTTCGGTTGAGTTGAGCGAGCTGGGCATGGGGGGGGATGAAGAAAAACGGAACCCGGAGGAAACTTAATCTTTGTCTGACGCTCCATTTGCCATCGTAAAAACGTACACACACACACGCACACGCTCGCCGGTTTGGTATGCGACTTGCACTTTTCTGTCAACATTTTCCCTTGTGCACGTAGAGATTTCCATCCAGTGAAAAACATGCATCCCCGATGTGACATAAAACCTGCAACTGGGCGCAAGTATGCACATCCCATAACTCGGACCAGAAACGTCGTGCGTAAAACAACCGTCTAATGAGCTGCCAAAACGGCACACTCAGCATTTACAGCCGGAGCACACATTCCGGGTCTGCCTAACGGACGCCGGAAGAAATTGCCGGGGCTTCCCGGCTTTTTTTTGGCGGGGTTGTTGTTACTGTAGACAGCAGGTTGCCCTGTGGTGCATAATTATAGCACCAAACCCATGCCATCCAAAACAATCCTTGGAATTGGCATGGCTTGTTAAATTCTGCTCACCACCCCATATTAAGTGGAGTAATTCATTTCGTAATTTTAGTGCCGATAAAAATAGCACACACACAGAACAATAGCGACGGCATTTTCCATGCTGATGGTCGTCCAATTTCGAAATGGTATAGTGTCATGCAAGCGAACAACACACGGGAACAGAAAGCCACAAAAATCCTCATTCACATTTCCCTCAGGCTTATGGGACGGCTCGGTGACGTCAGTAACCGAACGCCTCGAGCGATATGGAACAAACGACTCGTCCGCGGACGACCCTGTTTTATGAATGAAAATGCCCGGCCTTCTTTTTCTGTGCAATCGTGTTCCTTGCACAGTGAATGTAAGCCTTTGATAAAGGAAATGTGAGAAAAAAAGTGTTCGGCAAAAAAGCTTAAAACTCCTTGAGAGCGAGAGCGTTAGGTTTCACGAAAGCAAGAGATCCGTTACAGCTAATGGTAACACGGATTGCGCAATTCCGGCGAGGATTTAAAAGCTGTAACACGATGTCGGCAACGAAAGCAAACAAAGACACATGCCCCGTGCTTTGAGAAGTTTTCCAACCCCGATAATGCGATTTGATTATGTTTCCAAAAGTCACAGCCATTTCGCCGTGGGACGACGCTCAAAGATGGATGGAATTTTCTGCAAATCCAAGAATTTTCTTAACACATTGCTTAACGAGAAGCTTGAGCGTGCCCTTCGGTTCGGAATTGACTCCAAGCGCCACGGTTTCGAGAGAAATTTCCGGGCGCCCATGTTTGGTGCGTGTGTGTGTGCGAAAACTCGCGTGAATGCGCAGAACGGTCGACCTTGAGGTTATGTCACGCTTGTGTCGTGCCGTTTCTGCAAATTTTCTTTCTCCGCACAATGTTTCCCCGGCCGGAAAGCGTCCCATCCAGCCGGTTTACTGCGACTGCGTGCAATTTCCCTGGAAAAGCACGAACGACGGGCAAGTGGGCAAGTGGACGGGATGTGGTCGAGCAGCGGGGTTCGGATGGGCGTCTTTCGCGGTTCGCCAACTCGGCTCAATTTCATTCATAAGTACGGTTTCATTCATTCGGTCCATTCTACCTGCCCATTCTTGGGCACCCTCTCCCCCCGGGCACTGTGGCTTGTGTGATGGCAGGTTCGTTGCTAAGGGTAACGCTCATCACCATCAGCCACCATTGTAGCGGCCAACCAGTCAGCTTTGCACACACCAAAGAAAGAAAAAAAGGTTCTCTTTCATTCCTAGCAACAGCTCCCAACGCTTCAGAACGCTCTCTCCCACGTTCGAGGCTGGGAGGCTTTTTGCGATTTTTTGTCTGCCGTTTTTTTTTGTTGGAAGGAAAACTCCATTCTTCAGGCTCGAAATGGGTGTGGTGTGGAGTGTGGCCATCGTTTCGGTGAAGAGCAATCAATGCGACAGTTAGCGAAACGTGGCACGTACATCAACGATTCGTTGGAAAATTGAGAAAAGTCCAACTCCAGCTTGGAAGGACACACAACACACAACACACCCAGTTTTTTTGTCACGGCACAGAATTATCCCTGCTTATACCCGCAAAACAATGTAACGCATTACCTGGAGACGGTTCCGGTACGAGAAGAAAGTTTGAAACGACTATGCGTTTCAGGATGGGAAGCAGTGACGCTTCCGGGGAAAGATTCTCACTGTCGTTTGCTCTGGCACACACTGGGTACACACTAAGACGCTAAGCTTTGTGGGCGTCCTGGGTCGTCCGGGTCGCTTTGTCTGTTTATTTGCTGTTTATTGGTTCGCCATTCAACCTGCACAAATCACCGCAACGCTTAACACTTTTGTCACTTAACAGGTATAATGCATTTTGCATGGCACAACGCTTACAACTCTAGTTTGCACTATTAGAGAAGAACCACTGCTTTGCTTATGTCACGCAAAAGAACACACCGAAGTAATTGGGGATCAATTTTCTGCTAATTCACTGCTGAGATTTGAACTGCCGGTTACGGGTTTTGTGTTTGTATTCACTTCCTCCAAAGGATGGTACAGGTACTTTGCTATAAACGACAACGAACGTTCACTAACCACTCATCTCATTCAACTTCGTATCTCATTAGCTGTGGTTGACACTTGGCGATGTAGGCGCTTCGGGAAATGTTTTGTAAAACATGTGTTTGTGTGTGTGTGTGGGTGGATGTTGTTGTTTTCACAGGTAAAACGCTGGGGTAAGAATAGTTTTCACAACATTCGATGACACTTTTGTACTACGCGTAACTTCTTCAGGGGGTTTGTTTTGATTTTCCAGTCAAACGCTCACTAAACTTGTTGCGTTGTATTTTTCAACCTCGTGATAATAACAGTTAATGTTTTCTGTGCGCTGTACTATAGTGCATGCTTGTGCACTGCGGAACATCAACGTTCAACGGCGCACTTCTTGATAATCTTCCGACGGGATTTTTCACTCGGCAATACACAAGGGCTGTTGTTTCACTCTCAGGGACATCCCGTGTCCTGACGGTTTTGCTGCTCGTCGTCTGCTTACTGGGAGCTTTCGTTTTCACTTCACTATCACGCTTCACGAACACGCACAGGGGCAACGGTTGGCGTGAAATGGCACGACACAACAAGCACAAACAAAAAACTCACTACCGGAGGCACCACAAGCCCAGGGGAACACGGTTTCACTTTGCTGCTTTCGTTTTCCAAACTTTTCCACCAAAAATCGTGCGTGTACATGTGCAGAACCAGTGTGAAATGTGACTTGTATCTGACTGGTCGACGGGTCTGTGTTGGCGTGTGAGCGAAGCAAAACCCACCGTGTGTCTGAACGCGCGGAACGATCGAAATGTATTGAAGCGCGCTCACGGTTCAGTTTTATGAATGAAATGCATCTCGCGCCCGTCGCTCTCACGCACACAGCGCTAGGGGAGCGTGTTGTGCTGGTGCTCGGGTGGGGTTCGTAGGGGTGTGACGGTGCGGTGGGCCGACGGGGGGTGGATCGTAACGCACCAATCGATGGCGAGCTTTTGGGGTGCTCGCGACTGCGCCGGCTCGTAATTGGTCGATACGGTATGAATGAACTTGGAAGCTTGTGGATGATGTGTGTGCGGCCGGGGGGGGTCGTCGGGTTGCCGCGATACGTGCGTTCTATCGCTCCGGAGGGGAAATTCACTGAGGCAGAAACACACGCACACACAGAGCAATCCAGTGCCGCGAAGTACACGGGTGATCCCCTATTGGAGACTTTTGTGGAGACTTGTGTTTGGTTCCCCCCTGAAGTTGCGGTTCGTAATGTGTGTGTGTGTGTGCGTGTGGTTTCGGTGTAGCTGTGAGGGAATTGAATCTTACCACACTCACATAGATGCTTCTATTGGGGTGGTATCCAACCCCTGTATGCACCCTCTTGCAGTAGCTCCCTCTGGGGCAGCTCGTAGAAAACATTTCTTTCCCTTCTTGTAGCTCTCTTTCTCACTCTCTCTCGCTCTCTCTCTCTCTGGCATTTTCATCGGTATCGTCGCTCCACAATGCTCCCCTGTTCGCGTACACGTTTGAGGTCATCATCGTCAACACAGCAATGACACTCGGCACGCGTCTCCTTTTTGTGAGTGTGTGGCTGTGTTTTGTTGATTATTTCCCCTTTTTTTTCTTTTGCACCGTTTGCTTCTCCCGCAGTATCGGGTTTATTTTCTTTTGCAAATTTTCTATCCTTCTTGTCGGTGAGTCGGTCTACGGGTGGTGAAAAACGGAGCATATCGTCCGGCTTGGCATGAACGTTGGGGGGGGTTTTTTTGTGCTGTTACAGCAGCCTGTTGCTTTTGGGCGATGGGATGGATTGCGATGAGAAGTGGTTGCTGAATTGGTTTCTTGTTTCTTAGAAAAGTTTTACAAGTTTTCAAGTATTTCAAGTAGCTCCAACTACAAGAATAATGTACATAAAACGTTTCGTTTTATACTTTATAATGGAGTTGATCGTGAAACCAGACAAGACATTGTTGGTTGAGCCTGTTAACGTCCATTGTTGGTAAAAGTATAATATCAATATTACAAGTACATTCAGGGTTAACCGTCGAACCAAGCGTCCCTTTAAAGAAGTGATCAAAAGCAACCTGCCGACGGTGTGTTGCTCGGGCAGGAATTGACCAAAGCTTCCATGACATAATCGGAAAACGGACGCGAGTGAACCAGGTTTTTCCGCGAAGAAGAATAATTGTATTTATATCAGTGAAAGATGTGAAAGATAACTTAAAATACTGACAAGAACGGTTGAATGCAGAAATCTTTAAACTTGGATATCTTATACAAAATATTATAATGATATAGATTTAATTTATTTCTCTAGAGAATCTCATATCCATGTCTGTACAATATCTGGTGCGTTTGAAAACATTTCCAGTCCCTCGTCAATGTTATTTATTTACGAAATGAAAATGGAAATATACCCCAACAAGAGCGTTTATTTTTCAAATACTTATGCTTTGTAAACAGAAGACCATTTAAAGAAGATTGACGCACCACTAGAGAGTGAAAGTGACAAATACGCTTTTCTGTTTTTGTGGGAACCATTCATCGATTTTAGAATGATTTCCCAAATTTCTCTCCCTATGGCGCTGGGCGCTCTATGTCATTTCGTTATCACATTTTGCCAAATCCTAAAAGCAAAATACCGCGAAGCTTCCCGGTAGCATCTAACGTTCGAGTTGTCACATGAAGCAATCGTAACCGTAAGCGGAACCTGCGCCCGTCAGAAATTGTGCGTAAGGCAAAACGAGAGATCCCGATCCCGAACGGTCGACAGAGACACAGCGACCAAGATGTTGCGACCGGCTTAGTAATCAGCTCGCGAGTCTCTACCGCTCGTTCGCTTAGCTGCCCGTATCTCACGCTCTCTCTCTCGCTCTTTCGCTCTTGCTTTCTTGCTCACGAAACACGGTGCAACGTTTTGGCGCGAGTGTTTACCACCAGCGTAACCAGATGGTACCAAAAACTGGCAAAATGGATCCTTCCTGTTAGGTACGGTGCAGGACGACCGGCCCAGTTGACGGTCCGTGTGGTAAACAATGGATCCTGCGCCGGTCACCGGTAGTCCCGGCGATCGGGCACGGTTAAAAGGACATCCAAAGACCTGGCGCACACTCGTCACCGGTGGCCGTGTTCGGTACGGCCGGATGCTGTCAGCCCAGTCCGTGTGGTGAAGTTCACGGAGACGGGACAAGGATGGAGTACGACGGGGAACGGGTGTGGATTTATGCCACGGTGCGGAGAAAAATGGTTCGCTGTTATGTAGATTGGCTTTCGGTTTCCCGCGGGTCTCCATGCATGCACGCTTCCGCGTCGTTGAGGACGGTCATCGGCTACGGCGATTGCTTTTTATCATGCATGGAAAACGATCTGCCCAACGGGGCCTGACGGGGCTGGTGGCCCAACGGGGAAAGGGTGGGGAGGGGCAGATGACGGTGGTGGTTGCAGCATGCATATGAGTGTGGCTCGGAGCGAAACATATGGTCGGCCCCAGCGCGATGGGGCTTTAGTTTTTCAGAACGAAGCGAATGGCAAATGTGATTGGATTAGTTGCCCGAGACGCTTGGTACGGTGTTTGGCGGTTTTCTATTTCGAGGTTTCGCTAGCGAAGATGATTTTTCTTGCTTTCAAGGATAGTTTAAGCTATAGAGGACTAACGTACAAAATCCTTATGGAAGTTAAGCTACAATTTAAAATGTTGATGTTCCTTGTCACCTTACCTCAATAATTCCATCCTTCGTCTAAACATACTCACTAAAAGATAATATTCGTTCGTGAAGTCACTTAATCGTTGGGTTAGTTGTTAAGGGAACTTCAAAAGTTCATCTAACTGGACAGCTCGCGCCCATAACCGTTACCATAATCCATAAGTGTGACAACGTTTGCAGCAACCTCTTTCACGATTAGCGCTGATTTTTATCCACAGCCACATATCTCGAACTCGCTAAATACACTAAGCATAGACCCTCATACGGGGGTGGATACTGGCACACACACACACATCGCTCTCAAGTCCACACGTCGGTTCCACCGATCTTCGCACCGGTATACTGGCATAATGCACAACACTCGTTCCACAGTGCCACGAGCCTCGAACATAATGTATAAATTGCATCGCGTATACCGCCTGTTGTAGATAGAGGCAACAGGAAGTGCAGCTTGATGCCACGCGGGTGTGTGTGTGTGTGCGTGCCGATATCGAATGGTCCGATCTTGTGGGGAAGTTCCTGCTGGTCCGATCGAACCTTATGCGCTATGGGTTGAGATATGGTAGTGGGGTTCCGATATTTATTGACGATAGTAATATCATTATCGTAATTGTTGGTGCTTTAAAATATTTGAGCGATAATAGATTTAATGATTTCCCTCTGCCACTTGCCCGCAGGGAAGCTACACCGCGCATCACTTACGGAACTCCACGTACGGAACCACAACGCTCGAAACGTGTCTCTCGTGTCTTCGTTTTCTTTACGCTTCTCGCTTTGTCCTCCGCATCGAAGGAAACGGCCAACGTATGGGCCGACAGGATTATGAGGTGATAAAATTGGTTGTTTGTTTTCTTAGTTTTGTTTCAAGCCGGTACCGTCCGCCTGTTCGCCTCCAGCACCGTATCTCTGCCCGCTTATTGATCGTTTCCTTCCCCGTATGACAACGATTGATAAATCTTTTAACACATTTGCGGTACAGTGTTGCGCCACGCGGTTTCATCTGGCGCGATCGCAGGATCCGTGTGGATGATCTGGTGGTGGTGTCGGGTGCTCTCAAGCGTCCACCCTCGCTCGGGAGTCTTCGGAAGTTTGCCGCACCGGAGAGAGAGACAGGGAGAGATAGCGGCCTCGGAACAGAAAACGGTATTGTTTCGGAGATTCACTGGATGTCCAGGGACAGAGCGGACCAGCGTCACCGATAGCCAAAATTTAAACGTAGCTTAAGGCCACAGACACACGCTGCTGGTGCTGCTGAACGTGTGGATGAATAATTTGGTGTTTTGAGATATCGTTACCAGCGATATCGGAACGCAACCGAGAGAGAGAGAGAGATTGGCAATGCCGTGTGTTTGTCTTCTCGTTTTCTAGTCGGTTGTAAATAAATATGTTTACTTTTGACACAATGCATTAATTATGCTGGATAGTTTTGAACGGTGACAGTAGGATCGATATTTTAATACGTGTGAATGCCGTCGTTTTCTCGCCTCGTTTTCGACCAATTTGGCTGAAATCGGCGCTTTCGAAACGTGCGTTGCTGTGTGACTGGCGCCGCCAGGTCAGGCGAGCGTTGTTGTTATCATAATTTAAACGATTTCTCACTTTTCTATCAGGTCGCGGTCAAGATGGAGGACATTTTTCATCTGGTTGAGACTCAGGATACTATAGGTGCGGTTTTCGTGTATTGATTTTGCAGCAAGTTCTTGGTTGGAATAGCTACATAAAAGTAGTTTTAGCGCAAAATTATTGTTTTATAAGATACTGTAGTTAAATTTCAAATATTGTACCACACCACTGTACAAAAACTAATCAAATATCTCATCCCAAAACAACCACCTTCTCCCTAATCCAACGACACAGTGTCACCGGTAAGTACGCATTATGCAGAAACGACCAGCAGGAGAATGTTAGCGTCCGGCCCACTAAACAAACAATCTCTTCACCTTCACCCACTCCTCCGGTCCTCCCGTTCCGGCATCATCTAGCCTCTTGTATATATTAAAAGTATGGAATAGCGCACGGTGGTGGGATGGCTAAAAATAGCTCACCGACGTAGTGGATACGTTCCTGTGTTTGCTAAAAATAAAATCTCATGTGCAGCGTTGTGCTTAATGTTGTGGCCGTTGTTTTGGCCCCGCAGTTAATCACCGTCATCAACACCAATTGCGACGGCCCTTACGAAATGGAAGTTCATCACTCCAACAGTTCCAGCTCTCCCCACACGAGACTGTTCGGGCAGAATGGCAACAGCAACACCACGGGTGTTCCAAAATTAAAAGAGCACTGACCCACTGGTCAACGCAAAGTCTGTGCGATCCTGCGATTCTCAGCTTTTTCTGTCCAGCGTCAGCGTGTTGTTGGACGTCAAAACGAAAACAAAGGCAGTAATTTTCCACAATTAGCCACTTCCTACTTAACGGCGTCACTGTGGCACGCGCACTGTGACGCGGTTGCGGAAAAGCATGTTGCGTGTTGTCCGGTTGGGCGTGTGCCAAAACCGGTAAGTGATAAAAACTTCGGACCCCGGCTAACCCTAGGTTGGGACGCTCGCAACAACCGTGGATCGTGGAATTCAATTTCCCGCGCGGTGGAAAATTATTCCCCAGAAGTGTCAGCTGTCGATACTGGCAAACTACTGGGAAGATCGTTAACGGTAGAGCATTGTATCGCCGGTGATTCATGGCACGTTTTTGGCACAAACACACTGAGCATACAGGTTTCGGCCAGTTCGCAAAGCTCCCAACGAAATAACAATTACGTCGCCGGTTACGATGCCACTAAAAATAGACCGTTGGAATTGGTAGCGACGGAAAAGCGGAACCTTTCTTTGCTTATAATATCCTTTAATGTGCTTTAGTCACGCTTCCGAATTGTACCTAGCCGACGCCGTATTCTTGTCGTGTGCGTATGTGTATTTGTAACGTACAGCACGTGTGACGCTTGGTGTTGCAAGTAAGCGAACGATAGGCAGACAGCTAGGTACGGTTTGATTTCACATCTGACGCTTGTCTGTGACGTACACGATCGTTTCAGTTTAAGGCCGGAACGGATTGTACACAAAAATGTAACCCCACATATCCATATTAGGGTGTGTAGGTTGTTGGTTTTAATCGGTTTCGGTATCGTAACATTGTTTTATTTTTACGGAAAGAATGACGCTATGGGTTTTGTTGCCAAATTTGGGAAAATGCTGCCATTTGTGCGGTTCCGTTGAAACTGGCATTTGGAAGGAATATTTATAATTCTTCTAATGGTGCGTTATCAATGGTGGAAGGACTCTATAAAAAACAGCTGTCTTTGGACGTATTTAAGATTGTTGTGTGGTCAATCCTCGATACTACTCACGGTCTAACGACGGTCTGGTTCCGTCCGGTGCAATTCTCATGACCTGACTAGCTCACCAGAGCCTGGCGAGTTTATTTCGCTGCATGATCGTGGGCTCATCCTAAGTTATCGCAGAGGGTCCTGCTGAGCATTTTTTCCTCGAACGCGGATAAGAACACGGATCATCAGTTTTGGACAAGGCCCTTATCTCAGATTGATATTTGAGTACAGAGACAAGAACTTTTAACCAAAGACTAGGAAAAAACCCAAAATTGTGAGACTATGAGGACCCTAAGGACCCAACATTTTACGACTATGAAGACAACTTAAAAGACCATAAAGAGAAGATAAGCGGGATGATTTACACCTTCAAAATATTATAAGAAATTCAAATCAATGCATTCAAATAAGTTGGTAGCTCTATGTTGACTGAGCCAGCATATTGATGTCACTTCTGTCATCTTCTTCTTCTCTGGCTCTATAATCTCAGTAGGTCTATGCTTTTTAGCTTTTTTTGACTTGGTTTTACCCGTAGCTAGTTAGTCAGTCCTGCATACGGGGAGGCGGTCCAGACGGGATTCGAACCGCAAATACCACCGGATCGAAAAGCAGGAACATCAATATTAAAAAATGTCATATGAGAGGACTTCTTTCGCTTCTGCTTGGGCACTACAATCTGTAGAGGTCTCTGCCTGCCATTCCTGGATTCCTTGACTTGATTTTACTCGTTGCTGGATATTCAGTCTTTTATGTGGATTCTATGTGGCCACCGAGATGGAAAGGGTAGCAACTGGTGAAGTGCTTATAACTTCAGTTTGGAAGTCTATTTTGTCTCCAAATAAAGTAAGAAGATTCAAAACTATCTGTCACTGCACTAGACACCGGATTTATTTTAAGGCTACCAAAAAAAATCTGTTTTATTTTATTAATCTTAGCAACTGTGCCTAAGACAAATGTAGTCCACGAATCTGTCCCATGCTGAGACAGTGCCGTTTGCGATGAATTAATCTAAATTGATCAGCTGTTGTTTCAATCTTAACGCAGCATCAACACCATAACAAACGAACTACCGCGCCGGTGCTTGGTGCGAGACTGTTAAGTAGCGAATGTTTTGAAACGATCGCCCCAAAGAACGGCTGGAGATTGGGTGTGGAGCAACGTGAGGCTAGAAAAACAACGTAGCGGCTCGGTGCAGTGCTGTCGTGCGTGACGATATGTTCAGCCCCACCGGTACAGCCGTGAACTGCATTTGCATGCACCCGCATACTGTGACACCAGCGCCACGCCCGCACTGTTAGAATGTGTCCATCTCTACACCTTCCCGAAAAAAAAACAAACAGAACGGTTGTAACGGACGATGTAACGATGATTTGTTTACCCGACCCAGCGTTTCGTGTGTGGAGCGTGTGCAGTTGGTTGTCACTGCGGGATGCAAGTGAAAGCGAAAAGGACACTTTTTTCCCGCGCGTTGTGTTCTTAGGCTTCGTTGCATCAGTTTGATTCCACGGGGTTTTTGTTGTTGTGTTGTTGTGCTGTGAATTTGTTTTTCTCTTGTCCGAGAGTCATCTAGAGACCCGGTGTAACGTCGCGTTCGTTTCGATAATCCATTTACGTGCCATTTTTGTTACGGCAGACGGGTGCGATACTCTTGGGGTGGATTTTTCTTTCCCGGTGGCTGCTGTTGTTCTGCTTAAGCAACACGATAATGCGTTTGTTGTAAGCGCGCAAAAAAAAAAAGGAAAACACTCACTCACCATAGGATGGTGGCAGTGAGCTGGGAATTGAGAAAGAATTACACATTCCTTCACCGACTGTTGGGGTCTTTTATCTGCGTTGCTTCACCGTGTGACAGGGGCTTTTCTTTCACTCCCGGTCCGCGACAGATTGGTGCGGGAGCAGGGTTCTGCTGTGATGAAAAATGGCGCCTATCCTATCCTGGCTGCTGAATGTGGACAGTTTGCTGATGGATACAGCGGGCCGTGTTAAACGTGCAGTACTATTAATTGATGATGTGTTGGCGAGTGAAATCAACTGTGAAGGATCGGTTGTGTTGTCCGAAGCGTTAACACGGAAGATGGGAAAATAGTTTTGCAAGCCGTGTTGAGTTAGTAAAAGAAAATAAGGTGTAAAGAGTTCCTAAATTCAATAAAACCGTATTGCCATAAAACTGTTTCTTTCTCTGATCGTTACGCGATTCTATAAAGCTAGACTAAGTAGAATGCTTTGCCTGGCCATATTCTAGCCCGCCGTTCCATCGTTATATGAAGGACACAAAAGTGTACTTAAAAAAATGTCACAACACTGCCGTTCATTTTTCACCTCACACACTGTGCAACAGCAAGAGCGCATTTTCCCAACGCCATCTCGAACCGACAACTGCACGCAATTACCCTCAGTGTGAGTGTGTGTGTGTGCTTGGTCTGTTAAAAATTATTAATGTGGTGAATAAAGATTTTAATGTTTCATGTAATTGCTTCGGGTATGGAGCTGCTGCGTGCTACCAACGAGCACGGCCCGCGGTGCTAACGTTCTCGCGAAGGTTTTACCTTATTTTCACGACCCGTCAAGACAAACGGTAGTCTCGGCGCTGCTTAAACGCTGTCACACGGCCCAAAACCGACGGCGCAATGGAAAGCGACATTAGAGCGCACAGACAACGGTACGGTTCCTGTCGCTAGATCATACGCAAGCTCTCACATCAGTCTGGCGAGTGTGGGCAAGGGTGCGAATTAAATTCAAGCCACTTTACGACGGTGATCCTGTCAGGGTTTTTACGTTTTCTTAAACACGAGATTTTGTTTAAGAAAAGCAGAACAAAATAAAACGAGCGCTGAACATTTCTGCTTGATCTGTCTTGTGTGCGTATGTGTGTGTTGCAGTCCGAAGAACACGTTCCATTCTGCGGTTGCATATTCTGCGTACATTACCGTGTCTCGTTATCGGATGAATTGTGTGAAGGTTCGACCGCGTTTGTAGAAGTTTGTTTGTTGTTGCGCGTGAAAACCTCAGTTTGTGTGCCAAATTTGTTTTCCGACAGACACAGCTAACGCACTCTGGATGAAGCAATGAAGCCAGTCTATCGTCAATCAAATGAATGCATTCGTCGTTCGGTACCGGTTCGCAGGAAATCCTTGAAGTGGGAAAACCCGTAATTCTCCAATAAAAGAACGTATGCTTGGAGAGATCAAAGGAAAGCAAGAGGGAAAGATGATATTTATGAACCAAATACGACAACATCAACAGAGTGAATTAACAAACATATCGCTCGGATGGATCTGACTGAAGGACAGCCACATGGGATGTTTAATGCTGCGAAAAGGCAAGCAGTACCTTTCCATGAACTTGGTGCTCTATGTTTTCACGTTCCATTACTCAACAGGTTACCGGCAAAATGAGCGGCTTTCGAGAACCCAAAATATTTCCATTTTACGTGCATTATCGTCAGAATTGGAGGCGACCGAAACGCTAGGAAGGTAGGCTCTACCAAATTTGTAAACCCTACAATGGGTAGTAGTTTTGGAAAAATCTCCCAAAAGAAAATTACTACTGTGTTTATTTAACAACACACATGGCCAATTACGGTTGCCGATAAATATTGATCGGAGAAATATTGGCAAACGTTTGCACGCAATTTTCAGGTGAGCATGGTATCAGAAAATCGATCCCTTACGTAACTAGCCCACTAAGAGTGGTACATACGCATGCTGACCATAATAAAGACACACACACACACTTCCGGTACACTGTCCGGGAGAACCTCCACCGGAGGTCTGTGCGTCGGGCAAGATAAGATTATGAAATTGTGTACCGTGCTGTCTGACGTATGAGTCGCCTGATAATGGCAATGAGTGATAAATTACCCTATCCGGATCTTATGTCCCGCGGCACCGGAGAGCAATGGGCTCCGGCCGAACCAATCGATAAGATCATTTGTTCCGGAAAGCAGTCTGCCTGGTGCCGCCCGGTCGGTGAAAATCGATACCGGTGAAAATGAACAGCTCGTACGGAACTGAAACGTCACTTGACGTAACGCCCCGGCACATTGGCGGCACCGGTGCGACAAAAAAGCCCAGAACTAAAGCCGCAGACCATTTTCGCAGTTGTTTTTGTGTTGCGCTGCGGAACGGAAACGCAACGGCCAGGTCAGGATTTTATTGCCGGTGCGGTGGTTGTGGCTGGTCGGGGTGACATTGGAAGAGCCTGGCAAAAGTGTGGTAACTTATTGATTTTCTCCGGCTTCGTTGACACAGTGGTCCGGCGGAAATGCGCCAGCGCTTTTCCGATTGACGTCATTTCATTCATAAAATTTTTACGCCTAAAGCAACACGTTCGGTGGTGCGATGGAAAACGCGGGTGGGTGGTTGTGGGTGAGGGGAAATCGGCGGAAAGCCTCGGTGATAGTGAAAAGTGCGCATGAGTACGTTATCGTGATCCTTTCGCGTGCGGGTAGACATTGCGAGAGGGCTAGCGTAGCGAGAGGATGCCGTGGGCAGTGCTGCCAGGTTGGGGCGTGGCAGATGAAGCTTAATGGTGTTATCCGTGTATTAAATTGCATACATCGACTGCTGAGTTAATTCGGCTGTCAGAAATATGGTTTAGGAAGTTATGTTAACGATGTTGCTCGATGTGAAGGACCCCTAGGATTGGATAACTAATATCATTAGACACTGTTGATCGAAGCTGCTGGCAACCGGGTCAAAGAGCAACAGCTTGGCAAGGGTTGCTTCGGTCAGATACACAGACACAGAAAAAAATTCATTCATAACTTCAACCCGTATTTTTTCTGCTAGTATGAAAAGTTTTGTGGGGAAAAGCGAAAGCTGCAGCTGTAGTGGTAGGATCGCTTTACGACGATAAGAACCTGTTTTCATCTGCAATCGATACATAAACGCATACACGCGTACATCAGTTGTGGAGAGTAAATGGCTATTCGCTTGTGGCATTTCCACACCAGAGTTGGTTTGTGCGGGGGGGAAAAAATGAGCCATTAAGGGAAGAAAAGGGGTTGCTTGCTTTTATTCTACCTAGAGCAGCTTTAATAGTGCGGGATAAAGAATTCATCAGGACATTTTTAAGGAAACGTCGAGAATTTGGTAAAACTTTGAGGTGTAAAACTGTGAAACAACTTCAAGAATGTGTAAAGTGAAGGAGCGTTTCGCATTCTATCTATTCCCCAGCGTTATCTCGTATTCCATAGCGGGTCCTTCAGCTACGATCCGTTGCGTAGGTGTTTTTTCAGGCCAAAGCACGATGCTGTGATGGAAAATTTTTGCTACCGCTCTACAGTTCGGAAAGGCTGTTATCGTTGCAAACAAGCGTGTCGGGATTGAGCTGTCCAAGAATCCTTTCGCCACGATAGGTTATCACGCGCGCGCGAGTGGGATGTTAAACCCTGGCGTAATAATCGAACCGTGTTTATGTTACCCAGAAAGCAATTCACCGACACACACACACACACACATATAGCCGTGGTGGAGTGGGAAATTCACGCGTAGCGAAGAAATATGGATAAAGCTACATATGCTGCATATTAAAGGTTGCGCGTATGCGATTGCTACTCGGCGGTAGGGATCAACCTACAGCATACGCTCCATCACGTAGGAAGACCGTTCTGGTACGATTGTAGGCAGATTGTTCAGGTGCACACGATAAAAATGGGTTAGAATTACAGCTTTTCTTAAATCTATTTTTCTGAATGTGTGTACCGAGCAGGATATAAGATTTCAATTCGATTCGTATGCGATCAAGTTTGGGCAGGGAACGCCCCAGCTTCAAGTTCCTACACGCCGTAGTGCAGTTCTTAAACCAACAGCTCACATCTGAAGGCAGAACACCTTGAAGTGGGAATTCTGTCTGTGCCAGTTCGTAGTCGGCGGTCTGGCGGTTGCTGTTCCGTTGTTGATTTTTCCATTTTCCGGCTTCCCCGGGATCGTACGCTGCACGGTGGAGTGTTCGAAGTTACGCTGCACAGTGGTCAAAGTTGACGGTAATTAAGAAAACAATGCGATGCGATTGCATCCGCCGTACGCTTGCGGTAGGTCGCGGCGATGGAATTGCGCTCGCCGTCTACGTTTGATGCCAAATGCTTCATACATGTGGGTTGTGCTTTGAGTGTTTGAAAAATATTCCCGTGAGCAGCGAGCGATTGTATGCTGTGGGATTGTCCGCGTCTACCGACGGATGAGTTTTTGTTTTAAAGAAATGGTTTTAAACGTATGTACTTCAATGCCGGTGGTCGAATGGAAATTCGTGTCTTCAAATACGAACACACACTCACACACACACATATACCCCCCAATCAGTGCTTACTTCGGGAGAAAAAAGGAATTAAAAGAAATAAATCCTATTATATTTCACAGCGCTGGCTCAGCGGCTCTCGATTACGGGTGCGCGCATCAGTCCTAGACGACGCATCATAAATTAGTGTTGTTTTCATTTCGCGCATACCCAGCCCGAGCAGGCGGCTTGACGTGGAAGGAAAACGGCGGCGGAAGGAAAAGGCCATCGGAAGATGAAGTACTCGCAGGTTCAGCGGGCAACTCGCCCCAAGATGAAAGGGAATGTTTTGTGTCTGCGCGCGTCTGTGTGTGTGTGTGTGATCATTCACATGGAGTAGTGACAGATGCTTTTATCGCACATAAATTTCCAAGATATTTTTCTTCACACGGGCAAACGGGCCACGGCATTGTCTACGCTTGCAACCGGTAGGCATGTCACGCATGTCACGCAGTTTATTATTGTACGGATGTGAGGGCGACCGTAACACGCACGCATGCACGATTAGAAGAATGGTGGCCCAAAAGGCCTTGAGCAAGTCATATTTTAAAGGATTTTGTTTATTGGTTGAAAGCTCTAAATTCTGGAGACCCTGTTATACGGATGCCCGATGAGTGCGCACCGAGCAGGATATCTAGCGTCGCGATCATCGTGAGGAAGCCGTCGATCACGGGGCCACGACAGCCGGTCCGGATTGTCTATACTTTTTCGAAATTTATTTGCGACATAACCGCAACTAAAGCCGCCAAACAATCCCTGATTCCCGGGTGGGGTTATTTGTCTCCGGTGCTCCGTTGCTCCGGTGACGGTGCAAGGTGTCCTAACCTCGGAGGTTTTGCTCGGTGGCACATTGTTGGTTGACGCGTGCCTGACATTTGGCCACCTTGTGGCGGCATCTATACAAGCAAGCGACAACACAACACGCGGGTTCTTTCGGGATGGTTCGGGTTGGATAAGTTATGGGCCGATTATTGAGGTTTTAATCGTTCCATTTCGCTCGCCACTAATTATACGGACTCACGGTCCATTTCCTCAAACTTTGGGGGCCCCACTGATTTATGGGGAACGCCAAGGGCAGAAAACAGTTTGGCGGTGTTCTTTACGTTCGATTATTGTAACATTTGTTGGAAAGTTGAGCATATTTTTTGTATGGAACATTAAGACGAAAGTTGCGTTTTAAAACCATTTTAAACATAGTGTCACATATATCAAATATAGTGGCAGCATTGGTTGCACAGATCAAACGCACTATGTTTACTGTCTCACCGTATATATCGTGTAACACGTTCATCTCGAACCGTTACATCGGCCACGGGTAGGTGACAGAATCAGACTTCTGGTGTTTTTTTTTGTTTTTGCTGTTGTGGAGAGTCTTTCTACGATACGGGAGCATAAATTGTTGCTACATGCTTAATCATTTTCTTGATCGGTCTCGGTATTTTCATGGCAGCCCCTTAAAGGCAGCCACGCACACACACAGACACGGGATGGAAACGGGTAGCCGATTTTGTGGTTTGTTTATTGCTTTACGCAGATCTAGCTGGTGAAACGTTAATAATCTAACATCGTGTAGTCGTAAATCTTTCCGAAACTCGCATATCAATTAGAGCAATTTTGTAGTGGGGAAATATATAGCAAGGTTGGTGAGAAAGATGTTTTAATGCTTAATTTCTTAGAAGAATAACAGTCGAGACATAGAGAAAAATAATAAATACCTGCATTGGTGGATATTGTTTTTCCAAAGGAAAGTGTGTCATTTGTTCGCTTACCTGTAACAAGAAAAGAAAGCTTGTATAAGTTAATGTTTTCAAACGCATTAGAATAAAATATGCCGGTGGTGAATGAATGTAATTATGTTGCGTTTATGCAATATTTTCAATGCAACCAACGAACCCGCAGAAACCCGCAACGATACCTAGGCAAGTCACCTTCTTCCTGACGCACGCTACCGACGACGGTTCTTCGGTCGTGCGCGTCATCCGTTACAGAAAATTAACAATTTCACACATTAAAATCTCTTAATTAAATAACGCCCCGTGCGCTATTCGGGGTGGTTTCCCCTCCCCCCCGACTCGAGAGGTGGTGATCCTATTTTTATGCTTGCCTGCTGCATTTCACTGCATCAATGTTGTTGCACCATCAGCAACATCGCTGGCCGTGGTAGGCTCTCAAGTAAGCAGTTCAAACTGCTCGACAAAACCACTCACATTTGCTCCTTCGCATGAGAACTGGTGAACAAAGTGCAACATGCAAGATATTTTTCGTCACACAACCGTTCGTTTCTTACGCTGATAGACGTGTCAATTACGGGTGGTCGTAGCATTCCACCGAAAGATTGTTTTCCCTATGGTCTTACGCATGATGGGAAAAAAAAATCACCGCTTCATCAACCGCTCGTACTACAGCTGGTGGCCGATGGTGTGGAAAATTTAATTTTTCAGTTTTTCCATCAGCCCCAGCTATCAGTGCCCGAGTTTGAAGTTTCTCATTTTCACCGGCCCCGTCCTATCCCGTCGCAGAAAGGGAACGTGTTTGGCGCGTGCCCATTTCCTTGCGGTGCTACGATCAATGCCTGCGGAACCTGCGAACCTGACGCTCTGACAGCAACCTGTCAGACGGTTGACATACGAGCGGGAAAGAAATCATCACTGACACACCGGCGACGGGGAACGACGCACTAGGGCGCGCGAACCGTGGGGAGTTGAAACTGAACTCATAAATGTCAATCACCGCTAAACCATCTACTTTTACTTGTCTTCGTTCGAATGTTTCCGTTTATTTCTGCTTTCGGTGTGAGGATGCATTCGAGAAGAAAAAAATGGATACGATGTCTTAATGTTCCAATTACTTGGTCTTATTTGCTACAATTAAATCCTTTCCCTTTAAGGTACTTTTAGATGAAGATATACATTTTTTATTTACTTTAATGCGCTGTTCCCCCGAAACAGCATCAATTTTTCGTTTTCCCCAACACAATCCATCCCAGAGCGGCAGCAGCGCGTATTGACACCCTTCGCGCCCGGCCATCATCATCTTTCTCCGCGCCATGTTGGACGCGGCGTAGCGTTGCTCAGCTGGCCGTGTAATAAATTTCTAAAATTAAATGATTTTCTAATTTTTTTTATAACGGCGCGGCCCGCACCGGTGGCGGTGTGTAGTGTCACGGCGCAAGTCGCGTGTGTTCTCGCCTTCATTTAAGAGCGTTTACGGTGTGGTCGTGTGACGAGTGTGAAGCGAGAGACAATTATTGCCTTTTTGATATGGAAATTAATACAGTTGGAAGAAAGGTTCGATGTAAGTGATTAAATTTTCTTGAGCGATTTTGTGTATAAATAAGCTATTTTCAAACTTTTCGCAGAATCCGTGGTCAGTTTTGGTGCAATTTAAGTAGTTTAAATAAAACACAATGTACACCAATAGGATAACATATTAATGACACACAGCAGAATGAAGAATCGTACCCGTGTTGTGCTCCTGTAAGCCATACGGTACACACCGGTAAGTGTAAATGGTGTTGCTTATTATCTTAACGCCTTCTTCTTCACCTAACGGTGTGCCATCACCCGGTAGAAGTTTACTACACTTCACTTGTTGATCACGGACCACACGGACAAGATTAATGTTCCGCAACACTTGTTGATTTTCATTGAGTTGTGCAGAAGAACGTACCGCAAATCCGAGCGCCATCCGAACGCCACAAACACGTCGCTCGACCGATTCATATTTCAGCGATGAAACACGCGGTCTGCAACATTGTGCGCTATTTTTATGGTACACATTACATGTTTGATACATTGCAGCAACATAAATGCGATGCGATTTAGCTCTTGCTCGTGTGTGTGCTATCGAACACATTTACGACGAGATTTACTAATCCCGTTAATTGTTTGACCTCAACAAGGTTTGGTGTCGGGCGAGCGATGGAATTCAAGCAATTGCGGCAAATATGTGGACGGTGGATAAGCAGCTAATTAATATAAAATAAAAGGGATTAGATTTGAAAAACATCCTCCCATACTACAGTCTGTTTTATTCAACCGAAAAGAACCCACTTCATCAAGATTGATACTGTCAACATAATTCACTCCACCAGTGTCCCGTACCCGAGCACAGGAAAGTGCTATAAATTCGTATGATCGTCGCTTTTAGCTTTTAATCAGCCATGCAGCCTGACCGGGAGTGAATCACTCACTTACCGTCGCCCGGGGGGGAATAGAATCGTGGTAACAGTTTCAACGAAGAATTAAGGCGCTAAATTCCTCAACTCATCAACCGCAGTTTGAAATACGGCTGCGGGTTATGCCTTCCCAAAAACCTCCGAAAACCCCTTGCTTTCTGCTGCAAGACCCGCGGTCCGCGAAAGGTGAGCGATACATTGACGATGGATAGTATTTTTATCGTTCGAAAATTAAACCCGTCAAATTTCACTTCTATTTTCGTGCAATATTTATAAACAACGGCAGCAGAAGGCAGCAACGTGGTCGGCAGGGAACAGGCACAGGGAACAAGGGTGTTTCTCATCGACGTCACAACGAGGAGTGAGTTGGTTGTATCGAGCAGAATATTTGGAAAAAATACAAATATTCTACTAAACATACCAACAAAAAAAGTATATGTGTCACTGAGTTAGTACATATATATCAAAATATGAGTGCACGATTAAGACGATGTTATCCAACCTGTTGCATGGTACTGTTGTCAAAGTACAGTCTTGATCGGTAGCAGGGTCTTCTGGCACCCCACACAGTTCATGATCCACTTGGCACCGGATTTATGGATGATTAATTCGAAAATAATAGACTCCGGCACCGATGGGCTGGTGAGGTGTATTTTCGAAACATCGTAAACATTACCACTCCACCTACCTGCTTACCCGCGATGCTTGCTTCCCTCACCACAACCCTGGAAGCGTACGATCTTGAGGCAGTGCACACTTCATAGCGTCACGGTCACGGTGACGAAAGAAGGCTGACATTTTCCGATTGCCGAGCGGCGAACAGTTTTGGCATCGATGGATTGCTTGCTGTCACTTCCCTAATTATAGCACGATGATGCTTCCCGGTAGATGCCGGAACGGGTAAGATGCCTCCCGAAGCCGGGTATGCAGACCGCACATAACCAGCTCGAGTTCTCGCTCTCACTCTCGCTCCCTAGTTATCGTGACGCTGCGATGAATAAATAAACTAATCTTCTTCCGTGACGTGGCGGCCCAAAACCGGAGCATCAGGCCGACCGTCTACCGTGGTCTGAGTTCCGCTGAGCAATTGCGTAATAGTTTATTAACAACGGGAGCGTATGTTTACAGCGTCGGTATCAGATGGGGTTGATCAGCCAACCAACCGACCGACCACCTTCGCTTCCGAGAGTTCCAAATCGAGGATCCGGATTCCGGTGTCCATTTTTGGGGTCCGTTTTGGTGTTTGGAAGAAGACGCGCGCCAAAGTATTTTCGGACTAGCCGGCAGACGTGCGTCCACGGTTCGGTGTGTATGTGTGCACGTGTAATTAGCAAGCGTCCATTCAAGGGGAAACTAGGGGGGCTAGTTTCGCACGCAAACGGAGGTAAACAAATGGCGATGGTTGTGTTTGCGAATCTATATTTTCAGGGTTAAAAATAAGCCGCTTCCATCATATGATCGACATCTGTAAACAGTGGCACGGACGTAACGTCACGGTGGAACGAACACGTTGGTCGGCCACTATGTTTTCCGGAGGTATGTCCCAC
>KZ061620.1:242681-255359 GCA_002091835.1 Anopheles maculatus | reverse complement strand
CGCCGTCGATTGATGAACCGATAGGATAGGTCGGAAGGTATCGGTGGTTCGGAACATTTTCTGTGTAAATCTCTTCTTGATGCCCTCCGGGATATGGACAAGGCTAGGGGGGACAGACAATTTCTACACTAGCACACCCAGTTCGCCGCAAAGTCTCGTCACTATTTTTGACATACTAATTATACCTGGTCGACCCCGTTTCGGATGTTAGATTATGGCTAGACCTTGGCGAAATAGTGTTTGCAGCATCCCGCCTAAGGGTTTGTCACGCGCGGGAGGTGCCACATTTCAGCAATTAGTCGCATCGACTGAACGACTTTATGAAGTGTCAAACTATCGAATATCTATAAAGACTTTATTAGGATCTGTTTAGGAGGCGATCGCGATCGCGAACCGTTGGGGGTGTAAACAATGTACGAAACGCAAATGATGTTCACACCCAAGCTTAGCGAATGAGGTCACACGCGAACTGCAGCTTAGGATGTCTATAGATGTATGGATGCATACATATATGTGACCAGTATTGTCAGAATTTTAGCAATAAAAGTAGCTCTTCTCGGCTCACAGGAGCGTTTGAAAGAGTTTGTTTTGGGTCACACTCCGAAAAGACTTCAATGAATCTTAACGTTACGTGTCCCATTTAGAATTGGCACCATTAGCTTAAATAAACGGTAGCCAGAGAAGTCATAATGGCACCCATTACAGTATTGAATGCAACAAATTGTAGATAAAAATGGTAGTGAAGTTACAACTCATTGCAATAATTAAGATTGTGGCAATGTTTGAATTGTGTCCAACTAGATAGAATGTATGCTTGAGCTGGACGCTACGCATCTTGCTGTTCGGTTCGTATTTTTGCACAGCCTCGGGACCAACGTTAGTCTCCGCACCAAAGTTATCGTGCGTGGCGCGCTATTGCACGCGTGGCAATCATCATAAATTTCGATCCCAGCCCGATTTGTCAGCGGACGGCTTAAGCCGCTGTTGTCCTGTCCGTACCGATGGATGGTTGAATTTATTTTAATAGCTTTCTCGGGGTTAGAAACGTTCTGCAAAACGTACAAGCGGGTCAGGACGATAAGCGAATGGACCGGCCGCTTCCATGTACCCCGTGCCAGGTTCTAAGGAACCCGGCATAAAAACAGGCTTTTACTCGATGTAGTCGTGTCACTTCTGTCTGTACCCGATGTCACCGGCAATATACCACCGGATGGGTGACAGAATGAGCAGCATGTCGGTGTCATTAACGGTGGTCATTTGCTTATGTCCGCGAGACTTCTTGCCATTTTCGGGGACGCACGAGGGCACATTTTAATGGTACACACATTTGCCACGGATTAGCTGGAACCCGGGAGCTGTGTTGGCTGTGATGTGGTCTATCATGTGTTAGCGACGAAACCAGGGGAAGCCACGCGAAGGTTTGGCCTACTGATCCCTGCCTTAATCGCTGACGAGTTAAGCTGTTCTGCGCAAGGTGTCTGTGAAAAAAGAAATTTCATTAAACTTCCCGCTAGTTCTCCTCAGTACATCGGGAGCTATGCAAAGAAGTGGAAATCCTATTCCCAAGACGTTTCGGATAGCAGAATCAGCCCAGCGAGCATCAACCTAAATCTCAAGAAAAAGTCAAGACGTTTCCTTTAGAGTTCTAGATTAACACTAAATTTATTGACAAAAAAATTCCTTCTTATATACTAACAATGTATGATTGTATGCTCATGTTCATACGCGGAACTTACATGTATTGGTGCAATCCTTTGGGCGATTTGTTGCATTTACGTTTTCTTGTCCTTTCGTGGGCGTTCTCTCATTGCACTATCGGTGCATTATCCTATGTTGATTTTCTTATCGGTCCTTTTCCTTGTGCACGCATTCGCTCATGACCTGTTTATTTTTAGCCCAATTTTCTAGCGCTCTTAAGTGTAATTACCCCTTGCTACGCAGATGTGTTCGCCTGACAAAATACACTCGCTTAGGGACCAAAAGTTTGTTTATTCTAAACGAACGAAAACAAGAACCTTTATTTTATTACGTCAGTCTAGGATTGTACCTGCGTGTTCTCGAGTGCCAGTTTCCCGCGGTTAAACATATGTATTTTTCTATGTTTGTTATTTTCATCTCTGTGGTGGTATTTAGGACGTTCTGTGTCATAAAATCTTATCGATGGTTTCGCTCATCGGGCCGTTCCAAAATTCGTCTGTTTATTTAGGCCAACGACAAAAGAATCCATACGATAAGTTACAAATTCAAAACTAATTCGAACCGTCCGTTACGTACGTAACAGTTACAGCTGTGAGTGAGCTTCGCAATCATTAATCTTATCAAACATTGTAGTAGAACGAACAAAGCTTCCTGCTGTGTATAGTTTAGACACATTTTTCGCTAAATAGATAGATATATTTACAATAACAAACTAGAAAAAACTTCTTTAGTCTGTTTGGTAATAAAATTAGTATCATTTGCTATTCAAAATATGCTCTCCCTGATTGGTCAAATCCGTCCATCCGTGCACAATAGCGACGCTACCAAAATTAGCGTATTTATTCAAATTTTCCAACGCCCCAGTCTCTTGCGGAACAAACGCTAGGGATCCGGGACGCAGCGCACACACTAGGCTCACACGATTAATCCACCATCTTATACTTGCCCTAAATGGGCCGGTCGTTTGTCAAATCCACCCGCCAACCATTGAAAAGCGAACCACCTCCGCAAAGTATCGATCACGATCATCGGTTTCCCATTTCGTACGGTGCGACTGGGGCTGTGGCAATGATGCTGATGGTGATGATGATTTCCCCACAACCTGATTTCACCAAGCACCGGAAATGGATGTCGTCATCTGCTAAGATCTAGCGGCAGGATTGATAGAAAGAGACACCGATAGATGCAAACTCAAATTCCCAATAGGAAATTATGTTTTTAAAAGTAGTAACTTTTAACTTCAATGTTTGCTGGTTGCTTCATCATCCAAAAATTGAGACACAAAAGTCTCCTGAAACACTTCTTCTACTCTTTGCTACATTTAGCTACAAAACGTGCACCAAACGCTGCCAAATATCTCATGCTTAATCGTTGCAAATATCTTAATCCCGAAGTAGTAGATTCCTGCTCCGGCACGCATTTTTGGCTAATGTTTTAATTACTGCCCACCAGGCGCAACAGTTTGCCCGTTTGCCGGTGAACTTACGAAAGGATTAAGGCACACGGCAAACTTTCAGCAACAGTCACCGATATATACAGACCCCGTCCAAGCGCCATCTATCGTTTCACCCACGCACCACTTACCCGGGTTCTCCGCAACCATCCACCGACCTTCCGAGCGGAAAAATGGTCTCCTTCAGCCACTCGGTAGCAGTTAGTCCTCACGGTTTGCGGAACTCAGGGAGCCACTCACGGGATGTGTTTGTGTTGGTGCCGGTGGCCCAGCCGAACGGTGCGCCTGCGCCTGCAAGTTTGTGCTGTGCCATAGGGCTTTGCTTGTGATTGTAACTTGACAACGCGCGTGTAGGTGTACACGTGCCTAGTTGTTTGTGAGAGCTCGAGAGCTTTTATTTGCTCGCCAGAGCGACCTGTTTACTACACCATTGACGACGACGCAGCTAGATGCGGCAGGGAAGTGGAAGGTACGGGACGAGTAGATACAAATGGAGGGTTCGGTTTCATTCACAAATTCATCAAACATCCTCTCCCCAATGGCCCACACCGGGCTGCCTTCTAGGCAGCGTGCGCGCTGGAACGGTTCGTGGCCTGAACCACCTACACAAAACCGACGAAACGAACACCGGGTCCGGCCGGGTGGGGTGGTCCCGTTGGCTCGGGAGGTCGGTGATGCGCGCGAGATGAAGTTGTACTAATGTTAGTCTATTGGAGTGAGTTAGAAGCAGCTTCGCACCTGGCTTTGGTGCGAGCGAGACCGTAGCACTAGGTGTTTATGAATGAAACCCACACACTCGTGGATTTATCCGCGAAGGATTGGTGGCTTTCGCTGGAACGGGCCAGCGTTCGTGACTAGCTCCCATGCTGCTAGTGTTGGTGGATGCTGTGTGTCTTGACCGTGCGAGACACGGAGAAAGAAGAAACAGGCACAAAGCACACACACAAAAAAAAACGAGCGAAGCCTGTGCGTGGGTTGACCGGATCTAAGCGCAACGCTCGGAACGCTAGACAACGGAACAAGTAGCAGCAGCAGCAGCAGAATGGTTAGGCAACAGGGATCTAGGAGGAAGTTTATTAAATTAACGAGAAACAATCTCGGTGGCGTCTCTACTTGTCGGCGTAACAGTGATGCGAAGCTGTCGGGCCATTTAAATGAACCTGGCTCGAACGAACAGCCGCCCAAACTAAGGGCGTAGGAAGCACTTCGCAAAACATCGGAAACCACCGAATGACAGGTTTTGATTGTCCATTTGTCACCGGGAAGCTGCGAGAGTCACCTTGAAGATTCACGAACATTTTCCAACACTGCAACATATGAAATGTGGTTCGAGCAAGGTTTTCTAGCTTTAACTTGACAGCATAGTGACCCCCAACTGCTACCAGCCACGGCAGCTTTAAGGTCAACGGGCAAGGATGCTCGATCAAGCGAAACCAAGAGATCCTGCGGTGTATCTTGGCAGCTTTGATGTAGAGCGTTCAGCGCTCACCACGATTCGATGGAAATCTTTGCTCTTGATTCTTTTTTTTTACCTAACGACAGTGGCCCTGCGCTGCTGTCAGTTTAGGAAAATGATTTCGTAGAAAACTGTGCCATGGTTGGAGCTCGCCGTACTTTGACCTTTTCCGCACTGGCATCGGGGGTTGGCAGGATGGCCGACAGGCATCGGAAGATTGAGGATGATGGTTTGGATTGAAATTTATCGCCATTTTCCGGATGTCTACTAGCACGGTAGCTCGGCAGGGATGCTGTTGGTCGGCTCGAAATTACTTGCGGTACAGTTTACACTCCACAAGGGATTCCAGCAGGCCGACCCGTACTGTTTAGCCGTCCGCTTTCTTTGCCATCAGCACAAAAAAAAAGAACCAACTGACTCCCACATCCAGTTTATCGCTCTGGTACGGCATATTCTTTCGGTTGAGAAGGTATTGTTATTCTCAAGCGTATTATCTGTTATACACCGAGTATTAGCTCAATTTCCTTTTTTACATGAACATATTTTCAAATTTGCTCATTCCGAGAATCCATAACCATTCACGTACACAACGTACATAGTGGAAAAAAGACAACTTTGGAAAAAGGTTTATTCCCACCGTGTTCTACCTAAAACGGTACACCCACTGGTAACGTAAACAGCTTCTCGGTGCAGGCCGTAAACTGTGGCTGATTTTAATTATCTCGAACGAGCCTACACAACATTGAAATTCATTCACAACTTTTTGTTCCTCTCGCTCTCTGATCACACCCAAGCTCTAGTAGCTTCCACTGACTAGTGTAGCATCCGCTTTGATGAGGCACTTTGAATTTCATCATGCAAGGTTTCCGTATTCGATACCGACCTGATACAAACGCAGGTAGCTGCGTAGGACGATCAAATGAAGGTCTTCGTAAACCGCTTCGAAACAAGCCTCCGAAACTAGCTGAAAAGTTGAAAAGGTGCTGGTGGGCTTACGAACATACCCGGCCAGCTGTACGATATGGCTGACATAATATCATGGAAAATGAACTTCAGAACGGATGGGCGTTTACCTGTGCATCTGTGCCATTTGAGCGAACTCATTTCCGGGGTTTGCCTCCTACTGGTGATACCCGATCCGAGTGAGGATTGGAATGATATTGAAAGTTCGCAGAATTATCCCAATTTTTCACGAGAACCTTTCAGTTGATACATATTTTCTCGGAAAGATTTCAACTGACAGAAGTACAGCAAAACAAATTATGACCACAAAAAGGCAGGTATTGGTTTCGTGACTCAACCCAATCAACCGATCGATGCTGATGGCAGGTTCCAACTTTTCGAAGCAATTCATTACCGTGTTGCTTTAATGAGCATTAGCGTAGATTGAATTTTTAAACAGAACGAGGTTTCATACTCATTCGGGTTCGAGAGAAGCTATCCTTGACAGTCAGACGAAAAACCAGCACATAGTTTACTAATAAATAGGGTTTTTTTTTACACAACCTCTTCGACGGATAGCTTTCTCACGCCACTTTTTCTCGTAACTGTGCAAAATGTTTTTTTTTATGTGCGTGTGAAGCATGTTACAATATCGTACACATTCAAACCATACTGTGTAGAGTGGACAAATTTGCCACTAAACTGCTGCGTTGCGGCTAATAAACTGTTTGCAAGGGGACGATCGTAAAGTTTGCGTAAACTTTACTGACCAACTGCATAAAATGCTTCCCTGTGGCGAGTTTTTTTTTAATGCCTTTGGAATGCAATTATGATCGTTTTTTTACGGTCCACAGTACCCTTGGAGAGTAATGAATCGCCGGTCACAACTGACTAAGCGTTTACGATGCATCTTGCAAGGTGATGCTAACTGGATGTGGCCGTTTGGCTAACAGAGATGCATACCGAGCACGAAGACTTTGTGTCATTAGATGCAGCTGGTAGTGTTAGGGTGAAAAGTAGACGAAAAACTTCTACGAAAATTACTCTATTGCTTTAACAAGAATTTATACCAACAAAATATTTTAAACACGCAACATTTTGTGGCTCATTTCAATCGGTTTCTGCTTTCAATTTCATTC
The DNA here is from genome assembly GCA_002091835.1 of Anopheles maculatus. NCBI lineage: Eukaryota > Metazoa > Arthropoda > Insecta > Diptera > Culicidae > Anopheles > Anopheles maculatus. The sequence goes on along the minus strand of KZ061620.1, from coordinate 248,671 downwards.
AAAACGATTTTTTCTGCTTCTTTCCAATCTCCAAAGCATTGCAGCCCGCGTTTGCTTACATCAGATGCGTCTCAGAGAGCTCATATCACAAGCCGAAGTGATACTTGACACTAATGGCACGGCCGGCAAGTCGATTACACCCGGGCCTCGTGCAGCTCGTCTAAGTGAGAACTAATTTTTGTAACAGATTTCCGACACACACTCTCACTCACATTCGCTTTCCAGGGGTGGCTTTTCATTCTTTATCGTTCGAAAGAAACACCTGAAACCGCATCATTTGAAACCAGTTCGGTGTGTCATGCTCACCGTGTCCGGTGCACTAATGCCGCACATTATCTTAAGCGGCTGCATCACGAGCGCCGAGCGCAGAGAAAGGACGTCTGCGCGCACATGTGCAAACACATTTGAATAATTAAAACACCACCCGTCACCATCGTTACCGGTTCGGGGCAAAGTGTACCCTGCAAGTGAATGGTTAAAAGAAGCGACATGCCGAACCGCGCGCACACACACACACAGCCACCAGCTAGATATGACAAATACCGTTGAGAAAAACGCCACACTGCCACTCCAAATGGTTTTTTATCGCGGTAAGCACAACAGCTCCACGATCATTTTGGGCAAACGTATCACACGGACTAAACGCACCCTTGGTTGGCATTTTAATGCACACACCGCTTAACACCATGTCCCCGGGAATCTTGTCACCCCCGCTGCCGTACCAGAGAAGACTGGTGGACTGATTCGTGCGTCTGTCCTCAATAAAACATTCCTAAGCAAAAAATAACGCGACCGCGACCACTAGCGTGGTAAACTTCTTAATTCCAATCCTTGCGTGTACACGCGGCTTGATAACAACGGCACGACTAATGGGCCACAGCCGATGGCACTTTTGTGCCCGTGGTTTCGGACGTGGCCGAACGATCGATTTTAAGCTATCGGCTCAAAAAACGACCGAAAAATGGGCGATCGTGAAATGAAAGCGAAAGCTCCGAGTAATTCCTCACGGCAGGATCGTTAGGTGGTTTCGCGGTGGAGTCACATCTGTCCGTACTGGATATCGTGCGGCTTAGGTAGTGATTGGAATGATAGGGCACGGTATAAATCGTTGAGCTTTTAAATCATCCGGACTAATGTTCGCCACCGGTTGACATTTAGCTCTCACGATGAACTCAACCTGGAGAGACTGAACGAAGCGACAGCTCAATTAGTTGTAGAAGAATGCACATAAATTGTACATCTGCTGAATAGTTTGGATTTGAAGTTCTGTTTTCAAATATTGTACTGTAAACCAGTAACTTTGAATATTAAAAACAAACAACTGATCTATGTGTGATATAACGCTCTTGTTCTGCTTTGTTTGCATCTTAAAGTGAGAAATCAAACACAAAACATATTCAATCAGTCTTTCAATTCGCCCAAGCAAAAAAAAGCCAACCATCACATCTACTTTGCGTGTGACATATCTACGATCGTCTGAGCATGAATCCTGAGCATGCTAGATACGGTTGCCCATAATAGCCTAGCCACCGTCCCGTAACTGTCCAGGTCTAATCGTTCATTCGTGCGGCTCACTGCCATTCCTTATTTCGTTAGCTCCGAACCGTTTGATCTTCGAATGACAATTAATTATGATTAATGGACTTGGACTTGGCTGGTGAACGGGGTTGTTGGGCTCAAGGTTCACTAGAGCGCGCGCGATAGTATCATGCCCGCTGCTCGGTGCGTCTTGTACCTGATTTTTACTGAATCATTTCAGCACCAATCAGTCAGAACGTATGCTCACTCGGATGCGCTCTCTCGTTCCTTTGGGGCCGTCGAAACCGAGAACCGTCGATCATTCGTCTGACCTTCGCCGCTGGTGCACCACCACCGCGCGTTAATTAATGCTTGAAGAAAGATCGTGTGGACGCCAACTTTTTCTTTAGCGATCCAGCTGGAATGATGGCGTTAGAAAATGTAGGTTCAACTCCGGTGTCTCGCTCGATTCGCTTCCGGCAGATCACTTTTTATTTCCAACTTCCAAGACCATTTTCTGGCGGCCAGAAATCGGCTAGCTGTGCCCGAAGTTGTGCACTGCTTAGGCGCCCTACTTCTATCATGTGTTGTTCTAACTGCCGGCTGCATTAATTAGTCATCCGAATGAAGCTGGCACCGGAACGCAAACCGGTCGTGACATCCATCCAAAACAAAAACAGGGATGATCCGCTCCCGGAAAGCTAACATCCGAGTGGCACGCCTGACGCGCCCGCCAGCGTACCAATGTTAGCGATGGAAATGGGGACAATATTTCGAAAGTACTTTAGCGCAGCCGAAACACCCGCAGTCGGGAACTTATGATGGAGAGCGTACATGCGGCCGGCCCATAAACAGCGGAACCCCCAGTTGCAGTTGAGCGCATCCATAAATCACAAAGCACCAACTGGATGGTACAGGCGAGCGTTGGTTTACTGCCGGCTGTGGCTTTCCGGTGCAAGCGCTATGTTCTCCTGCCAGTTTACCTGAAATTTTCGTAATGGGTTGCACGGCATGAGACATCGAGCGTACGCGAATCGTTGCTCGAATGTTGGTGCTGGCGCTGTTTACCTTTGCTGACAATTTTTAAACCAGATGCATCTTGCTCAGTAGCTGCGCGGCTCCATGATAGACCACATCACAGCCAACACAGCTCCCGGGTTCCAGCTAATCCGTGGCAAATATGTGTACCATTAAAATGTGCCCTCGTGCGTCCCCGAAAATGGCAAGAAGTCTCGCGGACATAAGCAAATGACCACCGTTAATGACACCGACATGCTGCTCATTCTGTCACCCATCCGGTGGTATATTGCCGGTGACATCGGGTACAGACAGAAGTGACACGACTACATCGAGTAAAAGCCTGTTTTTATGCCGGGTTCCTTAGAACCTGGCACGGGGTACATGGAAGCGGCCGGTCCATTCGCTTATCGTCCTGACCCGCTTGTACGTTTTGCAGAACGTTTCTAACCCCGAGAAAGCTATTAAAATAAATTCAACCATCCATCGGTACGGACAGGACAACAGCGGCTTAAGCCGTCCGCTGACAAATCGGGCTGGGATCGAAATTTATGATGATTGCCACGCGTGCAATAGCGCGCCACGCACGATAACTTTGGTGCGGACACTAACGTTGGTCCCGAGGCTGTGCAAAAATACGAACCGAACAGCAAGATGCGTAGCGTCCAGCTCAAGCATACATTCTATCTAGTTGGACACATTTCAAACATTGCCACAATCTTAATTATTGCAATGAGTTGTAACTTCACTACCATTTTTATCTACAATTTGTTGCATTCAATACTGTAATGGGTGCCATTATGACTTCTCTGGCTACCGTTTATTTAAGCTAATGGTGCAAATTCTAAATGGGACACGTAACGTTAAGATTCATTGAAGTCTTTTCGGAGTGTGACCCAAAACAAACTCTTTCAAACGCTCCTGTGAGCCGAGAAGAGCTACTTTTATTGCTAAAATTCTGACAATACTGGTCACATATATGTATGCATCCATACATCTATAGCCATCCTAAGCTGCAGTTCGCGTGTGACCTCATTCGCTAAGCTTGGGTGTGAACATCATTTGCGTTTCGTACATTGTTTACACCCCCAACGGTTCGCGATCGCGATCGCCTCCTAAACAGATCCTAATAAAGTCTTTATAGATATTCGATAGTTTGACACTTCATAAAGTCGTTCAGTCGATGCGACTAATTGCTGAAATGTGGCACCTCCCGCGCGTGACAAACCCTTAGGCGGGATGCTGCAAACACTATTTCGCCAAGGTCTAGCCATAATCTAACATCCGAAACGGGGTCGACCAGGTATAATTAGTATGTCAAAAATAGTGACGAGACTTTGCGGCGAACTGGGTGTGCTCGTGTAGAAATTGTCTGTCCCCCCTAGCCTTGTCCATATCCCGGAGGGCATCAAGAAGAGATTTACACAGAAAATGTTCCGAACCACCGATACCTTCCGACCTATCCTATCGGTTCATCAATCGACGGCGTGATGACCAGCGCGTCAGATAGCTCAGCTCATTTACTCGACAAACCGGCAAGCGTACGAAACCGAACCACTAATTTATCACCATTTGACAGTTGTTTTGATGTCATCAGTCAACGCACTTGCTACCGACCGCTCTCGCTATCTCTCTCTCCCTATCTGTCACTCAGTCGCATTCGGGCAAGTCAAGAGTATTCCACATTAGCTATCCTGTTGCCGATGTGGTCAGTTTGTGTTACTTCACGCGTGTCCACAAGCGTCCCCGAGTGTCGATTTATGGATCTCGCGCGAAAAACTACAATCAAACCGTACGACTCACCTGTTACGTACGGAGTAGCAATGTAGTGAGCGCTATTTTAGGCTACTCCAAATGAAAACCGTACCAACGCCAAGAGCGGTGTTTTCCAACCTTCCGTGCACCGCAAAACGTGAATCACCCGTGTGGCAAGTGTGGGACATACCTCCGGAAAACATAGTGGCCGACCAACGTGTTCGTTCCAACGTGACGTTACGTCCGTGCCACTGTTTACAGATGTCGATCATATGATGGAAGCGGCTTATTTTTAACCCTGAAAATATAGATTCGCAAACACAACCATCGCCATTTGTTTACCTCCGTTTGCGTGCGAAACTAGCCCCCCTAGTTTCCCCTTGAATGGACGCTTGCTAATTACACGTGCACACATACACACCGAACCGTGGACGCACGTCTGCCGGCTAGTCCGAAAATACTTTGGCGCGCGTCTTCTTCCAAACACCAAAACGGACCCCAAAAATGGACACCGGAATCCGGATCCTCGATTTGGAACTCTCGGAAGCGAAGGTGGTCTGTCGGTTGGTTGGCTGATCAACCCCATCTGATACCGACGCTGTAAACATACGCTCCCGTTGTTAATAAACTATTACGCAATTGCTCAGCGGAACTCAGACCACGGTAGACGGTCGGCTGATGCTCCGGTTTTGCGCGGCCACGTCACGGAAGAAGATTAGTTTATTTATTCATCGCAGCGTCACGATAACTAGGGAGCGAGAGTGAGAGCGAGAACTCGAGCTGGTTATGTGCGGTCTGCATACCCGGCTTCGGGAGGCATCTTACCCGTTCCGGCATCTACCGGGAAGCATCATCGTGCTATAATTAGGGAAGTGACAGCAAGCAATCCATCGATGCCAAAACTGTTCGCCGCTCGGCAATCGGAAAATGTCAGCCTTCTTTCGTCACCGTGACCGTGACGCTATGAAGTGTGCACTGCCTCAAGATCGTACGCTTCCAGGGTTGTGGTGAGGGAAGCAAGCATCGCGGGTAAGCAGGTAGGTGGAGTGGTAATGTTTACGATGTTTCGAAAATACACCTCACCAGCCCATCGGTGCCGGAGTCTATTATTTTCGAATTAATCATCCATAAATCCGGTGCCAAGTGGATCATGAACTGTGTGGGGTGCCAGAAGACCCTGCTACCGATCAAGACTGTACTTTGACAACAGTACCATGCAACAGGTTGGATAACATCGTCTTAATCGTGCACTCATATTTTGATATATATGTACTAACTCAGTGACACATATACTTTTTTTGTTGGTATGTTTAGTAGAATATTTGTATTTTTTCCAAATATTCTGCTCGATACAACCAACTCACTCCTCGTTGTGACGTCGATGAGAAACACCCTTGTTCCCTGTGCCTGTTCCCTGCCGACCACGTTGCTGCCTTCTGCTGCCGTTGTTTATAAATATTGCACGAAAATAGAAGTGAAATTTGACGGGTTTAATTTTCGAACGATAAAAATACTATCCATCGTCAATGTATCGCTCACCTTTCGCGGACCGCGGGTCTTGCAGCAGAAAGCAAGGGGTTTTCGGAGGTTTTTGGGAAGGCATAACCCGCAGCCGTATTTCAAACTGCGGTTGATGAGTTGAGGAATTTAGCGCCTTAATTCTTCGTTGAAACTGTTACCACGATTCTATTCCCCCCCGG
>KZ061620.1:177721-218619 GCA_002091835.1 Anopheles maculatus | reverse complement strand
GTGTAGACGCGTGCCTTTACTCACCGGGCACTCGCGGGGGGCGGTTTTGGCGTGGCGGCCATTTGCTTTTTCGGTTAACCTCCGTAGAAATGGCAGAAATCAACAAAGGGGATATGAAAAAACGGGGGAGTCCCATCGATGGGATCAATGTGAACACTGTCCAAAATGTGTGTAATGGTGGCCCTGTCGCCCTGTGCAGCTTCAAACTGTGGTTGACGCGTGGCGCAACAATAGTCGGCATCCCTTTAAACAATCGGCGTTCCGTCCTACGCACCGTATGGTTGTTTTTTTTTTATTTCTGCGATCGGCCTCGGAACGCGCTAGGTACGGTTAGCATCATGGCTGGGTCTCGGAAGCTTTTAGCTTGTTTTGAACGTTTTGTGCGCCTCAGCTACTAACCTCAGGACGGGTGACGTTTAATGACAAATCCCACGCGTTTCCGGTCACAAACGGAATCAATCGGATGCGGTTTGGCTGAAAATGTTACGCGATAGACAAATGTCGGACGCTTATGTAACGTTGGAAAGTGGCACAACAGAAGAATCATTAGGCAACTTTGAAATTATTCTTTCTGTTATCGGGAGTAGCTTCTTTTCAAGCATTTAAAATACAATAAATACGAAAGTCTCAATCCTCGATTGGATATAGATTTTGCTAAGTGTTTCCAATCATGTTGCACTAATAGCAAGCTTGAAATGGGTCACGCTTCCCCAACCGTTTAGATGCACCACTTTCCCATTTTGCACTCTTAACGCACGCCACTCGGTCTCGTGTGTGGTACCGCAAACGACCAGCAACCAGCAACGCTTAAGGAGCGGTGCAAATTTAATGAGATTTGTAATACGAATAAAGTTAATCCCTTGCGTACATATCGGATTGCACACGATCGCACCAACCGACACCGGTACGTACATCCGAGAGTGTGGCAAAAAAATGGTGGCCATAGGATGCACGGTACACAACAAAGACAAAACGACACGTAGCGCGAAGACACATAGGAAAGTAGAGAACATGTGTACGTACAAGCCCGCCAACAGTCGTGGCACGGTCGATCTGGCCGATCGAGCGATCGGAAATTAATATCCTTTACCCAGCTAACCTTACGCTCGCTGCAGCGGTGCAGCTCACTGGCGATGTCGCGAGTTGACGCTGCGTTTCGTATGCACGTTGTTTATATTGAAATTAATTGAATCAAAATTAAAATGTTTCCCGATAGTGCTAACGGGTTCGACCCTGTGCACTACACTGAAAATCAATATAATGTAAGATTTGCAGCGTATTTAAATAAATCGTTCCCGTCGTACGGTGACGGTGTACAAGTTTGTTTCGAGGTTTTTTTCTTTTCTTCTCGCGCTAACAAGACGCGGACTCTGGGCGACAGGACATACGTCGAGCGCGAAAGGTGTGATTTAATTGCACTGCACAGTTTATGGAGGAAGCTTATTAAAACGTTTGCTATAATCGAGCGTAGGTTTAAATTGATTCTACATTATTGAATCCTTTCGAAAAGTTTATTATGCCATCCGTTACTCTGCTAGTTGGTTGATTTATGGTAGACAATCATATAAAATATAAAAATAGTATGAAAATATTAAAATATCTTGAGTAGATATTATGCAGAGAATGCCGACAACTTTAACACAAAGGACGTGTTAATAAGTGAGCTATTTAAATCGGACCATCTTTCTATAAATAACATTCAAAATCGATCTCTCTCTCTCTGAATCGGAATCGGTTGTGGCATGATGTCACTCGTTCGCACGATCGGGAGTTGTAAAACAATCTTCCAATTTTTACCATAACTCCATTCAAATGAGTCCTCTTCAGCACAGTGATCTACGTGCTACGGAAAGCTTTCCGCCATGTTATCGTAACTAGCCAATACCGCGGCGAAGGAACAGTGAAGCATCACTTTACCAAAGATCAGCATCTTCATTAGTCAAGAGTGTCAAGGCTTGTGGCATCACTCCACACAACAAGTGTGCATAGGCACAATTTGAAAGTACCCAGTCCGTACGCACTCGGCACGGTTGTGTGTTTTTCGGTACCATAAAAACCCGACCCAAGTGAATGTGCGCCTGTGTGCCAGGAAGACGTAGATAATTAATCTATAAAAACAATTCTTCTCGGGTTTTGTTTATTTTTCCAATCAGCCGCCCATAAACATAATGTATCATTAGCATAATCTAGAAGACTTTATCGGTTTTATAATGCGATTAATACGTAGTTTCCTGCTTTACGGTCCGTCGGCTTGTGACGCGCGCAGTCGTGCCCGCCGGCCGTCGGATTTATGCCTGTTGAACAACAACATTGGGCAACGATAGTTTTATATGGTTTACACCACTTTTAATAATTTGGTCGGTTAGCTATGAAGATGTTTTTTATAACATATTAAACCAGTTCAATTTCAAACGCTTAATACACATACGATATTAAAATGTATTCACAAGCGTTTAAAACAGTACCTTTCGGTGCTTGTGTTAGACTCTACACCGGAGATGCTCTGACCACCTTTACGATTTCTCATAAAAATGTTGATCGCATAAATTTTTGACACTTTAGGAGCAGCAGACGGCCCGCAGCATCATAGAGACATGTCAGGGTTGGTTCATACGCACGGAGCGCGATTATACGCGAGACGCCTAATGCTAGTGCAATAAAAGTTGAACTGATAAATGTTCGGCCCGTACAACATGTTAAGCGAGATGAGTGGAAAATAAAAGCCCCGTAAAGCGGCGAGGCGCTCCAACGTTCCATATTTGGGCCGCGATGAATAATATGATCCACTTAAGAGGGATGGTCGGATTTGTGACTTATATGTGCGGAGTTTGTAAAAATCCTTGTAATGATGAAACATTGGACACATTTATAGAGACTTAACCTACGCACCGCAGGTACACGCACCCAGCCTGGACTGTTCAAATTTGGTTTCAATGTTTTTTGGGGAGATTTTTCCTGCCGGAAACAAACACATGGCCGAATGCGTGATGCAAATATGTCTTCTCACCAAAACTAAAAGCACTGTACACAGCAACAGCTTACAGGAAGGGCAGAGCATCTAAAACGTCACAACGCGTTATTAATAACGAATAAAACAAAGAGGAAACGAAGATCGTAGCACAGCGGCTCATCTTTATTGTAGCGAGAGCGGCCGGTATGTGACAATGTACCGGCACTGTGCCGTCGCTTTCTTCTTCGTCATGGAGCATCCTTGGCCTTACATCTGTTTACTTTTGTCACATTTATCGACCGAAAAATTAATCATATTCGTCTAGTGCAAGGCTCATCTGGTGCGGATAACCTGAAAGTAGACGGATTACTTGAAACTGACACGGTCGTGTGCTGGGAACTAACGCTAAAGTTCAATTTTGTTGCACGCATATCACAAGCCAGTTGGTGTCCGGGTTCTGGTTTGCTGTATGGGAACTGTAGTAGTGTACACTGCACACCTCCCAGGCAGAACTATGGATCTCCGTGCGAATGGGAAACTGGATGGCACCGATTGGACTCGGGTCGTCGGTGTGTGCTTGGCGTGCGGTGGTGGAGAAAATTTATTCCCATTTTAATTTATGGTCGTTGACATTTGCCTTCAAATCTGTTCGATGTCGGCTTGAAATCGGAATAGATAATCCGCTCGATACGTTGATCGTTGCGTTTCTAAGGCTACGGAATCGTAATCTGTACCGCGTCGATCTTCTCATCTCCACACTTTAGCATGGGCATGGATTTCTCGATTTCTATTCGCTGCTTGTGTTGCAAACCGTTGAACGATCGATACCTGACGGAAGATGACTTAAGATATTGTAACAATTAATTATTTCCCTAAAAGTAATTGAAAAACAGCAACATTTTGCTATTTAAATATATTTTTTGTTCCGAAGTAACTGTTCAAACTGTTTAGTCATGCATCATTCTTCTTCTCACGAGCATCAGACGTCCCAAATTGTGGGAAAATGTATCCAGCTTCAAAATGTGGCCACACCTCTGCTGGTGTGTATTATGTGCATAAATCAATGCGTCTAAGATTTCATCAATTTGCTTCATTTTGATTGTTTTACACGCGACAGGGTTTAGCGCACGATCATGATGATGTGCTAAACTTGGGCGAGGGAATTATTCATTTCATGCATCGGTCCGCATCGACGGGTCGACTAGAAAAGGCGTGGAATTTTTAATAAGACATGATCATTATCACTCACTCGGCTAGGGCAATAAAGTCAGCCCATTGGTTTATCGTTTCATTCATAAACGGGCATCAGTTTTCGTCCGGGCCGCAGACAGCTTATCGCCGAAAATGATACCGTTTTATTGAGCGCTTTAAGTTGCGAATGAATCATCGGTACCGTTTTGGTGATGCATCGGTGGGAACGTATTGTTGGGAAAAATTGTGTTTTAAGTTTAGAAACAATTAAAACATCGGTTGATCCCGGGATCGTCCCAAACAGTCTGGATGAACGATACAGAACCTTACATTCAGCGTTCTAAGATGCTACCCATCGGGACGCACCAGCGACCAAGGTTTTAAGTTTCACTGTTGTGACAATGCAGCACAGTGCACCTTCCCAGTATCCGTGCGTGCCGAGAACAAGAGAACGTAAATAACACTTGATCATCGCCTCGAACCGAAAACCCAAACAGACCCACGACGCTGCACTCCAATGCCCCCGTTAGCGTCCGGACGCTACTGTTTGGGCGCGAAATTAGAACCAGCTTGGTAGCCATGGCACGAACGTGGCCAGCCCGCCAACGCAGCTGCTGTCAGCGAGAAGCTTACGCTTGGGGCAACTGCTGCCGGGAAAGCACGGTTGCTATTTTGCAACACAAAACCCCACGGGAGCTACAAACCGGGAGCTCATTATGGGACGACGACTTTTCGTGTTATCATTTCGCGCCATTCGCCGCTTCCTGTCACGAGGAAGCAAACCGTTGAACGATCGATACCTGACGGAAGATGACTTAAGATATTGTAACAATTAATTATTTCCCTAAAAGTAATTGAAAAACAGCAACATTTTGCTATTTAAATATATTTTTTGTTCCGAAGTAACTGTTCAAACTGTTTAGTCATGCATCATTCTTCTTCTCACGAGCATCAGACGTCCCAAATTGTGGGAAAATGTATCCAGCTTCAAAATGTGGCCACACCTCTGCTGGTGTGTATTATGTGCATAAATCAATGCGTCTAAGATTTCATCAATTTGCTTCATTTTGATTGTTTTACACGCGACAGGGTTTAGCGCACGATCATGATGATGTGCTAAACTTGGGCGAGGGAATTATTCATTTCATGCATCGGTCCGCATCGACGGGTCGAATAGAAAAGGTGTGGAATTTTTAATAAGACATGATCATTATCACTCACTCGGCTAGGGCAATAAAGTCAGCCCATTGGTTTATCGTTTCATTCATAAACGGGCATCAGTTTTCGTCCGGGCCGCAGACAGCTTATCGCCGAAAATGATACCGTTTTATTGAGCGCTTTAAGTTGCGAATGAATCATGGGTACCGTTTTGGTGATGCATCGGTGGGCATTGTTGGGAAAAATTGTGTTTTAAGTTAGGAAACAATTAAAACATCGGTTGATCCCGGGATCGTCCCAAACAGTCTGGATGAACGATACAGAACCTTACATTCAGCGTTCTAAGATGCTACCCATCGGGACGCACCAGCGACCAAGGTTTTAAGTTTCACTGTTGTGACAATGCAGCACAGTGCACCTTCCCAGTATCCGTGCGTGCCGAGAACAAGAGAACGTAAATAACACTTGATCATCGCCTCGAACCGAAAACCCAAACAGACCCACGACGCTGCACTCCAATGCCCCCGTTAGCGTCCGGACGCTACTGTTTGGGCGCGAAATTAGAACCAGCTCGGTAGCCATGGCACGAACGTGGCCAGCCCGCCAACGCAGCTGCTGTCAGCGAGAAGCTTACGCTTGGGGCAACTGCTGCCGGGAAAGCACGGTTGCTATTTTGCAACACAAAACCCCACGGGAGCTACAAACCGGGAGCTCATTATGGGACGACGACTTTTCGTGTTATCATTTCGCGCCATTCGCCGCTTCCTGTCACGAGGAAACGACGACGTGTGTGTGTGTATGGGTGTGTTTATTTTTCGTATGTGCTATGTCCTTAGCTTTTGAGTGCAATCAAGAAAACTTTCCAGCCCGGTGGTACAGGACGGGAACGCGCTTGCTAACGAGCTGTAACATAACGCGCCATTATAGCGGGAACGACACGCTTGATCCGTCTGGTACGACCGGAAGTAACGGCAGCACGGATTTGGCTGCAAGTCAACGAACAACGGGCCAAAGGCGTCAACTGCTCTCGCTCTCGGTGTCGGGATTGTTTGCCGACTTTTCCCGCGTCATTTGCGCTTGTTGACGGCAAACGTACGTCGTGGCATAAGATTTATCCATTCATAAATCTCCTCTTTCCATGGTTCTAATGTGCCCGCCCTGGTGTCCTGAAGCATCAGCACCGAGTACCGGTTTGAGTAAAATATAGCCATGCAGATGCGCCGCCATTCCGGTAATTGGAACTGGGATTGTTTTGGCATCCGGTTTCGCGGTAATGCAGCGTCCTGCATCAACGCCACGTTCTCGTGTCCGAACATTAGAACAGTTTGGCGCGAACACGGCGGACATGCTGTGGGACTCGACCAAACACAAAAAAACAGGACACCCAGCGCGCGTCCAAGCTATCGTTCCGGCGTGAAAGAGTGCATCAGTTTGCGCAGGTTACTATGAGCGAAGGCACACGGCGATGCTACACTATGTTTACGCTGGCGATCGCTGGCGGGAACGACCGAAACCACATGTCAACACGCCCCGGAGGATACGGTGGATGGGCAGGTTCAGTTTACTGCTCCCGCCGGCAAGGTGTGCACTCGGTGTATCGGGTTTTGACGATGGCGTTTAATTAGCATATCAAATGAAAATTCATCATTCCCGGGTAAGGTGTACAATTTTTATGACCCCATCATGGCGGTCATAGCGTGGCCAGATATTTACGATCGGTGACGATGGGTTGGTGAAACTGAGTAGATATTTCAAATATTTGTGCTGCACGTATCATTTCGCACAGGGCAAGGAAGTTGTTTCTATTAACTGCGCCATTCACCATCGCTATGGTCGCGAAATAGTGACTAAATGGTTGAAAGGAATTGGGAAACTTTGAAATATTTACATCTTTTTATACATTTATTCTTAGTATGGAGACCCGATTGAAGACATCGTTTTTAAGCAATTCGACAATAGAAAGTTTGTCTTTAGAAGAACTTTATACAACAAGCCAATGGTAAGAAGTTTTCGTGCAAATGAAACATAAATAATGCGGACCATTTTAGTGCGAAAACTGCTGTTCTCGGTTCAATGGAGGCGCATTATGCTTGACTTTGGGCAGTTGTTAAATAAATCGTTTCTAAGATTTCATCATGATGAGTTCAGCTTAAAAAACGCTACCTTACGCAAACTTCATGCCCAAACTCGCTTGCTCAAATTGTATGTATGTTTGTCCCCTGGGCACAAGTCAAAGTTAGCCGTTTAGCCGTTTAGCAATTGTGTCAGTAACGAAGCGAGCAAACAAATGTCTGCTATTGCGGGGTTCCTGGTTCCAACAAAATGGCACCCACCAGTGTAATGGATTCGCACTAACCTGTTCCGTTACTTCCAAACCATAAAGCGACCAGATCGTCACTCGGCGACGGATGATAATTACCATACAAATATGGGCTCGGGTAATCAAAGAGCAGTCTTTTAGAGGGCGATTCGCCTGGAAGTAAAGAGAGAAAGAGTGAGCGATAGGGTGTGTGAACGAATGAAACGGTAGGAAAGGAACGGGGATGGTTCGGGTTGGATCGAAGCTGATGATGAGATTTGTTTCATCGGAAAACGCATTGGCGGTGTAGAATGGTCGGGCCCCACATGTTTGCCGGTCGGTGATTGCTCCGGTGGTGAGTGTGATAGAATAAGTAAAAGGGCAGCAAGAAACAAACACGCACGAAATCAACTATCAAAATGGCGTCCTTCGATAAATACTCCCATTTTGTTTTTCGTTCTTGCCGAGCCGAGGTGCTCTCAAGTGGCAATACATGTTGTGCTGGTTTCGTTGAGTTGGCGCTCAAGGTACGTTCAACTCTCGTGCAGGTTTTGTGTGTGAAGAAAACTCAAAATCAGCAGTTGGTTGTTTTTTTTTTAACGTCCAAGGTTACTAACCCGACGAAGAACAGCCATTCCCAGCGAATCTGGTTTTGAATAGTTTTCCTTAACCATTGCACATCATTAAGAGCTGTGTCCGGGTATTAAGAGTCGGTGGCGTCGTCCGGCTGCCATTAAAGCAGGATCCCAAATTCGGCACTCGATGGCCAAGACAACTTTGGGAACAATCGAGCGAAGGAAAAGATTCTTCAACCGGGGCCGCACGAGTAGAGCAGCGGGTTGGTTGGCAGCACAAAAACAAGGAGTAAATTTCAAGGTAATACTCGTCTTTCCTAATACAGCAGTCTGCCAAGGTAGGGGCGTGGGTTTTCCGATGATGTTTTCAGTTGTTTCCGATCTGGTTTCGATGCTTTATTTTCGAAACGTGGTACCATTGCTTTCCTTCTGCTGGCCGGACAGCAGCCGTACTATTGTTAAATTTCTTCTTCTTTTGTGTATACTGAAGCATGGACAGTTTGTGGCTCGATTTGGATTGAAGCTCCGTTTTAGGAAGTGGTCGCTAATAATGCGCTACACTAATTCTGTTTAGTGCTATTTCTAGCTTGTTTGCTTCGTATGGGAACGTTCTTTGCTTGCTTGGGTGATGGATTTATTTTGTTTGCCCTGCTCGATGGTATCGAACACCTCTACTTAGGTGGATATTCGTAAGCGTGTGGAACGAATATCACTTTCTTGAGTGTCTCAAACAGTTCCATAACTTCGAGAGGATATTGTTTTCATCAGGGATTTTCCGCTTTAGGGGATATTTTGAAACTATTTCATGCAAATATGTAAAGACTTTATTTTTTGGTAGTTTCTAAGCGACGAAATTTGGCTTTAGTACTTTAAATTTAAGTTGCTTCTCGCACAGAGTTACGGGTGATTGTATTTTTTATTTAACAACACTTCAGTTAATTCAAACAATCCTGAAAAATCGATCATCCGGAACATCCAGTAATCGGAACATCCGAAGCGATCCAAATAAAACCCGCAGAAAGTCTGGCACCCATGATCATAATGTGTGATGAGTGATAAAGTCCGAAAATGTTGGGTCTCTCAAATTCTGAATTCCGGTTTAGCTATTCTTCTTCTTCTTTCTTGGCCTAACGACCTCTTAAGGTCATGCCTGCCATTTCTGGCTTACTAGACTTATGTTACCACATAGTTGGATAGTCAGTCCTCACTATGGGAGAACGGCCCAGATGAGACTTGAACCCCGGTCCTGCCGTGTGAAGACCGACGCCGCTGTCGCATCACCACCGGGCCGCCTTGCCGTGTTAGCTATTCTAACACGTATTTTATGGGTTGGTAAACCCCGTATAGAGCATCTCTTAAGACTCCTTTCAGTGTTGGAGCATAATGATGCATTTTTGAGCGCGTATTGCGTGTCGATAAGATTCTTGTACACCATACATAGCTTAAAACACAAATCATCCCCAAAGTAGTCACCAGTAGAAAGACACAGATAACCCTAAAAGCATCAAAATTAGCCTCATTTTAACAAATCCCATCAACAGGTACCACTTCTTCCCTTTTGTGGCACGCTGTCAGTGCGCTAAGAGGCGGCAAGGTCAACTCACGGCGCACCGATAATTCGTAATAAATAAATTAAAACACACTTAAGCAATCGGCACGGGCATTCCGCCGGTCCGGTGATTATCCTAATTAATACACTTGTTCGCTGTATTAATTTATTAGTGCCATCGTGCTGATTGCCGTCAGCTTAATGGTGCTTGTTTTGGTGCCTTTTCCCTGCTGCCCCGGGGTGCTTGTTGCGTTTGTGCGTTTTTGTTCCCTGCCCTCGATCGCCAACCGTGGTCGTGAACGCGCGGTCAATGCATCCGCGATATGATGGAAATCCCATTTCCACTATCAGCGCCAGCATTTTCGACGACCGGGTCGGTTTCGGTTTCGAATCAACGGGTACGCGACATCATCATCCACGTCAGCCAGCCAGCCAGCCAGCTCGTTGCCGTCCATCGGCAAGCAAGAAGGTTGACACCTTGCACCGTGAATCGACACGACACGCGGGATAACAGATTGACCACACACTTGTCGCCGATCGTACGGCGACGAGAAGCCCACGAACAGTGTCTGATTTGAGTTCTCCGGCCCCAAGTGCTCCGTTGCGTCCGTCTACGTAACGTAACATCTTTTTTTTCAACGTAGCTCCCCAAGTGCTGATCGAAATTCGTTTCAAATTTTCATTTACTTATGTCGCTCAGCAGAAATCGCACCTCGGCCAGAACGCGGCCCGTACACCATTATCGCGTTTGCGTCGCGCATCAAGTGGTTGGTTGCGTGGCGCAAAAGTGTCCGAGACGAGTTGCGTTCCGAACCAAACGTCAGCGTGGCGAACCTCGGCGACGCATTAAGTGGTGCAGTTGTAATGATGGCGAAACCCCATCGCCAACCGTTGCACCGTCGCAAACGCCAGACGACAGGCAATCAAAATCGGAGCAAAATCCACGCCGCATTCCTCATCCCGTTTGCCCGGCTGGACGGGGGGGGGCGAAGATGGAAAAGTAGCATTCGAAAACAGCAGACGCTTGACCAATCCGATCGTTGCTTCATCTTCACGGCACGGTCAATACACAGCCAGGATCGATCAGGATCGCGTGGTTAAAAAAAAAGGCAATGGAAAGAAATGTTCCGCTCGAAATCTTGAGCCACGTTGATCCACTGAAATGGCGTGGCGCAGGAAGCGGACCGGAGTGTGTGGCATGCGGGACAGGCCGGCACATGCCAGCGGCACGCCACGTTATTTGTGTTTAAAATTTATTAACATTTATTTGTCACTTTTCTTGTCGTCGCGCGAGTCAATGCCGTTGTCGTGCGTTGTCGCCAATAATTTAAAATCACCAACCGGGAAGCACGTTTCCCGGCGTTTCCAGTTTCTCCCAGGAATTTCCGCCTTAGTGGTGCTGTGGCGCGTACGGGAAGGAGTGCATACGTATAAATTGTGCATAAAACGGAAAAATGGTTGACATGCAATGTGGCGGGAGGATTTTTTTTTTCGTATGCTTTTGCTTCCGTTTTCGCTGAAGTTTCGCTTCTGTTTAATGTCTTGACTCTATTCTCAATCTTACGGTGGAGCTGATTTGTTTTAACGATCGCAAAATCGTTTCAATGTGTTTGTCTTTGGAACAGCATCGCTCACATCCAGTATTGTTGAGCTAATAATCGTCCAGCTACAACGAAACGAAGACGAAATTATTTGCATGAGCTCTAACGTTACATATTTATACACTTTTGTCACATTTGGTACATATTCTGTCACACTTAAAACAGTATTAACAGTAAGTGTAAGAGCAGATATGAAAGACGGAATCTGGTTGCCTTTCTCGGCTGTTTTGTGTCGTTTGGTTTTGGATTTTTTGTTTATTTATATTTTTTTAGACAGGATAAATATACGTTTAAGTGGCTTAAACGATGTATATTTTCAGCGCGTGATTTTCATAGCGTGCATAATTTATGGTTGCATAGCATCGTACACACCGAAGCGAATGCAGCGCATCAGTAACGCTTGTGACATTGGATGATGAGAAGCGTTTTGGCTGCAACCCGGAGCAATTTATCTTGCTACCCAACCCAAATCCTATACCATTCGATGATTCTAGATTAAAAACCTCAAACATTTTAAAAATATTTTTTATGTTCGATTTTACATAACGAAGCAACTAAATAATTATCATTCTTACATCCGCACACGTAACTTCAAGGGATTGTTATTGGGAATAGGACCATCTGCAACCGCTTCGATGCATTCCAGTTATCGGACAGTGATCCTACACACATACGCGTGAGGTTTTGCAAGGTTGGCCGACTGACTGGCTGCCTGACTGGCTTCGGGAGCAATAAATCAAACGCCATCTATGAGCAATTCGCTCCGATATCGAAAGGGGAGACCTACAGAGAGACTTCACCAAATGGGCCGGAAAATTTGCACCAGCATCATCTTGTGTCATACATTCGTGAATGTGTGCTCGTGCACATGTGTGTGTGCTTCCCTTGTGTAGGCTTGAACCGGCCATACCATGGAAGCCGTCGGTTTTGGAGTGTCCCGTGCCAACCGACTCGTGGCTGTCTGCAGATTGCTAATAAATAATAAAAATCGAACACCACTCGGTCGAATATGTTGGTGGCTTTCGTGGCCACATAAAAACGACCTACACACATACGCGTGAAGTTTTGCAAGGTTGGCCGACTGACTGGCTGCCTGACTGGCTTCGGGGGCAATAAATCAAACGCCATCTATGAGCAATTCGCTCCGATATCGAAAGGGGAGACCTACAGAGAGACTTCACCAAATGGGCCGGAAAATTTGCACCAGCATCATCTTGTGTCATACATTCGTGAGTGTGTGCTCGTGCACATGTGTGTGTGTTTCCCTTGTGTAGGCTTGAACCGGCCATACCATGGAAGCCGTCGGTTTTGGAGTGTCCCGTGCCAACCGACTCGTGGCTGTCTGCAGATTGCTAATAAATAATAAAAATCGAACACCACTCGGTCGAATATGTTGGTGGCTTTCGTGGCCACATAAAAACGATGCACTGCCACCCGGTACGCAAGCGGCGAGGCAACGAGGCAACCGTAGGCTTCAGAAAAGTAACAGAAAACTGAATATCCAGCAGTTAGGCAATGGAGAGCGTATATTAAGCAAATAACAAAAAAAAAAACAAACTAAAATAACAAACACACACGCGCGCGTGGTGCAGCGAAGAAATAAAACATTCGACGCGACATGCAATCAGCGCCAAGGATGCCAACGCATTCAACAGGTGACGAGTGTCTGGCGCGCGCGTTGTGTCTCCTCGGCTTCGGTGGTCAGCATAGGTGGCGACTCCGGACGCCCGTACACAGTGGAATCGGAGTGGCAACGAAAGCAGGAAACGGGCCGGCACACGGTCCCCGACCTGACAGCCACAGTTTTGCCAGGTTCCCGGAGAAGGTGCACCGAAGTCGAAAAACATTGAAATTACATTAAATTATATAGACAAAGTCGTGGGCAGCGATAATGCATTTCCTCAACCTAGCGGACGTGCTCTCGATACACGAAACACACTTGGCACTTGGCAGCATATCGGGAAGAACTGCTCGGTTGCCTAGATAATGGCAACTGCAAGTGATCCTGCAAAAACAACAAAAAACAACAAACAAACAGACAAAGTTTGAGGCACCAAACTGGGTAGACCGACGGTCTCAGACATCCGATGCAGATAATCTGGCGCGAATGGCAAACTTCCAAATGGAATAGATCGATCAAGTGTGCGGTCTTGTGGTTTGGGGAGCTGTGCTAGAGTGATTGGCGAAGAAATGAACACGCAAACACGCATTCCCATCGATAGCGATGGGAAGTCAAAACAAATCACTTAGTATCACTTTGAGCTACACTGTTTGATCACACGCATTAAACAGCATATAATCCTTCGATTGAGTTCGGCATAAAAAAAACCATTTCGTCACACTACCCTTTGACAGCTGTTACAACTTTTCTGCACCGGTCCACTGCAGTTATGTTGCAAACTTCGGGCGACAGTTTTCCAAGCCCTGGCAAATCCCCGCGTGTAACGTGCTGAAGGGGGTAGAAAAGTACCCATCGCCGCCACGATCTACGACCCAGTTTCAGGCACCCACCAATCCTGCGTGTAACAAATCGGCGAAAAATTGCTCGCCGGCGACGCGTCCGATAATGCAAAGAACATGCAAAAAAAAAAAATCCACCAACAGAGTCAACGGGCGTGTACACGAACGGCGAGTGTGCGAGAACTGTAGCAACAGCTGAAAACTTTGGCCGCTGCCCCGAGTGACCAAGACGACAGCTTTAATTAAACGATAACGCTAATGGACTTAATGATAAAAGTGTCTAGTTTTATTAATAAATTTAGCACAAATTGACGTGACGATGCGATGGAAGGCGTTTGTGGAGAACGGCCAAGGCAGTGTCCGGAAGAAAGAGAGAGC
The DNA here is from genome assembly GCA_002091835.1 of Anopheles maculatus. NCBI lineage: Eukaryota > Metazoa > Arthropoda > Insecta > Diptera > Culicidae > Anopheles > Anopheles maculatus. Next base: position 204,458 of record KZ061620.1, on the reverse strand, counting down.
GACGGCAAGGTGTTGGGCGCAGAGGCCTCAGACTTACGGGGCATGGACTGAAGTTGTAGTTGCTTGCGTGCGCAAAATAGCATGGCGAGGTACGTGTACACGATAGACGAAAAGGGAATCCCCGAATGGAAAACGATCTTCTGGTTTGTAAGAATGCTGGACATGCACTGTTCTCTACTGATAGGATGTAAAGTTGCGCGTCACCAGCACACGCTTGTGCAGCTCACGCAATGCAATGGATTCGGTGACACAAAATGGACGGTAAACACTTACCTTGAAGCTGGTTAGCTGAGGCCGCTGAAAACTCGGCCGCCTTCTGGAGGTTAACTTTTGGACGGTTTTTAGCATTGAACGCCGCTGATGAGCTGGTCGATGGGGCGGATGTTGGCGAGAAAAAGGACGCCGTGGACACGGTGGTTGGCGGGAGATGGTGGGACAGCGACGAGGAGGACGAAGGAACACTGGTGGGGATGGAAGCGGATGAGGAGGAGGTGGTGGTGGTGGTGGTGGCGGTGGTGGAGGTACTGGATGCCGTTGTTATGCTCGCCACCGTCGAGCTGCTCGCCGATGCGGCCGCGGACGAAGAGTTCTCCAGCAGCAATTGCTGGACCTGCAGAATGTCGACGTACTCGTCGAGACTGGATGCCGCCGGGTGTGTGGATCGTCCGGTCGGCAACGAACTGCCGTTGGCTGCTGTTAGGACGGAAGGAACGAAGAAACGGTTGATACAGACAACTGTCGCTGGAGTTGGCCGTTACCTTGGCAGACGGAACGTACCGTTCAGTGCGAAGCTATTGAATCCCGGATACAGGCCGCCGGTCGACGAACCGTTGCACAGACTGGCGAATCCAGCGTGCCCGAAGCTGGCCGACGTTACCGGTGACAACGACGTCCGGTGACTATGGTGATGATGGTGATGCAGTGCTGGGAGATGATCCTGCGACTGCTGTTGCGGGGCGAGATGCGAGTGGCCTTGGTACACACCACCCTGCTCAACCGTATGATCCGACCCCACGCCAACGGTAGGCGATTCGCCCAGCGTTCCGTTCGCGGACGGGCGCGTACTTGGCGATGGTTCCGTCCCAGCAGGTCCAGCCCCGTTGGAAGGATGCGAATGTCCGGACGGTGAGTGGAGCTGCTGATGGTGGTGACTATGGTGATGGTGATGCGCGTGGTGATGCAGCAGATTGAGGTTCGACGTTGCACTTACACTACCGTAGATGGGTTCACTTTCGCGACGCATAGCTAACATTTTCTCTGCCGTCAACGCACTGACACGCACGGCACACGGACGCAAACAACACAAACTGGACGGAAGAACGGAACGAAACTAAACAAGAACAAACGGTAAGAACTGATAAACACTCCATTAGCGCGAACGATTGATTTAATTGCCGGCACAACGAACTTCGCGGACCATACACTGACTAAAGCACTTGACCGTTACAGTTGGATATTTTTCTAGCAACCAATCATCATCATCTTCACTGCACGACCACGGCACGGAATGGCACGTTTTTTTTTTCTTGGGTTTTGACACACCGAGCAACAATTTCACTTCACTAAAACTACACTACTTGTAACTTTCGGGTAGAGCACTTGTGACATTTGACTATTTGATATTCGCCCGATGCGAGGAACACACAATTAAAGCACTGCAAAATGGTGTACGATCGTTACATTGATACAATTTCGTGAGGTAGCCTTAAGCAGAACACTGTTACACTGTCGATATGAAAGCACTTAGCACATTTGTTGCACAAAATAAGCCTGTAAGGAATGAAGAAACAAAAAAAAGACAAGGTCAGAATTAAGAGAATTAAATTTCAAATACATTCAGAACAATCACAATTTTATGCACATTGAGGCTTGAATTTGCCGTCGGGGGACTATGCGAATGTCACTCACATTGATGAATTTAATTTCACTACTCTAAATCACTATTTAGTGTTAAAAAGTATTTTCCAAACTCGAGTAATATGATACCCAATTATTTTCCAACCTTTTTTGAACCAACTATATCACTAGCTAAACTATCAAAATTCGTATACTTTTGTCGTTTCGTTATTGGGGGTTTTTCGCAATTCCATTCGCGTCAATCGTTAAACACAGCTCACACAGAAGATGTTCGTAAAATCGCAATCGGATAGTAAACCGCAAAGTGAGCAACCCGAACTGGGCGACCCGGCAGACGCGACCCGGACTCAGGTGTTTCAAATCGGATCGTTTCGCAAACTGAACCGCCGATCGAGACCGTCGAATGAAAGTGTAGCAACTTCCCGGACACGTTGCGCTTGCCGCACAAACGCAGAAAGCAGCTGCGCACCGTATGCGCATCGCCACGCCGTAGGTTGTTGGACAGGAAATGCGATCCACGGTACCGCAGAGTGTGTGTGTGTGTGCGGGCGGGCGGGCAGGGCGGAAGCGCGCGGGTAGAAAAACACCGCACCGAACAGCAAAGCGTATGAGAGCAGCGTCAGGCGGCTGACGAATTTTCTCTTGCTCGTCCATGGCCGGCCGGGAAGTGGACACTCAGGGTGGGCCAACGGTGTGCAGATGTAGGTGGGTTTTTAGTAGTATCCGACTTAGTATCCGTGTTATGATTTCGTGCTGCTCTGGTGCGGGTGTGTTTTGTCGGTGTCCGGAGCACACACACACACATTTACCTGCGAGCGGGCAAAGCTGCCAAACTTAAAATGTCAAACGACAGCCAGCGCAAACAGGGTACGGGGTTTGTAAGATTTGTAAAGAAAGCAAGAAGCCGTGGATCACGTATCGCTGTCTGTGCTGTGTTGCTCACGATCATAACTTTTTTGGCAAAAATTTGCCCACACCGACGTACGGACAGTGATCTTCAAACGTTCGTTCACTAACACATCCGGCGAACACCAAGGAACACTAAACACTTGTTTGCGTATTGTGCGGGCATTCTGTGCCGGTGACGTCTTGAAAACGTGGTGTTCGTGTGTTCGAGTTGATTTCGTCACTAAATAACATCATTTTGCAATCACACTTTTGCGATGGTATTCAAGTTCAACGTTCCGTTCTGTGTGAGCGTGTTGCCAGAATGATCTTGTGGACTGGTTGCCATCCAATAGGGGCCATCATGTCACTAGAACAGCAATACGTCATGCTTTTGGATTCCTTTTCTGATAAGCCTTCGGTGGGTTGTATGCGTTGAAGAATTGTATTTAGTATTTAAAAATGATACACTCTTACACTGAATTTATTCGTTGACTTCTCACCGTAACTACACCGTCCCTAAGCGCATACTTTCACACCGTACTACATGCACTAGCTACAGCATACATCAACTTCACCACACATTTCACGCCACTGCTCACACACATCAAGCTGCGTCCTGCCGACGGGAAGGCAATCGAACGATTAATGAATGAAGTTCGAACTATTCTCCATTCATGCGGCCAAATCGACACGATAACTGCAGATCGTGTGTATTATGCGATGCGCAACAGTTTGGATGCTTCCGAGGACCGAAACCGCCATGTGATAAATGTACACACGGGCACGAGAGCGACAACCAATAGCGGCGACAGAGCAGAGAACACAGCCGACCGATAAGAGCCGTCGCACCGAAAGGGCCGGCTGCACGACACACGAGTGGGCCGGGTGGGTGGACTAGGCAGAGCGTTAGACGTTTATGGCGGTGAGAGTAACGACGACGATGATGATGTAGTGAGCGCACGAACGGAGAAAGTGAGCAACAGGTGAGCTCCCGGTAGATGAAGATGCTGCTCAAGTACGGAGGATGTTCCCGCTAAGAACGGGCAGAAGCAAGACAACGCGATGGATATGAATTCGATGCTCGGCTCGAATGCAATGAAAAGGAATGGAAAGTAATTGATTGGTTTGAAAAAGAAAATATGGGCAATTGCATATTAAAAGCAGGTTGAGAATGATTAACAAGGAGCATTATGTTGTTGTTTTGCTCAGCAGTTCCATCGTCAGGACTGCTTCGAGGACATTCGATGATGAGTCTGCACGTGGGCGTTACCGTTGGTAACAATGGCAACTGGTGGTGTTGTTGTTGCTGCCGGTACGATGTTGACTTTAGAGTAGGCTCGAAATTTCTAGATCGCTAGGAACACACCACGAATGTCGAGAGCCTTCTGTGTACGAGCGGCACCTGGAGGCGCCTGGTTGCCCGTAAAATACGCTGAGCAAATGCAGCTCGTCGAATTTGGCCACAGTTTATGAATGAATGGAGTGTGCGTGTGAAGGTTGTAGGGCTGGTAGTGGAATTTTTCGATGCCTTTTATCATGACTGATACAACCACGCGGTGACAGAGAACGGGTTTCATGGAAGATTTTTGTTTGCGAAAATATCTTGTTAAATTGTGTAATTTTTTGCTATACACAACAGATACACAACATGATATTGCAATTGAGTGTAAAAAGTATTAAATAAAATCAAAGACTAAATGAAATTTAAGTAAAAAAACCAAAAACTTGGAATCTTAATTAAGCAAATTAAAGAAATTAAACAAATTACATTATTTGTACCGTAAATTTTAAACATTTTCTTTCATTTAAAAAAAAACATGCATTATTTAGCTACATACCAAACGAATGTTAACAGCTCCACAACACAAAATAACAACACGTGTAGATCACTTCCACAAAAAAGCAAATAAATAGCTTTTTCTATTAACACAACACAAACACAACCGTTCACTCGCCACCGCATGTAACTTGTAGTAAAACTGTTCATTTAATTACCGCCAAAAACGTGGAAAGCGCACATCGATAGGGCCAGGAAAAAGCTTCCGTTTCCGTCCTTACTTCTGCTACTGTATCGCAGGACCGCAAAAAGGACTGCCGAGCGCGAGAGCGTAAAACCGAGCGCCGGGCGGATGTACGAAAAAATAGTGAATGAAACAGCGTTCCGGTGGAAAAACGTGCCGCTTTACGCGCCCGGATCCAGGGAATCGAATGCGAGCGGAACGCAAGCCGAAAGAGTGAGAGCGAATGTAGCTGGAAAGAGAGAACAAACAGTTGTACACCGATACCGATTCCGTGTAGGTAGCAATGCGGGCGTGTGTGTGTGCGTTGTGGTAGAAGGAAGATGCCAGGACCCGGAATCAAGGCGAATCCGGCAAGAAATGTACTACCGAAAGTGGTACGGGCAAACGTGCAAGCAGCACCGACGAGAATTGCAATGCCCGGTGTGTGCGTGCTAGAACGAGAGACAAAGTGTGTGCTGCCGGTGTGTGGGTAGCTGGGATACGTGCAAAGGGAAACGGTACGGTCTGTGTAGGTGGGCAATAAAACTGGGCAGGCGACAAGAGCTGAGTATGCCTGTACGAGAGCAGGCACACAACTGTGCACAATCGAACGCCCTCCTGTGTGTTTGTGTGTGTGTGTGGTTGAGCGAAAGGTGCGAAGAAAAGGCGAACGGGATTGTTGGAGCAAACCGGGCAAGAAGAAGAAAAACGGTCTTGCCGAACATAAAGTAAAGTAAAGAACGGGGCGACAAAAGATCGGTCCGACGGTTTTGCTGCTGGTGCTAGTGGGTGGCACTGGTGGGAGGCTGTACAGCAAGTGGGACGATATTAGGTGGGTCGTCACAAACAGGCACACGTACGATCCGGCCATAGCGGCCCACACACTCGTCAGCGTGGCCGTAGTGTCCGCACGCACATGAGTACATGCCTACACACTAAGACTCTACTAAGATGGCTTTTTACTACGCCGGGAACTGGCACCGGGAAGTTTGGAGTAAGTAACACCTTACAATTTAAAAGGATAATGCTCGGATGGCGAAAGGACGTTCAAACCCAAACAGGATCGGGCAGAGTAAGATTAACGATATGAAAGATCATAAAGAACGAAGTGTCCGGATTGAAAAGCAAAATAGAACATTCGTACTTATCATAATAAATAACAAAAAAAACAAACGAATTTAATATACAGTATAATGATGAAAAACAAAATAAATAAATCATCAGTTGAGAACGAACATTTAAAAGCTTGCCCGGTCCCACCAACACACATAAAAACCCGAACCGAACGAGCGAAGAGCCGTGAGTAAATAAATGCGAAAATTTACCACCATCAACCCGGACAACCCGGGAGAAGCTCATAAAACAACATACATTTTCACGCATCCTTATCGCGTGCTACAGCTGGCGTGGAGGTGCAATTTCGATATGATCACCCTTGTGCGATGGGCGATTATTTGGGGTGTTATTATAGTATTCTGGATGGTGTTTTTTTTTGTTTGTTTGTTATTATCTGTATCCCGGACCTTCCCTGCCTTCTTGGCTGCTCTCGGATGCTATCGATGATGCACAAGTGGGCGAAATTTCGGTACACAAATGGTGCGTGGGCTACCAGGGGCCACGCGTGCTATTGGTGTGTAGGAGTTTTTGGGGGAAGCCCATTTATCTGGACCCAAGATCGGTGTCGCATTAGTGCAGTTTTGCTGCAGTTTATACACAAAGCGAATGGCGCCTGAGCGGGAACAGGGCAGACGACAACGACGACGACGAAGAATGATGGCATTAGTCGCGTAATTAAGTGAGACGGTACGTTAAATCGAAGCCTACAGAGAAGCCCTGGCACACAAGCCCACTGTTTTGGGTGGATGTTTGGCTCATGGTTTCGTGTGTATGGTGTTGCAGGAAGAATATTTACATATGCTTTTCCTGGAAGGTGTCAGATGTGTCCTTTCGGATTGCTACACCTACCCTGTGCACAACCCTTAAGTCTAAAGTGTACTATGCGTATCGGGGCGCATTTTAACCATTATTTCTACCGTAGGTTGTACAATTTTTATACCTTTGTGTAGGCTGTGTGCGAGAAAGATACGTTTGATCATAATACACAGGAAAGCTAGTTCAGACAGAGAACTGTTTAAAGGGTTTTAAGTTCTATTATCAAACCAATTTTCCTAGTTTGATTCAGTTGATTAGTTTTATTAGGCTTTCACTTACCAAAAGGTACACGAAACATTCTGTTGCAGAGGTGTTCTGTTGTTGATGAGTATAATCACTGATGCTGACGCCTCAAATTCCTTGCTTTATCGCTTTTTAACAACTCAAATCTAGCACTTAAGAAATTGAACACACAACATATTTTTTTCCGTATACTTATTCATTCCATTCGCATCACTCACTCTGGTAACTAGAAACACTTCATCGCTTTACATTGCATCACTTCGGCGTAAGCCACAGATTTCACACAACCAACCAAGCATCGAAAAGCGCGTAGATAAATTCAAATCACTTTGAAACGGTCGACGAATAATCGCATCACAGCGAACCGTCACAGCCACAGTACGCGACGACCGGATGTGCGACTATGATTAACCACTATACTCTACGAACCGGACGGAATAGGCGACAGCCTCACAAAACCTACGGCCTGACGAACGTGCCGACAGGGTGAGCATGTGTGTGAAGCGAAGTAACGAACAAACCTTGTGACTTTGGGTGCACTTTTTTGTTGCAGTGTTAGTACACTCGAAGAAGAAAGCAAATGCACGATTTTTGAAGGACTCGGCAGGTGCATTACTACTCAGAACACTTTGCGGATTAGTATCCAGGGTCGGATGCATCCTTGGTAACTGGTAAAACACACACACACACACACACACACACACACTGTAGACTGGGATATGAGTTGGCTCTTGAACGTACGCACCACTAAGCTAAAGCTAGAGCTACCAACTGTGACAAATCTTCTAGCGTTCTAAGATCCATCCACACTGAGCTGTGTTTGATGTCGTGTGTAACGCGGTTCCTCACTGTTTCTTATCACTCGCAACGGCACGAAACACGATTAATTGCACTTGCCAGGGAGGGTGGGGGATGTATCGTGACCTCCAGAGCAGCTGACTCTGGTGCGCTGCGATTGAGTGTATGCGTGTATGCGTGGCCACACCAATTACCGCGCAAGACCGACTACCGAGAGTGTGATGGTACAGCTTCCCGTCTAGCCAGCGCCATCTGCCATCAGTTGAAGGCGGTCCGCGGCAGATTGACCGCGTCTGCAGGCGCAATTCCGAACCGTACTGAAGCGTCTGAACGAAAGTGTGAAGACCGTATGTGCGCGGTGTCGGAAACCGGAGCAACAGACACGGTCGGCCAATCCTCCACCAACGGACGAACCAAATTTGATCAACCCGTCCACGAGGGCGGAGGATGGAAACACTCTCACCCGGGTCTGGCCTGGCTATCGCGCGGCCCAAGTGGCCCCAGGTTGTTTTTTTTTTGTGTTCGGTCATGTAAGCGGCCTACACTGTCACCCGGGTTTTGAACGGCCTACGGTGGGATGCAAAGCGTTTGACACTACCACACACCAATCTACTGTTTTTAGATGTTTTTCATCGTTTTTTGTTTTTGTTAAGCCGGAGAGTATAGATTCAGGGAACAGTGGACGAGGCCACCGGGTAGTCGCGCGCGCAAATTTTGTTACAAACGCGTGACGTTCGTGAGCTGTGTGTAGCTGTTCCGGTAGAGCTGGTGGGTGTAAATCGGTCTGATACCCGAGAATAGTAATGGAATGCCGCCAGCAACCCATCACCGGATGACTCGTTGTGATCGTTGGTTTGCTTAGTTTACGCGCGTTACGTTACAACCTTCGGAACCGGAAACCCGAAATCAAATTACCAATTTATGTGGTTCTTTCTTGAGCGACTTGACATTCGCAAAATGAAGCTACAGGAGATCATTGGAAGAATATCTTTAGTCGTCTTTTTTTCTCGTGTAATTTCACACCAATAAAGTGTGTTTGAGGTAAGACGAATCAATTGTAGTGCATGTCGAACGTTGCATTCCCAGCATCGAATTAACAGTTCGCGATAACAAATAACCGAAACCGGAACCCCGCAATTACGAAGATATGGAGCTATTTTTAAAACGAAATTTCCAACGGAAATAAACTTCCTCCGGCACATGTCTGGCATCTGCTTCATTGACTGTTCCGGAAAAAGCCACACGTTGAGCACACTGCGGGCACTCCTTAGAAAATGCGTCTCCTCGAGGTTCACGGCACCACGCGTGATTTCCGTGATCCAGCCGGCCAGACGGTCCCTATCACTCTCGGCACAAATCACGCGGTACTCAATCGGGCACAAACACCAACCGAAAGGTCGCACATGGTAGCTCGCACGATGGTTGCGACTTCTTTTCCCAAGGGATTTCCCGCGGTTTTCTTCAACGCGGCACTCGGCACTCTCCTCTGTGGTGGTACACGCGTGTGACCGGGCTGTGTGCGGAAAGTGTTGGTTTATTGCCGTTTGCGTGACTAGCTTTCCCGAACGTCATCAGCGTGACGTTTAGGGACCGACGGAAACCTGTTGTCATTGATGTCGAACCGTGGCCCGTTGGAAGGAGTGTCTGGAAATAGTAACGCTTTGCCAGTCCCGGAACATGGCTGCTAAAAATAGATACCATCCAATTGCTTTGGGAGTCCTTTTTCTCCGGTGTTTTTGTGTTTCTTCTCCAGCAACAAGTGGTACCGAATGGGCAACACGTGACGGGCTAGGTGTTCAGGAATGGAACACAGTTTCCGGGTGTTTTTTTTTCTCTTACCGAATGTACCGCTCCTTGGTGCGTGATATGAATGTTTTGTTCGTACTTTCGATACCTTGTTTTTGTTGTTGGGTTTCTGTGTTTTCCATTTCGTTCGGCGGTCCAAGGCTTTTCCGGGGCATGGATGAGTGACTTTTAATAGAGAGTTGCCAGTTAGGGAATCGGGTTTGTAAATTGAAATAAAATTTCGTTTGACGTCATTACGTCGTACGGCTGTACGAGCATGTGCTTCCGAACGCATTTTGGTGAATGAGGTATTATAAATACGTTCCCTAACACTAAGGGTTTTCGTCAGCACGTGAAAGCATTGCTTGCACATTGCGCTCACTGTGCAGTGACGGAGTGTTTGCTATTTTAAGGGAAAGCTTTTACTATTCTGAGCATCAGCAAACAAATGCGTTGTTTGACGTTTTGATGATATTACATTATTATTTCTTTTTCTCATTTGCGTAAAAGAACGCAATTGCTGAATAGAGTGCCTAATTCTCAGTTGATTTAGACTAAAAATAAATGCGATTAATATAACACTTATTAATATTATAAATGGCAGGCTCTTTTTACATGTAAAACAGGATTTACGATGTAGCAAAAGACTCATTTGTGATTATAACGAGAACACTTGCGTGCAATATACTAAAATATCTTTTGCTCTTTGTTAATTGCTTGTTCTATCAACATTTGGAAAAAAAATTCCAGCAGTACAGTTAAGATATCAGTGTAGACGAGTGACAATGACCATCATCATATCGTCCCTGGTATCACCGCACTCCTGCCATTGACTGGGAACTAAAACACCTACTCCCGGGAACTGGAAAAAGCAGTCACATCGCCAATAGCACCTTTACGCACCTGATCCAAACCAAATACCAGCACCATCACCACATCTTCACAGACGGCTCCGTTAATCGGGTGTCAGCCGGCTGTGGGATCCATTCCAACCACGATAACTGCGCCATCAAACTTCCTAACCATACATCTATCTTTTCAGCCGAAGCAATAGCCATCCGACTTGCCGCCGAAGAAGGACTTCGGACCGACATTCCGAACGTCATCTTCACCGACAGTGCCAGTGTTCTGACCGCCTTCGAACACGGCCTCTCCAAAGACCCCCACATCCAGCTCCTTGACGACATCCCATCATCACCTGCAATAACCTTCTGTTGGATTCCGGGTCATTCCGGAGTCGACGGAAATGAGAAAGCCAATCGACTGGCCAACGAGGGTCGGCTCCGTCCAGCCGAACCACACAGCGCTCTTTCACGCCGAGACACCATCCGCTTCACTAACGCAATAGTCGCTCAACACTGGAACACCACTTGGCACAGCCTAGACATCTCTACAAAACTCCGCTCCATCAAGCACAACACAGCACCTTGGGATGATCCCGATTCCAGCCACATCCAACGAGTCCTTTCCCGCCTTCGCATCGGTCACACCCGCCTGACACACTCCTACCTTCTCGACAGATCCAGTCCACCACTTTGCAGCTTCTGTGGCGTCGACATTACGGTCCGCCACATCCTTACCGATTGTCATGGATACACTACACACCGAGCGACCTGCCAACTTCATACTGACCTATCATACTATCACCCCACAAACAACAGCAGAATCGCCTCATCCGATTTTTACGCATCAGCAACCTGTACCGAGAAATTTAAATTCAACGCACAATAGTTTTACCAATATAAGAATTTCATGTAATAGATTAGCCACACTCGCAATAGTTGTATCACACATGTAACAATAGACAGAAAAGAGGCGAATGAGGTCTCTAAGACCCAAAGCCTCTATAAATACATTAAAAAAAAGACCATCATCATATGCCAAATGAAGGTGGATAGAAATCTCTGACTTTCTTAGCCTCAATTAAAACAAAGCTGAATAGTGAGTTCTGCGTACGGCGAGACCTAGAATTCCGGATCGCCCTATTACACTGTCCTTTACAGACCCCGAGATTGCAACAAACGTCTGTCTTTTTTTGCAAACGTGTCAGTGCGTATAACTCACTTACATACATTTTCCTAAACCCTAATCTTGACAGATATATCGATGAAAAGGGAGGAGTCTAGCAAGTTCATCGACAAGCTTGCATCGATTGCACAGATCATTACATCAGTCATTGTTTTACGCAAACAAATCAAATCCAAAGCTTTCCCGGCGTCGGCGTCGGCATTTCTATGCAAAAAAAAAACAAAACAACTTCACTGCAATCGCAAGTAGTCGCTATTAGCAATCGCTTCAGGTTGGTTGCATCCCACAGCCAACCATTAGAACCTCCCACTCGACTGCAATCGCCAAAGGATCGATAGGTACGGTACAGCAACGAATGTTTTGCATCATGTTCGATGAACAGCAATCAAACAGGTGGCTGAACTATGATGATTCGCTGAACTGAGACGTAAAACAACTACTAGAAAAGACACAACACACAGCCAACTAATTCGTAACGCAACTTGATTCGCCTATTGCCCGAACAAATCCCATCAAATCCCGTCTCAATTGCTCAAAGCTCTGATACCTAGAATGTGAACGCTACACTCCGGTGTTCCATTGACAAACGTTTGCCAGACGTAACCGAAAGAAAATAGCAAGCCATCACTCCCATCTCGGCAGATCACAATGCAAACGTTAGAAACACCTTCCACGTAGCGAGGGAACACTACAAACAGCACTCTTCCAGCAAAAATCCATTTTAGGCAGCACCGACTCGACCAACGGGCTGGCGAGCAACAGGATTTTACCTTTTTCGGACGATCGAACTAATTATCGGCTCGGATCGATTCCACCCACGGATTGTTTGTGTGTGTGTGTGTGTGTGCAAGCTCGCGCAAGACCACCGATTGGGGGAGGATTTAGAAGTGGGTGGTACAAAGTTATTTGATCGGCATGCCGTACAGAAACGGAACCATACAACACAGTACAAATTGTTCACACAATGTTCCCATGCACAACGGCCCGTTCGTGGTAGTAAAGACGCGGTCTATAAATCTGTTTACACACCCAGAACTAGCAAATGGGGCGCTCATCTGCCTCATCTGCGCCGAGAGTGTGTGTTTTTCCAATGTATTGCAACACACATGAGAACGACACTCATCGTTTCGTGAGGTTTTAATGAGTTAATTGTGTGAAATGGTTTGAAGATATTGATATCATAACACAAATCAATGTTAAGTGAAATAGCTTAACAAAAGTATTCTCCAATTCATCTGTTCTCTTTGAATTGTTTAAAGTCGTTCGCAATTGCTTAAGAGTAACCAAAAAACTGCTCGCACCACTACCACTAGCACCAGGTGTCAATGGATGAAGCAATAACAATGCCACCAGCCTTACCAGACCCATTGGAGTTGGGAGAAAAATAAAATGATATTGAAATTAAAAAAAAAAATAAACCAGAAAAGTGTTTAATGAAACTAAATATTACAAAAGCTTTCTTGCCAATAAATTAATCATTGATTAATAAATCATTATGATTTATGACTTTTTATTCGATTCGACCCGTTTTGCTTCCTCTGCATCCTGGCCACCCAGCATAGTACACTTCGTGGCCCATTCCGGCCCGACCCCTTTCCCCAACCCTTTCCCCCGAGGACTCGAAACGGTTTGACAGTCAGCGTGCTTGTGCCGCAACAGAGCAGCAGCAGCAGCAGCAGAAGCCGTTTCAGCGCTTGTAGAGAGCGCCTGCTTTTTTTTTGCGTTGCTCAGGTTGCCCTCGTCACAAACGGATTGTGTGCATGGTCCCGGTGCAATTGCTGTTTCCCATTTACCACCTTCCCCCCATCCCTCCCACCTCACATTTCATGGCTTCTTTGCATGGTTGGTTTTCAATAAAACTCGAAATGACAGGTAAATTTATAAATAATTACATAGTTGTTACACGCGTGCATACAACACTTTTAGCGGAGATTTCTTGCGATAGTTACTCGGTGTTTGGCTCTTTTGCTTCTTCACCATTTCGTGTCGTTTGCTCGCACGTTTAACTCTTCAGGTGCACCACATTAAGCACATTGAGTGTTTGTCGTGCGCTTCCAGCTGGTGAAAACGATCAAACGCGAACGTAAACGTGAGCGAAGAGGTCGTGTGTGTGTGCGAATAAAAATGAAGAATGCGCGTGTGCAACGATAACCTTCCCGTTAGGCTTTGGCCAGAACGACCCCAAAGGTGTTAAATGCAGGTCAGCCCGGGATCAGCCCTTATTTTGGACGTGGCGGCCCCCTTGAAGAGCTGGAACCGGACAGTTCGAGCTTTAGGAGCTCAGAAGGGGAGGTCAGATTCGTTCTTAGGGGTAATGGTAGGGATGTGTTTTAATGTTTTTCTCCTTCAATGTTGCAACGCGATGGACGCAATGAAGTTACTGAACATGAAGCTAGAAAATTGGATATGAGAATTACCTTAATATTTTAATAGACAACATTAGAATCAATGCCGCATTATGTCAGTTTTTGAAAGAGATTTGAGATTTTACACAGCAATTGGTTGATTAAGTTGATACCAGAACGTTATTGAATAGACAAATACATTATGCTAGAACAGGAAACGTAAAACTACCAGTAAATATCTACAAGCGCTTCAAAATTGCTTAATTTTTAATAGAATTTTGTTTTTAAATGCAATTTTTACAACAACCACATATAAAAATAGCATGATAAATTTCACAAGTACAGCTAAAACGGGGCGGTCCGGTGGTGTATCCGATAGCGGCGCCGGTCTTCACACGGCAGGACCGGGGTTCGAATCCCGGCGGACCGCCTCCCCGTACGCAGGACTAACTATTCTGCTACGGGTAAAAAACAAGTCAGAAGCAATACGGCCAGGCAGTTCTAATTGAGTTAAAAAAAAAAAGCTAAAACAGGTTTTTATTAAACCAATTAACTTGTTTAATGAACATAAACATAACATAAAAACATCTTAAATCACTTGACATAACGATCTGCCAGATCATATTGGCCAGCTAGAGGCTTACTAGACTTATTGATATCCTCGTACTTACAGGAGAACGCTTCGGTTGGGAATCGCTACAGCCGTGTCGTCAGGTTTCGGCCTCCATAGTTTCACTTTCTAAAGTTTAACGTTATCTCTAGTTTACTATTTTCTTTAGCACCATCAAGCTTTTGAAATGTAAATTGTTCAAAACAAGATAATTGTTTGATATAATAAACAATGAGCTAATAATCTTGCTGAATTCTTTTATCGCTAATTATTTCATACTTTTGACAGTTAATGTTTCACCAAACTTTATCTTTACATCATCTTTTATGAAAAAATGTAATATCTTTCAGTAATTTCTATAACATTACTGGACCTGATTTCAACTCTTTCCTCGATCGTCTAGGTACTATTCCAAAGCGTTACAGATTGGGTAAAATCAAGTTAAAAAAGTAGCAATAGCAGGCTTCTTAAGATTCTAGTACCAAACTTACATCAGTTACCTTTTAATGTTTGTTTACTATTTATTATGCTAGCTTCATACATAAATAAATTGATTTACTAACTTCCCTTACATGACTCTCAGCGAACAGTCGTCATCTATCACAATGTTATGGGAAGCATACTTCGTTCGTAACTAGTCGTAACTTTGGTGCTCCATCTCAACCCATGTGTGCTCCATCTCAACGTATCGCCAGTACGATGCGTTCGACAATGTGAAGTCAAACGGATCGTCAGCATGCCCATTACAAGCAATTAAATTCCACGAAATCAGCCACTGCATGCAAATTGCAATCAACATTGTCCAGCCTACCCGAACCCCAACTGCACCGGGGCACTATTTTTCCACCGACACAGACAAGCTTGAAATTGTCGACAATCTTGCAGACAACGCTACTGTACACAATCCCAGCCAACCGAAGGCCGGTAGCACTGGTACACTGGATGCTTAGCCTTGCCGTCGTTACAGCTACAGGGACTGGACACACACCGGGAAGCGTATTAACTGGTACGTATGGGCATAGGCGATTGCATGCAAAACTGGAACGGTGGGACCTGGGGGAACCTACCGGCGGTGACCATGTGTGTACGGTCATCGTCCAGATTCAGTGTATCCCCGATTTCACTGTCTCTCTCTCTCGCTCGTTCTCGCTCTTTCACTCAAGTGATCGAAGCACAGCAACATGTTTACATGCGCGCGTCTCGTGTCGGAATCCATTTCGGTGGGGGTTAAGTTATTAGACTCAAAATCAGATAACAGTTTTCACCCCGACGTTTTTGATAGAAGCGCGAGGTGCACGAGGGAACGACGCCAAAAGAAAGATCTATTGGGCAGATTGGTAGATAGAGCGGGAATGCGGGAGGGACATGTGTGTGTGTGTGTGTGTGAGAGAGAGAGACAGAGAGGCAAGCAGGGCAGATGGAGCGTAATAAAATCTTTAATAATTTGCATAATTTCGCCCGAGGGCACTAAATCAATAATGAACGTGTAAGTGCCAGACTGCTTTTCTAGCCCGTCCAGTGCCAGCGACATGGCGACCAAAAGCTCACGCGGCAGCAACACGAAGGGAGGGGAGGGTTTTTGAGAAGGCTGCGAACGTATTTTACTATTTTTATCTTCTATAATTCCTCCCCACCCGAAGGGCACGCGGCCGAAGAATTCGTACCATTAAGCTGGGAGAAAACAAATGAAAAATGCACCGATGCAGATGGATAGCGCAAACGGATAGATGGTGTTTGGTTCGCGAGTAAATTTGCAACAGACAACAATCGTTTTGGCTCGGGGGCAATGCTGACCGGCGTTCGTTATGGTCAGCGCGCGGTACAGTAACTCCAGCCATGCTGGGTGCCTCCGATCCTCCGGACGCTCTTAGCACCTATTCAAACAACTTGTTTGGAGGTTGAGGAGGGTTCGAGGTTAGGGATGGTGAGCAGATGCAGAAGACAAGAATGATCGTATGGGAACATATAGCACAAAATTAACATACGTTACGTCCGATTGGGGTGCATATTTATGCTGCCAGTCACACCCTTACATAGCGAAGGCGAGTCCTCTTGGTATTTATTAACTAAATTCGCACAGCGCGTTCGCTTCAGTTTAAACAGTCTTTACCAAGATTTCAGTTACAACATCTAAATTATCTAAAAGTCATATTAAGTACATACATAAAACGGTACTTTCAAATTAGCATGTCGGCCATTAAAAATGCCTTACCGACGGTACTTTGTCTTTTATTTTGCGACATTTACCATTGGATTTATTTATGGTCCGGTCCACTCAACCGAACCATACGCCATACCGGCGCACCATTCATCCCCGAGGGGCATTCGCCAAGCATTCGAAGAATGTTTAGCTCCATCTTCTACCATTGGCACTCGGTTTGCGACAAATCACTGCCTGCGTGCTTTTTTTTATCTCATCGAATGTGTGTGTGTGTCTATGTGCAAAAAACAAAACAAGAAAGAGCAAAGGACCTTATAAATACACACATTTAGCTTAGATCCTATCACCGAGCAGAACACATCCGTCCACGATTAGCTGAATGAAGCAAGGTGTGCAGCAGTCGGTTGACAGGAGAAGAGGAAAAACCAACCGATGGACGCAATAGGTGTGATTAAGATAGTCAAACACTGATTGGTTCGCTTCGTCGAGCGCTTGATGTTGGTGGGTCAATCCCTTGTTTTTCTCACAGCAGAAGGGACAGATACACAATCAAAAAGGATACAAGACAGAACGATTTAGCATTCCGGAATGGATGGAACAGACGATGACAGTTTATTGGTGTTTTCAGCAATTGATGGGTGGTGAGATGCTAAGGCTATTTCTAGCTGTTGAGGGTATGTATTTAATAGATTTATTGTATTTTTATTAGTTTGGAAATTTTTGTTATTCTTAATATCTACTAATTTAATAAGGCTATCCTTTTTAAGGATAATTCTTTCTGGTGTGTGAATAAATATGCAATGTAAACCTGTGCTCGGAGGTTGTCCTTAGCCGAAGAATGTACATTTCGAAAACTTTTCTTTTAATTTTATTTTATGGCACTTCTCGAGCTTTTCTGGCATGCTCAACTCCTGTCATCGGTGCTCTAGAAATGTAAACAAAACGTTTTAATGAAATAAGAGCTTTTAAATAGTTTATAATGTCTAGATTTGTATTTTAATCTGTTGTATTGTCTTATACTATTCATAAAAATATGAGACTAGTTCGGTTGTCTGGTGTCCTTCTTCCAGTCGCTGGCCGAATAGGCTTGAATCCGTGCAAAAAAAATTTACTCGTTTCGTCTTGCGTTTTACACCGTTCCGTAACATTACACCACGTCCTTCATACAATATCCGTTGTTTACTATTAGGATTAGAAACCCTTGCCAGGAGACGCGATATTGCTCAATCCAAATGTTTAGCCAAACTTCTGACCGGAGAGATAAACGCACCTGAACTGCTGGCACGTGTGAATATCAGAGTACCTGCTAGGACCTTTAGAAATTATAAGTTACTTAGAACAGACTTTACTAGACGTGCATATAGCGATAATGATCCCTTGACTGCTATGGCTCGAACACTAAATGAAAATTATTTATTTTTCGACTGGCACCGTGCTTTCCATGTTCAGTAGTCTTCATTTAGTTTTTATCAGGCATCGTCACAAATTTGTATAGCTTTTAGGGTGGGTCTAAGTTCTGTGATAGGGCCAATACACTCGGCCAATCACTTTGGACTTTAATAAACATAAACATAAACATATGCAAGTTTGAAACGGGTTTAGCAAATCAACTGTCAAAATGGTATGTCAGGTGTCAAAAGCTTCGGAATTAGTTTGATTGTTTCGATTTAACTACTGTTTCACAGAAGGTGGCTTAAAATTTCACGCTTCAGTCATCATAGACCACAGAATTCTCCGCATCAAAATTCTTGCTCCAGTCAGTGTCTTTGCTACTCAATATATCGCCTGGTTCAACCATATATCGCCTGGTTCCTCTTTGGTACGTTTATTATGTCTGCTTTGGGTAGTATTTATGCATTAAGTGTTGATTATCATAAATCAACTCATTTCAATAAATCCGCTGCCGCTGGAAAACCATTTAATTCCACCGATAATTAGAATCATCGATCATGCTGCACCATTACACCCCACGCAGCCTGCCAACATCTCGCCACGGTTCCAAAATATCCAACCAACCGTTACTTTACGGCCGATTAAATCATTACTTTTTCTACATTTAATTCCATCGGTCTGTGACTTTGCTTCCACTTTGGCAACTTTTGATTCCTGGCCACCATTCCCCAGGTTTCCCTAGCATCCAATTGCACTCACCGAGCGCATATTTGAACGCTTTGTACAGGTCTCATGTTACGTACTTTGTTAGCTTAACGCTGAACCTGCCCTAAAGGAGTCGAAGGCTGTGCAAAGTGAACGTTAATTTGCTCCCGTTGTCGGTACTCTCGATACTGCTTGAGAAAATGGTTCACCCGTAGTCGCGCTGGTCCCATGTGGCTAAGCAATTACTCAAACCGCTTGCGAACCAATGGACTGCACTGGTGTCCCGCGGAGTGCGTCTGTAGGTGCAGCTTTGCAGTGGGATCGATCGGGAGATTTGTGAAGTTTGTTCTGTGTTTCGGGAGCCTCTGAATCTCGAAAGGGATACTTCTACTGGGTTAAAAGAAAAATAATTTTACGAACTTTTTATTTCCAAAGTAAGTTCAAGAATATCATCAAATCTATTAACAAAACTTGATTTAAAATCAATGATACTAGAGGCGAGAGCTTTGATTGCCATAATATTAATGGAACAGAGGTAAACACTGCAATAG
Organism: Anopheles maculatus; assembly: GCA_002091835.1. NCBI lineage: Eukaryota > Metazoa > Arthropoda > Insecta > Diptera > Culicidae > Anopheles > Anopheles maculatus. Next base: position 185,163 of record KZ061620.1, on the reverse strand, counting down.
AACAACACCTCAGAGCTATCTAACTGCAAGAAAGGAGCGAACCTCACCCTACCCGATCGGGATCTTAACTTCCAGTTTCAGCAACTAATCAGTGAATCGACCACAAACCCCAGTGACGACCTGCAATCCCCATTCCACGCTGCAACCGATTTGTATGTTTGGACAGCGCACGCGTACGCGCCAGTCTTTTAGCGTTGGTGAAATATTTTAATCAACGATCTTGGAAATCGGCTGGAAGTTGTGGCTGGACTATATCGACATGAAATGAAAAGAGAGAGAAAAAAAAATACCAGCGAACACACATAAAGAACCCTCCGGCGATGGTTCCCATTTCGCACACAAAAACCGATCGCGGCTCAATAAATCACATTCATCGCATTCCTCCGCCCGGCAACCGACTCTGCCTCGGCTACCCGTGTCGCGGGATGCAACCACGGGCCACAGCTCGAAATTCCAGTAGCACACCTCGACGGGCGGCCAACATCAGCGTCGTACGCTAGCCGCATCACATTAATTGGCCGCAATCGATGCCAAATTGCGGGCGAAACCATGATCGTAAGATGCGAAATTCAACACTCCCCACTGGGCCTTTTAGGCATCGCGAGAATAGTATGAAAAGCGCACCCAGCACCATAAAGTTCCTCTCGGGAGCTATCCGATGGTCGGGCTTCCCCCGGGGCGGGGGAACAATCGAAAAAGTTATTCTTCTCTCAACAGCTTCATCGACTCTCTCGCCTATAGTTAAGCACCTTGGGAAGCTTTCCACGGCTACCGGTTGATTGTATGGCCTACGCAATCGATTTCCCAAAATGCACCGCTCCGACGTTCGACTGATCCATATTCAAACGATCAGTTCGAGGGTTTTGTGTTGTTCCTTTTTGCCTCTCTACTTCTGTAGGCTGTTTTTGGAACGTTCCTTGTTTAAAATGCCGCCCGCACCGAACAACGGTTTTGCGATGAGCCATCCACATTTTTGGAAAACCGCGTCGGAACGAACGGACGGGATCGGTTTTGCATAAATCTTCAACCTGTCAACGGCGTTTGATGTTTGACAGAAATGCAAACAATCCAAGCAACGGAAACAACGACATGCGGTCCCGGGCTGAACGATCGCCGATGGCGCACGCATAAAAGGAACCGCTCATGGAAAGTGATTCGCGGGCCCTGGCTGTGGCTTTCCGGGTCTCGGCAAGACAGAACAGCACAACTCAAACTGACATCCCGCTCTCGCCATTCGCTCTCTTCGTTTGTCCCGCCGATGAGGCGAGGATGCACCGGTGCACGTGCCGCGCACCATCGGAATTATGCGTATGGGCACGCTTTTGAACGCTAATCGATAACTGTTGGCCCGCGACCGGTTGCCACGCTCGGCGCTGGTGGCGTTGGTGGGACATTAATTCGTCCCAATTAAAATGTTATCGAACCCATAAATAGATATTCGGACTTTTCGGACTTTGAAGTGAACAGCGGTCGAGATGAAAGCGTGTTGCCGATGAGCGGCACACCCCCACGCACAAAAACGTGGCTCCTCCACCACGGAGACATCTGGGGGACTTTTGTTTCGATGCGCTACGGTTGATGCTCGGCGATGTTTTCGAATTATTATGCTCCCCTCCTTTACGCTGTGGTGAACCCTTCCGCCTCGGGATTGCATTGCTTTAGCGTTGGACAGAAAGATTAAAAACTGCGTCCTGCTGCAGCCGAGAACACCTGGCCCGAGATTATCGTTCCAAAGTTTGGTGCACAGTGTGTGTGTGTGTGCTGTTGCGCTTCTCCCGCAGATGGAACCAAGGGGAGCAAAACTGCTACAATTACCGGCCAACAATGCACCGGACGATGCTGGACGCCCGCATTAACATATGCTCATTAGGTGGGTAATGAGTGATCATTTTGCTGCTCCGCTTATGTACGCTGTAGGGTGGATGCATGCGCTCCTTGTGCCGCTCGGGGTGCTCTGTCCACCGGCGGGAAGATGCAACAAAGTGCAATAAAATGCTCATAATATTCATTAGCCCGTTTTTTAAATTCTTTTCCACAAGCAACCCCACGGGAACGGCTGGCGATCGCTTTCGCCCCATGCTTCATTATCGTTGACTTTATCTTAAATAATAATCTCATTAACAAGATATTAAACGAGAAATCGTATGAAAACGATGACAACGAGCTATGTTTTGCTCCTTGCTCTCGGGTCAGCATGCTGCATGGACCCGTATCATGTTGTTTACTCTAACTGTGCCTTGTCTTTCCTTGGTTTTCTGTTTGTTTTTGTATTTTATTTATTTTTTATGCGTTGCTGATCTATGGAATTGGAAAAAGGGTACGAAAGCAGATTATAACTAGAGAAACATTTAATTTTATTCTGTAAAATAAACTAGAGTTTAAATAATTGTACAAATAGACAAAATAAACGAAAACTAACTAAGCTGAAATGATATTCAAACCAAACAAAATAAAAAAGAAAGAGATACACACAGAGACAATTCAAACAATCATGCACCTTGTTAAGGTTTGTCCATAAAACCCGAATACCCCGACAAGTGAACCATAAATATTAATTTTCTCACTCACTTTCACCCGTTCAAACGGGCGCGATCTGTCCTGCACTATGCCGTCCACTTGACAACATCATCCTCCTATCGTGAAAGTGAGAACAGAAGCTAAGCAGAAGCAGACAAAAAAAAAAGGTAAAGCCGACTAAACGATTGCAGCAAGCGAACCGGATCACTCGTGTGCATCGATGTACGGTTGTACTGCCTCGCGACTGAGGCTCGTGCCATGACGCCCGACCCGTGTCCACATCGGTTCGCCGAAAAGGTTGAACCGGAAACGCTGGAAGCGGAAAACGGAAGGATTGAGTTAAAAACAATCGTCGGAGGTTCGCCACGCGTACGGTCCATTGTTTCTAGGCTTCGTTCTGCTTGTGTTGCTGTGTGCTGCACGAGCATCTTTAACGTGTAGTTTGCAATGTTGATCGTGTGCTGTTAGGTTGTGTGTGTGTGTTTATTTCTTTTACTCTTCCTTCGTCAAAACGAGACACGCGCACCGCTTAATCCAAATCGGATGTACATGTGTGCCTTAATCGACATCAATTGAGATTTATAGCATTTATGATCCGTGCCCATAAATTTCGGCTCCTCAGCACAAACGAGCCGGGCGCGTATGGTGACGGTTTAGTTATGGACGAGAAAGTTTGAAGAAGAGATAAGATTGGATGATACGAGAGAGAAAAAAAGATGGAATGAAGAAGTGCAAAATGAAAAGAATTGATAAATTTGCTAAATGAGTGATGTTAAGGTATTTACGAATGAGCATTTTGTTAGTTTTGCTATTAGAATTAGAAGAACTAAAAGAGATGGACTGTTTTGCAGTAGTTTATTGATAGAAGAAACATAATTATTCATGAATAGAAATGAAGTTAATCGAAAAGAACTAATGATGGTTGAGTTCTGAAATGAGCTTCAATATGATGGCGTTGGTGATGGACGTCATTAATGTTACGTTACTAGGACAAGTCAAAACAGGGTTATTATGACTAGTACTAGAATTAATCAGGCTAGCACTAGAGACTTGAAATTCTATGCTAGCAACAATAAGAGCCTTGTCACATATCTGCGAAAAGTAAAAAATTATTGACTGAAAATTTTTAGTTCTTCACCAGTCCAAATGTTCTCCTCCAAACTCTCCAAACCTTAACAAAAAGGAAAATTAATGTTGGCAATACAAAAGTCCAGTTGATGTAAAGAATTAAAAAAGGGTTTTCAAAGATCGTCTCAAGAAGACTGTAGCATCAGCTTGTTCGAGATTTCAAAGCAGGATTGAAGCTGCGTGAATAAGGATTACGACAGCATTTTCTCATTGCAATAAATTTCATAAAGATTTTGGTAAATTATTATTCTTATAAATTGTTATAATTGTAGGTGGTCCCTTCTCGATGGTTGCATACCACGATCTTAAGAGGTTCAAGAATCACAGAAGAATATTATTTGCTAAATAAGTTATTGGCACTGGAGGTAACTTACTAAGTTCATGATTTAAAAATAATTCTAAATGAAAATTCCACCGCTCCCTCACTCGATATTCTATATATATTATTCTACTCTCGCACTATTACTTGTCTGAATTGTGTCGCTTCTACACATCATAAAGCTGATAGATCAAACAACCCTGCCTACTATTTGAACCTTAGTATACGCTTCGACACCATTTGTTTACGCGCTGCAAAGCTCCAAAATGCCTCACTCATGCAATGGGCAACACAAGAAGCTTATTGATAGACGCTTAGCTAAGCAGCTATTCACGAACGGGCTACTGCACACAGCAAAGCCCATGACGACTCTCTTCAGCCTAAGCAATCCTGAAGACTGAACCCTACAACAATCAGCCCCCTTCTGAATGATCTGTGCCTTCTCCACTAGTGCCGTGAACCAGCGGTCGATTGCTTCTATTTTTGATGCAGTAAGCCTTTGACCGGTACCGCGTTTTATTACACTTTCGCGGAATCTTCAACCAACGTCCCGCTGCCGGCGTTTACGCGTTTGTTTCGGCCTTTCGGGGCTCCTCAAAGTCTCTCTGTCAGCCTGTGGCGTCCATCACCCGTACGAGGGCAACCTTAATGTGCACAAGCGTCAGACTCACACGTTTCGACAGTCTATTAAACGGACGTCGAAAAGAAGGGAGGAACAAATATAAAAACGATGAAACTCTTTCTTCGCCTTACGCCGCCGCCGACGACGACAGAGTGTTAAATAGCGAATAATTTTGATTTCATGATAGATGTGATGGGTCCCGTGAAGTTGATGGTCATCATTCGTAGCTGGTGGGCATGGACCGCGTGCCTTCGCAGGCGAATGTGTTACTTCTACGTCCATGTGCGGGAAGCTTTGACGGAATGTCTGTTTTATACTTTCGCCTAGCTCAGTTTACTTTTCACACCGGGATGCTGCTCTTTGGGAAAGGCGATCGTAAAGTACTGTCATTATACTTGTAATGGGTCGGGTCGAAATATGTAATATAAATCTGGAACAAGAGATATGGGGCATAGAGTTGACTGTTCGAAAAGAAATCTTCATCAGAACTCATCTAAATGAACGAAAAAAAGGCGATCTACTGCCACAGAGCTTCTAGCGTGCCCAGCTGATCGGTTCGAGACCTCCGAGTAGTGCAGCGTCGTGCGCTTAATCCTCACCGTGCGGAGGCACGGTTGCATTTCATAACATGGCCTTGTTTTACACTGACCATTTGCCACCGTGCATTAGTCGCCAGCCACTGCCTAACCGAACAGGAGAATGATTAATTTGCGGCTTAAAAGCTTTCTCCACGTTCGCGCCAATCCCTGGCTCCAACGGTCCGGTCCGGTGGCCAACGTCACGCTAACCCGTTCAGCCTCGAATTTACCACAACGCTAGCGCCCTGGTGACACTTTACAAATTCGTTGACTTTCCGTGGACTGCGCTGGAGTTGCTGCTGACCGGTACCGGCAGAACGTATCTGATCCTCAGCAAGCGCTGGTAGCGCCAGCTCCGTGTGGGCCACCGGCGCCAGACTCTCCAGATGGACGAACGTTGCGCCCCCGGGACACTTTGACACCTGTCGTGCGGTCGCGCGACACCTGACTCTTGTAGTGCAGCCAATTCACGGAACGGGTTCTGCGGGCGATGGTAAGACGCTCGTGAGATGGCGCCAACGTGATTAGTTGGGTTTTTATTAACTGTTTCGTTAAGACACTGATTTCTGCATCTTTACCAAGCATCAATGCGGTTCGGTTTGTATTTCTAGGTTTTGTGACCTGAAACTTTTAATAATGATGCCTCCAGGATATTTACTTCGAAAGCATTTCTGGGCTTTTTCGATTTGTTAGATTACAGCTAAAAGCTACTGTAGTTTGACCCCAAGAAAAATGACTTGAACTAAATGCCACCACACCGCAAGATGATCTAATTTATTCTGTGAATCAATAGATTTGTCCCAGTTTCGAATACCGCCTTTCAATTTCTCTCCTCGAACTGCTATCGGTAGGAAACAAACACATGTTTATCAGCCCGTGCCCTAATTGGACCTTTAGCTGCCAACGTAAGCGCACTTGCATTAGCACTCATTACAGTGTCAATTAACGCATGCACTGCACCAAAGCCCATCCATTCCATACGCGGCTAGCTCTTTCATACGCGTGATAATATACCTTGACATTGTGCGAGAGTCCGGAAAAAAAATCCCGAATGCACTCAACCGATGCCACTGACTTAATCTAGCTGGACGCCGAAGCCGAAAGAAGCGCTGTCAGGACGAACGAGGAAAATAATGTCCCATTGTGTGGCCGGTACCAGCCGGTCCAGTTTAAGGGTTGGAAAAGGTTTTGTCTTTTCCTAAAGCGGGCAGATAATTTACTCGGCCGATACGGTGTAACGGCAAATGGGGAACGGCCCAGCAGCTCGCGTTGTAACACAATAAGACACCAGTTGCTGGCGGCATCGTTTGCTCGCTCGGTGAGGACTTCCCTGAAGTCCGGTGAGACTTGCGGGTCGTATATTTGTTTCCCAATCACACTTCGATTGCAGTTGAACCGAATGCATCACTATCCAACCCGAGTGCCCTAGCATGCTGTCGGTCGGTTTTCACCGGTGGTTGTGTATGCAAAATAATGCTCCCAATCACTGTGCAGCTTGTGGACCGTGTGCCAAGCGGGCCTCCATTCAAACACCTGCAGGAAAGGAGGAAATCTGGCACCGCGTCCGAACGGTGCGGTGCAGCTAGCGGCAAAGCCATACAAAGTCTAGCTCCCACAACCCGCATGATAGCACCACGATTGCACCGGATGGTATCGGTACCATCGGCTGCAATTTAAAATTGTCTGCGCTCTATTAAAGTCCCTTTCGCTCGGTCGGTCGGTACAGCTCCTAATGGTCAGTATGGTCGCACTTGAAAGAAAAGCCCGCGATGCAAAGCGATGAAGCCGCCGCGATACGCGCCAAACCATTCACCCGCTTGCGATCGGAGATCTGTCGGGCCGGCATCCGTAAGTGTTTTCCCGCCGGGTTGACCGGCACGCGCGCGCACCCGGCCGGGTTGAAGTTTATTTAAGGTAATAGCGCTATTTAATTTAATTTTATACTTCGCAGTGCATTGTGCGTACTGGTTTGTCTGATCCGGGAAGCAGAAACCGGATTCCTTCGGGTTTTGTCTTAATCGGATGTGTGCTCTGCTGAAGAAAATGGGGTTTGTTTTTCTTGTGTTTTAATATGTTTTATGCAGTGTATTGGCAGTATGGCACGTATGGAAAACCTGGATATGATAAACAGTCTTAATTTAGCTCTTATTCAGTTAATTAGTTTATTAAGCCATTTAGTACTTCTTTTCAGTTTTATAATTATCTTATATTGTTGTACTTTTCTTAAATTTCATTAAGTTCAAGAGCCTTTTACAAATGATTGCTAACAGATATTGTT